>JAJPUD010001661.1:40708-75686 GCA_023553655.1 Myrmecobius fasciatus | reverse complement strand
TCCTTCCTTCCTTCCTTCCTTCCTTCCTTCCTTCCTTCCTTCCTTCCTTCCTTCCTTCCTTCCTTCCTTCCTTCCTTCCTTCCTTCCTTCCTTTTCTTTCCTTTCCTCCCTCCCTTCCTTCTTTTTGGAGGCAGTCAGAGTTAAGTCACTTGTCCAGGGTCACACAGCTAATAACTGAGGTAGGATTTATACTCAGGCAATCTGGGCCATTTATTTTCTTCCTTCTGCTGCCACGGCCCCCTCCCTTGTCTCCTTTGGAAAAAGAAAACCGAAACCATAGTCCCCTGAATCCACCACCTCTGGGGCAAGAAGTGGGTAACTGTTCATTCATCAGCCTTCTGGAAGTGTGATTGGTTGCTGCCCTGATTAGTGTCCTTAAACCTTTCAGAATTGTTTGTCTTCACAATGTTATTATTGTATAAATTGTTCTTCTGAATGGTTTCTCTGAAACCACCCCTCTCATCATTCTTACAGTATAATAGTATTCCATTACATTTATATGTAATAATCGTTCAGCCATTCCCCAATTGATGTGTATCCCCCTTAGTTTCCACAGGTTTTTGGTCACCACAGAAAGAGCTGATATAAATGTGTCTATACCTGAGTTCTTTTCATCCTTCTTTGATCTCACTGGGGTAAGGACTTGGTGTTAAATAGCTGGGGGCATAGTTCCCAATTGCTTTCCAGAATGGCCACACCAATTCCCAGCTTCACTAACAATGCACTTTGTTTTCCTTCAATTCCTCCATCATTCTTTTGGTCAGCTTTGCCAGTCTGCTGGGTGTGGGATAGAACCTCAGGAATATTTTAATTTACATTTTTGTAATTATTAGTGATCTGAAGGGTTTTTCCCTAATTGTTGATGGCTTGGATTTCGTTCTTTGAATGAAATCTTTATCTTTTGACCATTTATTAATTAGTGAATGGCTCTTATTCTTAAAAGGTTTAAACCTTTCCTTCTATATTTTGGACCTTTGTCAGAGAGACTTGCTTGCAAGGACCTCTCTGCTCATCCCTTCTTTCTTGTGGATGGTCATTCCCTTGGAACAGACTGGTCATTTCCCAGCTCTCTTCGCTTACTTACCTTCTGTTGAAGGTAGTAGGAGTTAAACTTATTGAAGAGAACAGGTTGACAATTTTATTTTTCAAGTTAAGAAAAGTTATGTACCTGAACTGAATGGGCTTTCAAAAGCCTTGCAAATACATATATTTGTAATAGATTATTATAGATATTGAGTGAGTCTCTCACAATGAAGCACCTGTGATTAGTTGCCCATCCATACACCATATTAGTGGTTTAATGGAATTGGATGTCATCATACTCTGAAAGGCACTTAGAATTCTTTGCAAAAAAAAAATGCTTGGTAAGTAAAGGACACAATTAGTCATATCACTTAAGTCACTATCAAGAAAATAATAACTGAAGGACCCAATAAAAATATTGCTCTGTTTTTATTTCAGAACCTCATTGCTTAAAGGAAGTAATGGATGAAAAAGAGAAGGAAAGGTTAAAGAGGTATGAAAAGCACAATTCTAAGATAAGCTTCCTTAGCCTTTTCATTTATGAGCTTGCTGCTTGGGCCTTGAGACTTATTAGCCAGTCTAAAAAGCACAGGTAAACTCATATTCACAGATCAACAAGTAAATACTGCTTAGATGTGTGTGTGTGTGTGTGTGTGTGTGTTGCCAGTTCAGTCTTCTTAATTTCTGTAGTGTTAACTTTGATCTAGCTCCTTTTTTAATCGTTCTAGGGTACAGTGATGGCTAAGTGGAATGTGTTATGATATGATTGTTAGGTGGCTGCTAAGATAAAAGATGATGAAACGGAGGCTAGGAAATGGCTTCCATGAAATTTGGAGCGTTGGCTGTGGTATGTTAGAGAAGGAATGGATGGAATGGATGACAGTTGCTTAAATGTTGACCTTCCCCCTGCCCCAAAGGGAGTCTTATCCCTGTCCCTTAGGTTCCCCAGACAGCACCTTGTCTCTGAATCCCTAGCACCACATTTGCTGGTGACGCCTTTGTATTTTCTTTAACCAGGGCATCCCGGAACAAGTCTGAAAAGAAAAGGAGAGATCAGTTCAACGTTCTCATTCGAGAGCTTTGCAGCCTGCTACAGGAGGAAGGCCATCCCATCAAGATGGATAAGGCTACCATATTACAGAAGACCATTGACTTTTTCCACAAGCATAAAGGTACCTTTTTGGCGGCCTCTTGCCAGTCCTGGGATTTTTGATTTTCAGGAGGAAAATAGATTCTGGCTGGTCTAGTTGTGTTAGTCCTTCTCCCAAGAGCATACTCTGGAGGTGGAAAACAGGCCTGCTAATGGTCTTGTCCAGCTCTTAGCATCCAGTATTCTCTGTTGCAGCAGTTTGTTTGTGACAGGTGCTTAAATGTCATAGTAATCAATGCAAAAGAAGAAAAATAAAGTGGAAATAATTAGAAGCATAACTGGGCAAAATCTCATCTCTGCTGCTGCCACAACCTTCCACTTGTATTTATCTAAGAGGTAATAATGGAATAATTAGGTTAGACTACAAGCGATTTGGGGATTTTAATCCTTTGTTAAAAGGGCAGCATGGGGAACTATTAATTTAGTGGTACATTTAGAGGTAAGCGGAATTGAACACTGAAAAGGTCACAGAATCTTTTTCCAGTGAGACATTTAACAAGTGTTGTTGGGGGGAATACATTATTCTTTGCTTCTAAAAGACAAGGAAAGGCAGCGAATTGGAAAGTTGGGTGAAGAAAAATACATGGTTCCTATAGAAGCTTCTAGTTCTTGGCTTTCCGTGGTATTCTAAAATTGACAGCATGTGTGGGAGAAGCTTTTCCTGGGTAAGAAGTCCAAGCTCATGACAACCTACAACTTCTTCCTGCTTTCCCCTTGTATCTACATAACTTTTATAGATGGAGAGTAGCCATTGGGCTGCCATTTTGATTGGGTATTTTCTGAGCCAAGGAAAGTGGCCACCTAAGGACCATATTGAGCTTCACTAATGGCAGGCAGCATTGGAGCTATTCTTCAGGATCCATGAAGCTGGGAGAAGGATAGCTTGGACTCCTCCAAGTTCATATGTGGATGAGCACTAGTGGGGCAACCAGAGACAAAAGTTCAGCCCCATATTTTACCACCTGCCTGTCTAACGATAGGATTTAGGGATGGGGAAGCGGTCAGGGTACATTTTGGCCAATACACTTGGACAGTTGGCTTGTGGTTATCTTTTGAAAGTGTCCTTTTTAGGCCAGATGCACCCACTTCATGCACTTTGGCTTTAAGCACCACTTTCTTTGCTGTAATGGAGTAAGCCCCAAGTTTGGTGTCAGAGAACCTGGGTCTGGCGCCCGGCTCTGCTACTTCTATCACTTATGTGACTTTAGGCCAGACTTCTTGGGCCTCAGTTTCTTTATCTGTAAAAATAAGGGGGTTGAACCAAAAGATCTCTGGGATCCCTTTCAGCTTTAAACCTATGAAGACCTCTTTGCCTTGAAGTAGAGCTATAGCCAGGGGGGTGTTTTTAATATGTCCAGAATGTTGAAGTGCAGTGCTAGTATGTTTTTTGTTCACTTTCCTAAGTTACTACAAGAAAGTTTGTTTGTTTTTAAGCTGGCCCTGGGATTTTATTAGGGAAGGACACTCACAGTGAGAAAACTCCCTTTACTCTTCCCCATTTGCACCTCTGTGTGACTTAAGAATCTTAAAGAGAACTTGGGGCACCCCAAGGTTAAGTGGTCTGCCCAGGGTCGCATGATTACTATATGTCAGAGACAGGGCATGAACCCAAATCCTGCTGTCTCCGAAGCTGGTTCACTATGCTATGCTACTATAAGGAAAACTCCTACTGGAAATGTATTTATTTATTTATTTTGCATCTGAGATGGTCTTTTTAATTTTATTGTTTATTTTTAAAAGCTTTTTATTTTCAAAATATATGCATAGATAATTTTCAACCTTCATCCTTGCAAAAACTTGTGTTCCAATTTTTTCTCCTTTCCTTCCCCTTACTCCCTCCCCTAGATGGCAAGTAATACAGTGTATGTTAAGCATGTGCAATTCTTCTATATGTATTTCCACATTTACTGTGTTGCACAAGAAAAATCAGATCAAAAAGGAAGAAAATGAGAAAGCAAACAACAATAAAAAGAGTGAAAATGCTATGTTGTGATCCATACTCAGTCCCCACAGCCCTCTGTCTGGGTGCAGATGGCTCTCTCCATCCCAAGACCATTGGAACTGGCCCGAAAAACCTCCCTGTTGAAAAGAGTCATGTCCGTCAGAATTGATCATAAGATGGACTTTCTAAAAAGGCAGTTACTATCTGTTACTAAGGGATATCTGGCTCTCAGACTGTTAAAAAACCTGCCACTGTCTTATGTAGGCTAAGGCCATGTGCCAGAGGGAAGGGGTCTATAGTGATTTTCTCAGGTGCCATATTTATACTTCCAGAACCCATGATTTGGTTGGGATGTGGTCGCCTTCCACTGTCTCCTGGAATGGTTGTAACCAAAATAGGCCCTCAGTTGGGGGGGGAACTCTTGGTGTGAAATGGCAAAGCTTTGTCTTTGTGGGCACGGCCTTCAAGAACCCAATTTCAAAGAGGTATCAGAGGGAAAACTTTACACAACAAGGGTGATAATAGACTGAAATACTTCCTTTGGTCAACAAGGTCGATTCGAATGCCAAGTAATTAGCCAGCAATCAAACCTTAGCATGATTTCAGAGGAAGCTCTGCTCCAAAATGGACTGTAACTTTGGAAAAAAGGGAGATATTCCCAATAGTAATTTCAATCTCTTGCTTCTTTCTCCTTTTAAGAAAAAGAAACCCAGGCACAGGCTGCTAATGCCAGAAGGGCCTGGAAACCACCACTTCTTACCAACAATGAATTTACACAGTTGATGTTTGAGGTAAGAAACTTTTTAAAATGTGTATGCATTATACATGGAAGATATACAATAGACCTCGTTACCGGAATAAGAACTGGAAATTTCGGCCAAGTTGAGAGGAGTTTGGTGATTACCTGAGGGATTCAATCAGTGTATTGAGCCAACCTTAATCATGCAACTTCTCAAATCCTCCTTAAGTTCAAAAGTGGAGTTTTGTATCAGGCCAGCTGTGTAGAGGAGGGTGTCATACAATATATTCCTGATCTTGGTCAGCCACCGGATAGGAGATACTAGAGCTAGAAGAAACCTCCCGGGCCAGTCAGTCCAATCCCTTCATTTTACAGATGAGGAAACTGAGGCCTTTGGAGATTGATTTGCTGAAGGTCATTTGAGTAGTAAGTATCATTTGAGTAGTAAGTATCAAAGGCAGGATCTGAACCCCGGGCCTTGGACTCAAGAGTCAGTGTTCTTTCCACTGTGCTTCACTGCTATAAGAATCAGAGTTCTGGGCTGGGGGTCAGTGGTTGTAAGTGCTACCCCTTCCTTTCTGAAGTCATTTATTTTCATGGACCCAAATTAAGAAAATATGGCTGCAAACTGACGTCTACCCACAGTTATTAGATGCATGTGTATTAATATCGTTGTTTATTCTAGCTCAAGAAGTAGGCCTTGCCTCCTCCAGTTGTGTGAAACCCAACCCAATTCAGCCACCATTTATTAAATGCTTCCTATTGCTGTTCTACTTGAACTAATTTGTAGGCATTTGGGCAACCCTTAAAAGCCCCGATTTGCCAATGGGCCTTGATATTTATGGATCCAGGGCTGTGCTCCAACCAGCTTGAACTGGCTGGGGAGAGCCAATTGTGAAATTTTCATTGTGAACATTTGTACCCCAGAAAGCAGCAGATCCCCCAGATCAGAGGTTGATGATTTGTTGTTGTCCTTCCCAGATTTAAGAAAGTAATGGAGAAAATATTGCTGCCGATTGAAGCTCAAAGCGTGGGGTGTATATGCACCCCCCCAAGCTTCTTGTTAAACACCTCGGGTGTATCCTCCCAACAACTACAATGACTCTATTTTGGCGATGCTTCTGTTTATTATAGAAGTCAAATGGCACATGATCATCATAAGGAGGCTGCAACCTCTGGGTCTGTGCCCAATGGGTTCAATCAGTTGGTCACTGAGGTCCCTTCCGATTCTGTGAGGGATTCTTTTCATATCAGCATTGGGAAAGCAATAGAAGGGATGCCATCGGAGAGCTAGGTGGCTGGGTGTAGGGTATCTGAGGCATTAATGGTGCCCATGAGATGGTGAGAAGTCTCGATGAAGGCTCCTTAGCATGTTGGAAAGACCACCTTTGGGGTATTCCCAGGCAGGGCTTGGTTAGGAAGAAAACAGAAGATCTGGAGCTGGTGGACCCCCTTCAGCTTCCACCTTTCACCATCTCTTGGGAAAACAAAATGTTCTCCTCCTCCAAAGTGACTCTCGCTGGAAAGATGGCCTCAGGATGGAATCTGGGTCTGGGGTTAAGAGGCAACGGGCTCATGCCTCAGCAGTGACCCATTTGATTGTGTTCTGAGGGAACTTTGGCCTCATGTCACGTTCTCGATTGCACCATCTGCTTGAGTCGGAACAGAGCCGGTAATGAGGGACGGCTGCTGGGATTGGGGATGCAAGGAGAGGCTGCCAGCTGCCCAGCTCCTTGATGATCTTTGTTGACTCCATTCCCAAGCAACATAAGCATTGGCTCTGGGGGGTTCGATTTTTGCCTACATTGCCGGGAAGGGAAAAATGCATAGATAGGAAAGATGGGAATAGCACAGTAGGAAGGGTGCCAAAGGGCTGTGCACAGAGGGAGGGACAGTGACCCTCCCCACCACTGCACATGCTCCTGGAGCAGCTTGATTCATTTGTCCGCTTATTCCTCTGGGCACCCGGACCTGTGATTTCCTCATTGTAGGGAATTTGTGGTGTGGAAACTCCCTCCACTGATGCTAATTAGCAACATCTTGCCTTTGGAAGGAAGGAAAGAAACCACATTGATTAAGTGCCTACCATGTACCTGACTCTGGGCTAACATATTTTAGCTCTTTTGATCCTCAGAACAACCCTACGAGGTAGGTGCTGTTATGATGTCTATTTTATAGGTAGGGAAACAAAGGCAGAGGTTAAATGACTTGCTGAGAGTCACTCAACTAGCAAGCACCCCAGTCTCTATTGGAACTGTTGTTTTCCTGCATTTAGGCCTAGTGCTGTCTCCACTATATCACCCAGCTGCTTTTACTACTTAGCTGGTAGTGTCCGGTTTGCCTCAGTGCCTGTCGGGGACCTTCCCATTTAAGAGAATCACCTTTGCCTAGTAGCGGTTGGGAATTTTTGCCCTACAGGTTTTTAACAATTCTAAATAACAGTATCCTCAGAAATCCTTCTGGCACTTTTTGAAAAAAGGGGGTTAAGGTAAAAATGAAATTAAACACAAGGGTAAAGTTCAGTTTGGACGGCAGAATTTATGGTGCAAAGCATGTTATTTGGGAATACTTGGGAGCAGTGACAGGATTTATTACAAATTCCTTGCTTAACATGAAATTTAGCACGTCGGGAGACAAGGAATATAACTTAGCAAACTTTCTGTACTTGGTAATTACTTTGTAATTAAAACTGTGCCGTCGAGGAAGTTCTGGATTCAAGTTCCTTCCCTGGCCCCTGACTGTGGGCCCCACGGCAATTCTGTTAGCTTCTTTCAGCTATAGACAGCTCCCTGGGAAGTTGAAGAATGGGTACTGCTTTGCCTCCAAAGGAAAGTCCTTGATGGTAGTTCCCCACCTGTACCAATGACATCAGAGATCTAGCTTTCAAACACTCTAATGATTCATGCCTTCAAATGCTTCCTCTGTGCCATTTGAGGCCCGTCCTCTACTAGATTGGCTTCAACCTGGAGGGGAGAGGGTTCCTGAAAATAATCTATGTTTGTTCATATTTCTACCCACTCAGGGAATGGCAAGATTTGATTACTTTTTAATTTCAGGGCAAACAGTCCAGGCTAACGACCTGGAGCATAAAGCAGGTCTTAATAAACTGCAACAAAGATAGCATTACCCCACTCCCCCAGGTGCTTATGATGCTTTCTTTTCTGGTCGGGAAGCCGACCCCTAGGTATCTATAGTATCACTCCAGAAATAGTGCGTCTCTGAAATTGAATCCTCTCTCCCATCCCTACCTCCCATGTGGTAAAAGAATTCCAGATTGCTATCTTTCCCAGGGATCAGTGCATTTGCTCCAGATTCATAGGGGCAAAGGACTTGGGGTTGCTCAAGTACAAAGTTCCTCAGCCTGATCTGCATAGTCCACAGAATTTATGGTACTTGGAAAGTCCAAGGCTCAGATTTGCTTTGCCACCCTGTGGCTCTAATTTCTGTTGCTTCTTGGTTCCATGCCCACCTCTAGTCCTTTGGTTTCCTGATGTATCCATTTGTCTTCTCACTTCAGCACTCTTGTCATCGAACCCGCCTTTCTACAGCATTGCCCTGGCCTCTCCTGCCAAAGCATGGAGGCGCCCATCACTTATCACATTCCTGCCATTGCTATTGCCACTGACTCCCAGAGCTACAGTGGTCACCCCTTAGGAGACACCTAGACTTTTTAGTGGAATAGCCAGAGTCAACCTGCTACTGGGCTAATCACCTTAATTCTAGCTCTTTGATTTTACTCAGGCCAGAAGCTTTACCTAGCTTACACATAAAAAGGGCTTTTGTGCATCCACGAAGGGCTTCTGACATTCTCAATGGATCCCCAACCCACTTTGTACATGGTTAGAACTTGGGGGAAAAACCCAACAGTTTATATCCCTTTTCATTCACCTTTCCAATCAGTCAATCAACAAGCATTTATTATGCACCAACTATATGCCACATACTGTTCTAGGCACTGGGGATACAAGTACAAAGAATGAAATGAGTTCTATTTAGTCTCCAGTCATCTTCCCAATTCCTGTTATCTTCCTTTTCTACCCTCTCCAACTTCCCCTTGCTACCACATAGAACTGGGCCTTGTACATTACTCTTGAGTCTCACAAAGGTCTTATGAAGGTTCTAGAAACCCTGGGAGGGGAGTGGCCAAGCTGGCAATCTTTCTGAATGGCCACAGACCCAAAGTTTCATGTTCTTGTCCCTTTGTTACAAGAAATAAAGTTGATTATGATATTGTTGTCCTACTATGTATTCACATTGGTTCTCTTTGAGAATGAAAGAGAAACAACAGCAACATTTTGGTAGTACTGTTTTCTCTCTTTAATAGGCATTGGATGAGTTTCTGATTGCCCTGACCACCGAGGGAATAATTATTTACGTATCTGATAATATCTCTCCTCTGCTGGGCCATTTACCGGTAAGTTGTAAAACCCATCTGAGACTTTCTCAACTTTCTCTTTTCAGCTCTTCATTTTTCTTTTTCTTTTTTTATTTGAAAAAACAAAGCAACAAAAAAGGAAAACAAAAAAGAAATAGAAAACAAAATAAAGCAAAACAAAAAAGAACGTTGCCATGTGCTCTGCAGAACATCAGGGAGGATTTAAAATATGTAACAATAAATAGCCAGATGGAGAAAATGTATTAGTAGAAGAAATTATATTCATGAATGACCACTTTTTCTTCACTTCCTTGTAAATTGTTCTTTGGTTCTATGCTGCGTATCTTATTTACTTCATTTTTTCTTTCCCCTTCCATTCCTCCCCACTCCTAAGTAAACTACATTTAAGAAAAGATATATTTATGTATACATATGTCAATATATACATACATATACACATATGTCTTTCCTATCTTTGCTGCCTCTTTAAATTCTGCTCTATAATATGCCTTGCTATTACTAAACTCCCCACACACAAAGATCCCTCTCTTGTTTTTTCCCCTCACCTGATGCTTTCCCCATCAGCCTATCCCTCCCCTCTTATTTCTTTATAGATTTTGGAAGGTGCTATATTATATCTATCTATCTATCTATCTATCTATCTATCTATCTATCTATCTGCATGATATATATGTAGTGTTACCCATTGCACATATATATATATATAGCTATATGCTATACACATGATATATATGCAGTGTATATATCATATATACCATTCCCGAGGTGAATAGATTTTCAGAACTATGAGTCCTCCTTCCCGCTCTAATGCCTCTGTGTATCTTCTACCTCTGAACCTCATTTGCTATTTTTACCTTAACTCTGCCAGTCTTTCTTTTGAGCTACCCTATTGTGGATGTGAATCTTATATACATACATGTATATATACATATATAAAAACATAAATAATTTGTCCATGTTTAAACAGTTTGTCCATGTTAAGTTTCTTAAAATTGATCTTTCATATTGGCTCTTATATGTTAAATTTTCTGTTAAGTTCAGGTTTGTTTAATAGAAAGTCCTGAAAATCTGCATGTTCATTGAATGTCCATTTTCTGTCATCCAGGATTATAGATAATTTTGCTGGATATGATATTTTTGGCTGCAGGTCTACTTCTTTTGATTGTCAGTAGATATGATTCCAGGACCTGTGGTCTTTTATTGTAGCTGCTGCTAAGTCTTGTACAATTGTAATTGTAGCTCCAACATATTTTAATTGTTTTTTTCTCATTTCTTGCAAAATTTTCTCTTTGATCTGGAGATATCAAAATTTGACAATAATATTTCTATGTGTTTACCACATAGGATCTCTTTGAAGTGGTGATGGGTGGATTTTTTCTATTTCTGCTTTCCCTTCATGTTCTATCACTCCAGGACAGTTTTCTTCGATTATTTCCTGTATTATTGGGTCAAGGTAGTTTTTTTTGTCAGAACTTTCTGGCAGTCCAATTATTCTTATATTTTCTCTTCTTGATCTGTTCTCCAGATCTGTCATTTTTCTTGTAAGATGTTTCACATTCTGTTCTGTTTTCTCATTCTTTGTAGTCTGTTTTGTTATTTCTTGTTCTCTCATAGCTTCATTGGCTTCTCCTTGCCCAATTCTAATTTTCAAAGCATTATTTTCATCTTTGAGACCCCGTATCTCTTTTTCTAGTTTGTTAACTTCTTTTTCACTAGCTTCTTGGTTTTTTTGGATAGTTTTCATTTTTTCTTTAGTTTTTTCTTAATGTCTCTGATTTAATTTTTTAATTCTCTTTTGAGTTCTTTAATAAATTCTCTTTGGACAGAGAGCCATTTCACATTATTCTTTGGAATAAGAGCTTTTTTTTCCCCTAAAGTGTCCTCCTCTGAAGATGAATCCTGGTCTTCTCTGTTCCCATAATATGTTTCAATGGTGGGGTTCTTTCTTCTTTGCCAGTTCATTTTTTTAATAAGAGGTATTAGTATAAGTACCTTTAATCATGGGGTAGGAGATGGTACCTCAAGCTTTCTATCAGCTCTTCACTCTGACCGGGAACCCCAAACTTCTTCATTTTTAGCCGGATGAAGCAGATGATCAAGAAGAGAAGGTGTTAACATAGTTGTACAGTGTGCCCCTGTTCTGACAAGTGATCTCCATTTTGGATGGGTTTGTTTAAGCAATCTATATAACTGAACTGGACCTGGGAAGTAATGAGGCTGGGCAGGCTCATCAGTAGTATTTGGTGGCAATAGCTGAAGAGCATCCCCGTAACACATATCATATAACAGCAGCATTGTGGGACTGGGTGGATCATCCCAAGGGAA
This sequence comes from Myrmecobius fasciatus, assembly GCA_023553655.1. Classification (NCBI taxonomy): domain Eukaryota; kingdom Metazoa; phylum Chordata; class Mammalia; order Dasyuromorphia; family Myrmecobiidae; genus Myrmecobius; species Myrmecobius fasciatus. Next base: position 64,111 of record JAJPUD010001661.1, on the reverse strand, counting down.
CTCTTTTGACAGGGACAACGTTCACTTAGATAAAATCTGCTTGTTAAAATAACTACAACAACAAAGCACCGGTCACTTTACTTTAGAGCAGGGATTTTTGGCTCAGGGTTTGTGAATTTAAAAAAAATATATATATATTTTGATGTCTGTTGCAATGTAATTGATTTCCTCTGTAGCCCTATATATTTATTTTATGTATTTAAAAACCCAATCCTTGAGGAAGGGAGGGAATCAGACTTCCCCTGACTGCTAAAGAGATCCATGACCCCAAGAAAGATTAAGAATCCCTGATTTGGGGACACACCTCCCATGGGAAAGAACAATTAATTAAATAATAAAAGATCCCATTTGTTTATTGGCCAGTCATGGCAGCCATTTCCAGGTGCAATTAGCTATTTGTCTTTCTACTGAAGGGTGAATTATGTTCTCATTTAGAAACTTAGAGAAGCAATTACATGGCTGAGCACGAACACTGGCTCATGGGCAACAACAGCTGGAAGGGGTAGACATTTTCTTCAACAAGTGTCTGTAAAAGGGCACATGATCATTATTCTTTCAGTTGCCAGCCCTGGCAGTGTCTGGTTGGCTGGAAGATCTTCCAGCATGGTGCTTTTGCTAGACGCTGCCGGCCTCTCTGCACTGTAGCAGCTTGGCCACCAGCACCTTTAGCCATAGCAACCCAGGAAAGGGAGAGCAGACACATCCTCATAAAAACTGTAAAGTATAAACGTACCACACTCATGTATAGAAAAACACATTCTTCCTGCAACCCAGCTAATTGGGATGGCGCTTTTAGCTCTAACTGGCTCAAGTCCTCTCGCTGCCTATTCCCTACTCTTGCTTCGGGTTTCTTCCTGACACTTGGCAACTGTTAACTCCAGACTTCAGAGGAATGCTTGGAGTCTCCAATGGCACATCACATCACTAGGGAATGGAGTCAAAGACAAATCGGGAGCTGTCTGCACACTTTAAGGCCTGGGAGAACAGCCCCCTTGGACACCCGAAGTGCTTCCCTGCATTTTTCCTTTTCCGAAGAAATGCTGGAATTTCCTCTCTTAAGTTTCCTTTTTGAAGAAGTAGTTTCCATTATTTGAATCCGTTTACCCTCGTTGGATCCTAAGAACACTTGAAAGAGTTCTAATTTTGCTTTTATATTGAGCGATTGAGATCTTCTTGGAGCTACTTCATATGGAACACATGAGCCACAGTAGCTCAGATTCCATGACAACCCAAGCCCAAAGGAATACCCATAGTCCTTTGTTGGGCCATTTTGGGTACATTGACTGATACTACAGTTGAGTAAGCCCAAAACGTCTGTATTGTAATGGCATTTGTGGTGGTCCCTTTACGTTTGGGGTCACACAGACTTAACCGTCGAAAGACTTCCCCTCCCCCCTTCCAAGCCTGATCCTGCACTTGGGGTACAGTGCCACCAGGTGGCAGTGAGACCCTTGCTAATATGGTGCAAACTAGTAGGCTTAACCCATAAGCACCCTCATCAGAGAAATTAGCATAGTTTTGCCATACCCTGATTTGAAAGTAAAAATATAGTTCCATATTAAAATGACTAAATTTAAACATTGAAGTTGAAAATCATTGGACCATGCAAGCTTTTACACAAATGAACCCCTAACTATAATTTAGTATCTTTTCCATGAAGCCTTGTTATCAATTTATCTCTAATTTACAGACTTTGATTGGAATATATATATATATATATAATCATTTATCCTTTTTATATTCTTAGGTATTCCACTTCTTTCCAAGGCACGCATAGCTCCTTTTCCCCCCCTCACAAGTAAAATCTAATCAAATAATTGCAAATTAATCAAAGGTCAGGCATTAGTTAATCAACAAATGTATTAAGTCCTTGTGGGATACAAAGAAAGGCAAAAATACCAAAAAATGATTCCTGCCCTCAAGGAACTTGTATTTGAATGGGAAAACAGCATGGAAATAGGTACATACAAGATACCTGCAGGGTTGCAGGGTCATAGAAGAGAGAGGGGAAAGTCCTAGTGGCTGAAGCTCTACAAGAGGTGGCGCTTAAGCTGAATTTTGAAAGAAGCTTGGGTTGGCAAGAGGTGGAAGGGAGGAGAAAGAACATTCTCAGCATGAGGGACAGCCAGGGCAAAGGCTGAGAGGTGGGAGTGGCATGGTGTGGATAAGGAGCAGTGAGTGGGCCAGTACAGCCAGATCATGGGATTGTGGAAGAGGAGAAGACTAGCCAGGGTGTGAAGAGCTTTAACTTTGTATTTGATCCTAGAGCTATTGGAGTGTTGGGAGCAGAGGACTCATGTGGTCAGACCCGTACCTTAGGAAAATCACTTGGGCAGCCGAGTGGAGGATATGTTGGAGTAGGGAGAGATTAGAGCAAGGAAAACCACTAAGAAGGCTCTTGCATTGTTGGTTGTCGTCCTTCGTTCTCAAAGAGGACCCATATGACATCGCTATGTTAGAATCATTTTACCTTGTACAACCCATCTTGTATAGCTCATTTCCTCTAAGGGGTCACGCAACATTGCTTCCATGTGACACAATCTGAAAGGAAGAGAAAAAAGGCCATGTGGGACATCACCATGCTAATAGCAGCCTTTCCCCCAGTTTGCAGGCTGTAGCAGGTTTTCCCCTATCGCAAGTTTCCCTGACTGCCTACCTTTGGGGAACAAAGGCCCAAGGAAATAAGGCTATTGATTTTTAATTGGGTATAGTTTAAAGACAGATGCAATAAGCTCCCTTCACCTGTGAAATCTGTGTTATCATGCTCAAAAAGAAACGGGATCATTAAGGGGTACATAAGGATCCCTGCAGGCCACATATTGATTTAGAAAACCACTCACTAGTATCATCTGTATTTTCATATATTTTTGTTTATTTTGTTAAATCTTTCCCAAGTGCATTGTAATCTGGTTGGGACTGCACTGGTGGCCTGAGTGGTGTTAAGAGCTATGTGGAGATGGGCTCAGCAAGGTAATTCATTAGGATTGCTTTCAATTTAGCTCTAGAGTATTTATTGAACACTTCCCATTCACCCTTTAAGCACCTTCTAGGTACAAGATACAATGCTAGGCATTGGGGTTAAGACAGATTGATGTGACACAGGCCCGGTTCTTGAGATTACATCTACTGTTGAGTATATGAATAACCATGACATGAGGAAAAATGGGATTGGCAATAAGGACAAAGGAGACATCCATGGATATTGCTATGAGCAATTTGAGGAGAGAAAGAATGCATTAGTTATATGAGGGGATAGAGAAGCCAGTCTGAACAAACAGAGCTTCATGGTAGTGCTGACTGAATTGTGGACAAGTTGCTTCACATCTCTGGATCTCGGTTTCTTCCTCTGTAAAATGAGAAGTTTGGACTAGGTGGCCCCTGAGGTCTCTTCCAACTACAGACCCTTGAAACAAGGGAGGTGTTTCATTGGATTGGAATCGGGGGGAATTCATCCTAGGGACAGTGTACAGCGTGATCCAAAGGATGGATGGAACATGGTATCTTAAGACCCATGGAATGAGTCTGATGAAAACTTTGATGATGCTTCTAATCTAGTGGGAAGAAAAGAGTAGAGGGATCAGGAGTGCAGGGCAGAATATAAACGTCCCAGAGTATTTCTGAACAGTATCTGAACAGGTTTTTAAAGGTGTCTCCTAAGGATTGACATTGGTATCTCCTCTCCTCTCCAGCAGGCTTCTTGCTGATGCTCTGTTGGAACACGGGCCTGATTAGTACCTTTCCTAATGAAGCTCCCATGCCCTGAGTGGGAGGGAACCTCCTAAAGATGCGCCTTTTAGATGCTCAGTCTAGCTCCTCATTTCATCAACTAGGCTATGGTCCTTCCTCAGATTACATTCTATCTTTGATATGACTGGAGCTATCATGTTGCCTATGAGAGTCTGCTAAAATTTTGAAGGTCATCCTCTTTTTTATGTTTCACAAAGCTTATTGGATTAGTCTCTTTCTGCCCGTTACTGTTACTCTAATAAATTAAAACAGGATGCCAGTAGACAAAGGGCACAAGGGATTCACATTTGCACCAAGTGTTGACCCCCATACCTCTGCCTCTTGGAAGCTTAGGCTTCCTCTAAGATTCAGTTGAATTGCGACCTTCTACAGGAGGCCCTTCCCAGATGCCCCAGCTGCTGAAGCCTTATGCTCTGAAGCTCCTTTAATAACACTAACAATAACAACAACAACATTTATAGAATGCTCTAAGATTTGCAGAGTATTTCACATGTATTTTCTCAGTTTATCCTCACAATAACCTTGGGAGGTGGACGCTATTATTATTTTCATTGCATGGATGAGGAAGCTGAAGCAGAGAGTGAGTGGTTATGTGACTTGGCCAGGGTCACATGGCTAGGAAGTATCTGAAGTGGAATTCGAACCCTCCTGAACCTCCTGGCTGCCTTCCACATACTCTGGATGTATCCTGGGTACATGTTGACTCCCACATCAGAATATATCATCCTTCCCCAAGAGAGCATAAAAATAATGTTTATTTTTTTACATACAAAAATGTTTATAGCAGCTCTTTTTGTAGTGACAAAGAATTCGAAAGTGAGGGAATGCCCATCAATTGGAGAACACTGAACAAATTGTTGTATGTGATTGTGACGGAGTACTATTTTCCTTTGAGAAGTGTTGAATAGGATGCTCTCAGAAAAGCCTTAAAAAGATTTCCGTGAACCGATGCAAAGTGTAGTGAACTGAACCAGAACATTGTACGTAGTAACAACAACATTGTGTGATGATCAACTAAGATAGACTTAGCTCTTCTCAGCAATACAATGTTCTAAGACAATTCCAAAAGGCTGATGATGGAAAGTGCTACCCACATCCAGAGAATGAACTATGGAGTCTGAGTGCAGACTGCTCACTTTTTTTTGTTTTGTTCTTTTCTTTCTCATGATTTTCCCCCTTTGTTCTGATTTTTCTTTTACAATATGACTAATTTGTAAATGTTTAATCTGATTGTATGTGTACATGTGTATACCTATATATACATATATGCATACACACATATATGTGTATATTTGTGTATATATAGGTATACACACATATACATATATAAAACCTATATCATTATTGCTTGCAGTCTGGGGGGGAATTTGGAACTCAACATCTTATAAAAATGAGTGCTGAAAGCTATCTTTACATGTAATTGGAAAAAAATAATATTCTATTAAGTGGGAAACAATGAATATTATAGAGGTTATTCAGGCTTTTTCTTTGTAACTCTAGCACTGAGTATGGTAGCTGGTACATAGTAAGTGCTTAATAAGGCTTTGTTGATTCATTGATTGATTGTTAATATGTCTGCCAATTTACTTGCTGAGAAGAGAACCCGGTACTTTGGTTAGACACTAACAAATTAGTGAAACTGGGAAATTAATTCAGAAACATTTGTCATAGTCCCTATCCCCTTGAGAATCAAGGCTGTTAGGACAGTTACTCTGATTTCTCTTAAATGAAAATGTTACTTCTCCTTCAACTTTCAAAAAAATAAAATAATGCGTGGGTGGGGACACTATTTGGTATAGAATGGCCCCTTTACAGAAACTGCCCATTTATGTGATCCAACCCATTTGAAAATTGGAGCTGCCTCAATTAAAAAAAAAACAACCTCAACAAATTAAACAAAACAAATATTTTCATTGAGGTCAGAAACACTAATGAAAAGCTAAAGCATTGTTTTTATAACTCAATAAGATTATATACTTTTTAAAAGTCAGTGTTTTTAAACTTGCCTACTAATTCAGGTTTTATTGCCTTCCCCTTCCCTCACCCCTGAACAAACTTTTTCACTGAGCAAGTCTTGACAACTAAACTAGATGATCTAGTCCATAGCTGATTAAGGGACTAGCCATCCAGTTGAGCTGTCCAGTGTTCCACTGGTGTCCTATTGATGTCGGAAGGCCTTCACTGAAATGTGTGGGTCTCCCATAGGGAAATTTTCTGGGAGACATAGACAGGAGGCATACAGGATGGACAGGCACGGATGAGTTGCCTCATTGAGGGCATCTCCATAGATGCATTGGGACATTGGTGTAACCATAAAGAATTAAAGCTGTTTTATTCAAACGACAAATCCGTCTCAATTTTGGACTTATCGTTAAAACAGATTATTTAGTTCCAAAGGACATTTTGTACATTACTTTCTTTTGTGTTTAAAAAAAAATACATTGCCAAGACTTGCATCCTAGTTAATTTACCAAAGTGCTGCCATTTCCTAACTGTGTTGTAATAAAATATGTATATGACAGAATTTTCTTTTATATTAGTCAGAGCTGGTGCAGCAGAATATATTAACCCTTCTCCCTGAGCAAGAGCACAAGGAAGTCTTCAAGGTACTCTCTCCACAGACAATCCTGCCAACCCCTGTCTCTGCTGATTTTCTGAATGGTAAGTGTTTTGATTTGAAGGAGAAAGTAGCAGTCAGAGAGAAATAAAAGAAGCAGTGAGAGCCAATACCCATAATGACCTCATGGCGCAAACATTGATCAGAATACTGACATTAGAGCATCAGCTCCTAACACTGTTATGTCAGTTCTAAGGGGTGAGGGTCGGAACCGCTCAGATGAATCACACTGGGCTTTGTAGTGTTCAGGAATATTGTGAAAGTTTATAAGGGATTAATGGAATGCTTTGTGGTCTTAGAGAGGTGGTGAAAAGACAAATAAGAAATCTAAGAGGGAAGGGGGAGCCGAGGAAGGCCAAGGTGCCACAATACCAAATTTGAAACCAATGGGTATCAACCAAAAAGGATTTTGTGAGCCCAGAGCCTCACCAGCTACAAACTTCACTTAAAGCAAAAGGCACCAAGCTTTTCGGTCCTGAGTGTGCCACTCTGGGAGCTAAGGAATGATGAGGGGACCTGCTGGCTGGCCTAAAACATAGGCGGGGAAATAGGAAAAAGGTTAAAGAGAGAGAAAGAAAGCAAAAAAAGAAGGCACAAGGAGGAACATTAAAGACTCTCACTTGTTCCAGATCCTCTGCTCCCTTTTACAATTGGGAGTGTGAATTTGGCTTCTCAGGAGGGCCCTTTTTCCTTGGGGACATTGCTTGCTGGCCATGGAGGCCCAGTGCCAGGCTCATCTTAGGGCGTGAAGGTCACTCTTGGGTGGTTGCAAGTAATGTTGCTGCCAGGGAAGCACCAGCTGTTCAATTAATCAATCAACAAACATTTCTTAAGTGCCTACTCTATGCCAGGCAATGTTTCTAGGTACTGGAGAGACGAATACAAAGAGAAAAGAGGTTAGGTGGGAGAAATGTTGTAAAGGGAGAAATGGCAAGATTTGGTGAGCTTGTGCTTCTTGAGCCCTCCATTCTCACAGAACTCTAGAGCACTAGATACCCAAAGCTATTATAAGGTTTTGTGATCAGTAAGTGGAAGTACATTGTGATTAATTATGATTATGATTTTGAATGATATTCTGAGATCTAGAATTAATGTAGGGAACTCCTACTGTGGAAACATCTTCCACTGCCACCCGTCTGTAACTTAGTAGGGAAGCCCTGAGAAGCTGCCTGAGGCACACATTTAGGGGAAATGTCTTGCCCAGTGTCTTATCACTGGAGGTGGATTTTGGACTGAGGTTTTCCTGATTCCAAGCCCAGACTCCCCCGTGTTGGCTTTTTGTCACTCTGCCATTGTCATCCATCTTAGATATTACAGCTTTCAAATAAAAAGGTGATGTAATAGAAGGAACAGTGGTGTGGAAATCAACAAGCCTTTGCTCCCCATTCTGCCACTTCCTATGAGATCTTAGGAAAGTTATTTCACCGTATTGGGGCTTACAGATGGATACAAACTAGATGATCTCCAGGTTTTTTCCAGCACTAAATCTTGGTGATTCCATTATATATTGATTTTCCTGTTCTTACCCCCTCCCCACTTATTTCCTCAGTGATTTAGGTAATTAATGCCACATAAATCTCTTGATGATGAGAGGTCAGTTAATGATCACAAAGAATAATCTCTCCTATGCATACATGGTACTTTCCAGTTTACAAAGCCTTTTCCCCCCAGCCCAGTGAATCGGTGGAGCGGACAATGCCCCTATTTTATAGACGAGGAGACGGAGAGTACACTCCAACAGCAACAGCCACCTAGGCTAGCTCAGAGAGTATTCGCCTATTTTGGAAACAAGCAGATAGGACTTGTCAAGACTGAAAAATAAACTTGTTTTATATATTTGGTTTTTTTTTTTCAACAGAAAAACAAATTGAGTTTTCCTGTCATTTAGCAAGAAGAAGGGTGAACCCCGATGATCCTGTGGTTTATGAATTTGTGAAATTTTTTGTGGATTTTAAATACCTTTCTCATGGTAAGTTCCCTTTTTCTAAAGACAATTCATCCCTTCACTGAGACCTGGCCCTCATGGCTCCTGTGCAGACACAGTTTTGTTTCCCCTTGGGCCTCTTTCCACCCCCCCCTGCTCTCAGAGACCCTCTCAGATTCAATACAAGCTTCTTAGAGTGTGGTTATTACATGTCTCAGCAGGAAATAGGTCAGATCACACCCCCAGCACACAACCAGTACATACCTGATCTCCCATGGTCACCCACATTTCCCACTCTACAGCAGCATTACTGAGAGGCTAGTCCTGTCTTCCAGTGCTGGCCGGCATTAGGAAGAAATGAATGGGAGCTAATAGTCCACTATCTAGGGAATTGTCTGAATGGCCCTCATGGAATCCCCCTGTCCCATTGCTAGAGTTCTTCCATTCCCCAGGCAGGCCAGGGTGTGCCCTTCCCAACCTTGTTAAGCAGCAAGCCGGGCCTTGGTCCACTGCCCTGGTGGCAGTGTTTACGCCACAGTCTGGTTTCAGAGCACTGGGCAAGCCATCAATGACAGTTAGCTTGCCGCCACTGGTGTCTTGTAAAAACAGTAAATACTTTTCTTGGCCACAAAGAGAAAGGAACCTCTGTCTCCTTCTACTGGCAGTGTACCAAACGAGCCAGTTTTTGTTTTAGGCCTGATTCTACCTCTGGTTATTATAGGGCTTTTAGTGGCAAATTGTTTTGAAATATGGATTTTTCTCATCAGCCAGTCTTTTCTAGTCTGAGTTCCTCTCAGGAGTTTTTGGCCCACCCTCTGGAAGATGGATTAACCAGTTCAGACCTCTTGCAAATTACCTGTCAAGTGTACTCCGGCTGACTTAGTACTTGGGAAATAACAGTGACTACAAATCACTGGGTTCTGAGTTTAAACTCCATCCTTGTGAACCAGGATAGAGGACTCTTGTGTTAATCATGGCATTTGTCACCGATGGCTGTAGAGGCCGGCCCACCAGTGCCATTGGGGATCATTCGTGCTTGCTGAGGCATCTCACGTGAGCCACAACCATTCATGAGTTATTGGCCCAACCTAATGGTAATGGAACAGCCAAACAGTCTTCAACTGGAGCCCAGTCAGATTAACTTTTCTTAGTCATGTCCCCATCTCTCCTCATTTCCATTAATGTCACGCTTGCTTTCACTCTGAATCTGTAGACTTTTAGGACCAAAGTGGGACATATACAAGTTTCATCCCCACTGATGATCCCTTCTCTTCCTCCCTCGTCAGGGTCCTTCTGGGTCCTCCCTTCTTTCAGCTTAGCCCAACCTGCTCTCAGCTTCCTCATGTACACTGAAATGCAGTGACTGTCCGAAGTTTAAAGTGTGGCCCTTTGCAGTAGGAGCTGGATTCCAAAAGGGATAAAGGTCTTAAGCTAAAGTTTAGAATTTGTATAGCAATTTAGAATTAGATGGCGTATTAAAAAGGTGTATTAGATTAGTCTATTGTTTTTACACACTTTTTACTATAAATATACTAACCACTAACAAAAAGCACGTTACCAGATATACATAAAGCAAAGGGGAAAAATCCTACTGCGGCCCCCTAGCCTTCAATGAGGAAAAACTGAAAGAATCAATTGGGAAGGAAACAAGAGGCCCTTGTTCAGCATACCTGACAGGCAGCTACCAAATGCTGCCACCTTTTATGCAAGTATCTTTTCTTTTCTTCTTCTTCTCTTCAAAAAATGTTATTTTAACAGGTAATCTGCTTTTTTTTTTAGCAATGTGTTCTTTTGCATGTGAATCTTTCTTTATTATCCTTGTATTTTTCATCTTTCTGTGTTGTAAGCTAGTAAGTATCTGAAGAGCTTTCTAAATCCAGGCTGGGACTCTTATCCACTGTACCACCTAGCTGCCCTCCATGAACTTAGATGAGAAAAATATTTTGACAATTGTATTTGGTTATAATTAGCTTCCTTTGTAATCCTATGTATTTTTTGCCATTTAAAGATCTGATTCTGAGAAGGGTTCCCCAGAACAACAAAGGTGAAGAACCCCTTTTCTAACTCCATATCTATGTATATATAATAATGAACTATTCTACTATTCTCCAGTTGTTAAATAAGTTATTTCTAATTTTTTGATCTTAGAAAAAGTAGTTATATGTATTTATCTATAGGTAGGCCCTTCCCCTCGCCCCTTATGATGTTTTGGGAGATAGAAAGTTAGCAATGGAATCATCAGTTCAAAACATATAATAAGTTCTGTGACTGATTCCATGTTGATTGTCATAGACTCCAAAATTTTTAGCCCATTGGCTATTTCCCCATAGTCCCACCAGCACTGGACTTTATCATCTTTTGAAAAAAAAATGTTTTTTTTTCTATTTGAGTTGAGTATAAAGTAATATCATTAGTTGGTCAGTTAACTCCTTGTTAGCTCTTTTTATGTGCCTGGCATTGTCTTAAGAGCTGAGAAGATACAAAGATGATGACAAACAAAACAAACAAACAAAAAAAAATCCTTTCTCTCAAAGACCTAATAGTCTCATGCAAAAACCTATGTACAAACAACATACTTACAGAGGTTAATTTGAGGATAACTTAAGAGGGAAGGGACTAAGATTAAGAGGAATTAGAAGAGGCTTCTTTTAGGAAATGAGACTTGAAGGAAACTGGGAAGCAAGGAGGGAGACTATTCCAGGTATGGGGGAGCAGCCAGTGAAAATGCTCATTTGGGAGATGTAGCCTTCAAGAAGCAACATGGAGAACAGGATCGTTGGGTCAGAGAACATATAGACTGATAGGAAGGCCTAAAAAGACTGGGAAGGTAGGAAGGGACAGGTGTAGGAAGAACATTAAAAAACAAAGCTTTTTTTACCTTTGTGTTGAAGCGCTTCTTCCTCTGTTTCTGTTCCAGTCATTTTGAAGCTGTCATCATAAGTCTCTTATATGTCTTGAAATGTCAGCATTCAGACATTTTCTATATTTGATCATTATTGAAAGGCTTATTTCTATTTACATCAATATCCTCTGATTTTTGGTTGAGGTATATTAAAATGCAGGTGACTTTATGGATTTATCACCATCTGTTAGATCCACTAATTTTGGGGAGGTTGACCATGTTAGATGTTTTAGTATACAATCGTGTCAACTATAAATCTAGATCATTGATTTTGATTCCCAAGATTTATTCCTTTTTTGGTGCTTCATTGCGAAAATACCTAAAATTGTGTTCAGGAGTGATGACAGCGGATATTCCTATTAACACCTGATTTTAATGGAGATATTTTTAGTGTTTCTCCATTGGATCAAATATCATTTAACTTTTACCTAAACTTTCTTTGCAATCTTCCCCTTTCTCAACTGGTCCATTGACAAGTGGAGAAACTTCCTCCTTGGGGTTCTCCTCTCTTTATTAATGTCTCCTTCACTGGGACCACCATTTTGGAAATGACTCCAGGGATGCTTCCCCTTACTCCAGCTCTCTAGAATCCTCATTTTCTTCAACTGTTTCATTGCCATCTCAAGAAACATTCAACTTGGGGTCCTTTTTTCTCATCAATGATTCATGGGACACGATTCCTGCTTTGCCTCATTAACAACTCTTCTACCTCCGGAGTCATCCTCCTTATCCTCCAAAGCAAGATGGCACCCTGAGAAACCTCTACATTGGACTTCTCCTCTCCTTCCCTCAAGCTACCATTTTAGAAAGGATCCTGGCCACATTTCTCCTCTTTTACAACTCTGTTCTCTGGAATCTCTCTTCTCCTTGATTGCCAACTATCCAACCATGAAAATCTCTGCCCTGGGGTCCTCCACTCCTTGTTGGTGATACCTCCTTTGGAGCCACCATTTTAGGAAGGACCAAAGCCTTAAAAATCTTCTGAAGTTATCAATACATTGACAATTCCCATCTTTTGTCATCTTGCCAATTTGCAGGGTATGAGGGGAAACATGGGGGCCATTTTGATTTGTTTTTCTCTTATTGTTAATGATTTGGAGAAATGCCTCATATATAGTTGTTAATTTGTTATTCTTCTTTTGGGAACTGTTCCTGTTCTTTGACCACTTATTTATCGGTGAATGATTTTTGGTCTTAGATATTTTTCTTAATTGTCTTTATCTCTAAGATGCCAAACTCTTATCTGGAAATTTTGATTAAATTTCCCATTTAATTGCTTTCCTTCTTATCCTACATACCTGACTTTTGTTTGTGCAAAAGTTTCCCAAGTTCATATAATCAAAATATTTTATCTTTGTAATTGCCTCTATCCTTTATTTGGTTGAGAATACATCTTCTACCCAGAGCTGTGGAAGGTATATGATTTACTTCTTTCTATTTTTGATGGTATAATCTTTTATTTTCACATTATGTATTCATTTTGAATTTTTTTTTGTGGAATATGCATGCTTCCATTTGAAACTCCAGTGCTTAGCACAGTGCCTGTACATAGTAAGTACTTAATAAATGCTTTTTCTTCTTCCCTTTTCCTTCTTTTTCTCTCTTCCTTTCCCTTGTTTTCTCTCCTCCTCCTCTTCCACCTTCCTCTCTTCCTCTCTCTGTATCTCTCTCTGTCTCCCCCCTTTCTCTCATCCCGTTCCCCCTTTCTTCCTCCCTTCCTTCCTCCCTCATGATTTCTCATCATATTGTGGAAAGGTCATCTCTTACTAATTATATGCAGTAGTTGGCATTGGGTTACCATTCTGAATGTCAAGGGTACACCAGAGTAACTAGAAAACTTGCAGCTGTCCCTTTGTTACCACCAAGCTCCTTCCTTAGATCTATTCCATGGGGCCCGATAATCCATAAACCTGAAGTTAATAAATGGATTCTTGTACCAGTCACATGTCCTTCCAGAAACTTAGTCCTTCCAGGAGCTGATATTATAAAACAAACCCTAGCCACAAGGAAACAGTAGAAATTCATTCACATCACAAAGGCTTCAACTCAGAAAGGGACACAAAAGTCACTTAGCCTCTCCTATCTGGACAGGAATCACTTCTACAAGGTTCTCAATAAGTAGTCATCCAGCTTCCACTTGAAGATCTCCAGTGATGGGGAACTCACTACCTCCTGAATCATCCTGGGGACAGCTCAACTTATTAGGAGTATTTTCTGTGAACCCAAATCTGCCTAACATACTGCTCTTAATTTTGCCTCCTGAGGACAAACAGAGCCAACTACTCTCTTTCAAGTGACTATCCTTTAAATTCATGACGACAGATATCATGATTTTCATTCTTGCCCCTGTTTCTTCAAGCTCTTCTCATATGGCGTGGTTTCCCAATTCTTTACTTTCCTGGTTGTCCACCTTGTCAGTATCCTTCCTGAAATGTAGCCTCCTGGTACGGTTTGACAAAGGCAGAGTACAGGGGTACTATCTTGTCCTATATCACCTCCTATCCCCATGCCTTTGTACAAACAGCCCCCCGTGCCTTGAATGTACATACCTCTTCCTTATCACCAGGTCTCCTTCAAAACCCAGGTTCAAATGCCATTTGACACCTTTCCTGATGTCTCTCCACTATATTTTTTTGGGGGGAATAATCCAGGTTGTCACTTGCCCAAAGTCACACAGCTGGTAAGTGCCAAGAGTCTGAGATTGAATTTGAACTCAGGTCCTTCCCATTCCAGGGTTGGTGCTCTAACCACTGTGCCACCTGGTTGCCCCCTTCCTTTTACAGAAGAGCAAACTGAGGTGAAATGAATTGCCTGCTGTTACATGACTAGCAAGTGATAGAGCCTAGAAAATCCGTATCTTCTGCCTCCCCTTCCAGATATAACCCTAAAGTAAAAAAAAGACTAATTTTTAAAAAAAACATAACTACCGAGCACCTTTTGCAAAGCAAAGAGAAATTAAATGGAGGGTTTTTCCCTTCAAGCAATCTGGTTGGAATGATAAAAACATCTACTTATGAAAAGTTAAATTTGTGGGCCCATAGCAGTTTCTGAATCACGTTGCTCAGGTGCCAAGCAGATCGTGGAGGCAGGATTCTATAGATGCCACTTTGCCTCGGATTGGCAAAAGTGACTGATCTAGCTAGAGTGTGCTCTGCAATTCCAGTTCTGTCTTTGCCTCTGATCTTTGGAAAATCCCAGGCTGGGTCCTCCGGCTTCTTCATTCATAGAAAACAGAATCACGCCACCTGTCTCTCTCTCTCCTGTGTCATACAGGTATTTTAAAAAGATGACTCATCTTTCTCTATTCAGACTTCTTATTAGCAATAGCAGTAATAATGACGATAATAGCAGCTCTGATTGCTATAGGACGTTTTGGTTTACATTGGAGCTTCCATCCCAGCAAGCCCTGAGAGGTGAAGATGGATTGGCCCCATGGACAAAACACCCAGCTGTATTCTTCAAGAAACAAGGAAGAGAATTCTCACACTTTGGAAGTTTTTCTTCTCATTGGGAATGATATACTTGCCTTGCCCCAACAGACTTGCACGGTCCCCCGTAGGATACCAAGTGTCAGAAAGCACTTAGCTTGGACCCTGCTGAAGAAACAGCATCAATCTTGAAGCAGCAAATGATCCGAGTCCTTTTTTTTTTTTTAAATACCCCAAGCATAATTCAACTGACTGTACTTTTCGTCTATCTTTGATTCATTTTCCAAACTAAGTTCACTCCTAGCACTCATCTCAAAGCTCTTCCCATCTCTTTGATTTGCTCCTGTTGGGACAGTGGGGGGAATCAGGTCAGGCAAGAAAAAGGCCATTTACTTGACCAGTTGAATGTTCAGCTGCTTTTGTTGTTTTCAGCCTGGGCAGCCCCCCACTGACTACAGTATAATTACGATGACTGTTAGAGTTCTTGTGGAACCTTTCCTCCTCCTCTTCATGCTGTTCCTCTGCCTTAAATAGCCTATCCTCCTTTCCCTCCCTGCATCTTTACTCCAACCTTCTGCACCATTCCCAGATCTCACCTCATCCACAAAGAACCTGCTTTGGCTAGTCCATGTCAGTTTCTCCCTTTTCTTAACTCATTCTTATTATGGTCAAGAAAGCCCAGCATAGCATTTAACTGTTTTCAAATTTGTTCATAATAAGCAGAGAAGACAGCAAAGAAATGAAAAACACAATGCTAGGAGCTGTCTTCCAAACTCGATTGGCAAAACATTAGATAATTAAGCAACTAGAGAAAATTACAAAACAGTCTCTAATGGTGAATAATGTAGGAAAAAGACCTCTGAATTGGAAGTCACAAGATCTGGAATAAAGCCCCAGCTCACATACTTAAAATATGTATATGGGAGAAATAGATGTTGTATCTATACTATATACACAAATATATGATATTTTTTGTATATATTATGTATAAATTATTAGATTTTAATTTATTAACTTATCAAATTTAAATCAAATTTATTAAATTAAATATAAATTATATATACATATATATATATAAATGTGTATCATATATAATCACATATATGCACACAATTCCCATGAGTACTTAGGAAGAGCCTCCATTGATTATTGTACTGACTAGGAGTTTTACTGCTCTCTGATGTTACCTTCCTTGTACATAGTATCACTACTGTTCTTTTGGTTCTCCAATTTTCACATATATTACTTTTATTATATGTCTTCCAGTATTTCACTGTATTCTTCATATTTGCCATTTCTTATGGCCCAGTAATATCCCATTCCATTTATGTACCATAGCTTATTTAGCTATTTACTAGTCACTGAGCACATAATTTGTTTCGATAAATAGTGTTGTGATGACTGTTTTTGTACAGAAGGATGCTTTCTTTCTTCCTCTCATTAACTTCCTTAGGATATAAACCCAGAAATGGGAAGGCTGGGCCAAAGTACATAAGCGCCTTTGTAACTTTCAGTGTTACTTTCTAAAGCAGTTGCATCAATTCATTGTTAAGATACTTATGAGTTATATGACCTGAACAAATTACTTCATGCCTTTGTGCCTCAGTTTCTTCATCTGGGAAATGGTGCCAGTGATACTTGCACTGCTGAATTTATAAGATTGTCGTGGAGAAAATGCATAGGAAACCCCAAGTCACTCTATCGATGCTAGTTTTTATTGTTATTACAAAGTGTGTGTGGTCCCTCCACTGACAGAGGGCACAACCATAGATGGTCTCCTTGAGTTGGCTAGAAAAAGACCAATTCTGTGATTGACCTGGTACCAAGTCTCTCTGACCTGAGCCAGTGATGACATCACTAGGTCATACCTAAGACTTTGTCACATGGGGAGTTCCCCCCCAAGATGTTCACTTTAATGACAGATTTTTAGAAGCCCGTTTTGATAGAAGGAAGCAGGAGGGAGCATTCTTATGATATGATAAACCAAATGCCCAAGGGAATGATGATAAGCAGTATCAGAACAGAATGCCTTCTCAAGTGAGGTACATTCTGAATTAATTCCTGTGGGAAAGTGAGGGACAGGATTTAATGACGAGGATGTAAAAGGTGACTGCTAGTCAGGGAGGAAACTGCATGAACTTGCCTCTTTTCTGGCCTTTTTTCCATATTTGCTTCCTCTACTTCCTCACTTCCCGTTCAGCCTCCTGCAATCCCCTTTGCTGCCCCAACTTCTCTTGAAATAGCTTTTGCAGCGACTATATAATTTGCCTTAATTGTCAGATTCAATTCCCATTCCTCGGTTCTTACTTTCTTTTACCTTTCTCTAGCACTGTTAGCTGTCTTATTCTTCTCAATGAGCTTACCTGTTTTAGCACCTAGGATACTGAATTGGGAATAATGGAGCTGGAAAGGACCTTAGTGTTCCTCTAAACCAAGGGGTCTTTCACTTTTCTTGTGTCCTGGCCTCCTTTTGCAGTCCAGAAAAGTCTATTGCCTCCTTTTCCAAATCATGTTTTTAAATGCATAAAATATAATACATAGGCTTAGAAAGGAAACCAATTATGTTTAAGACAGTAAGTAAAATATATTAAAAACAACTTCATGGATTCCAGATTAAGAACCTTAGATCCAGACTAATTTCCTCATTGGAATAGGAAGAAACTAAAAGCCTCAGAGAGGTAATGTGACTTGTCTAAAATCATACAGCTACTGAGGGGTAGAGCCAAGGTTCAGGGAACCTCAATAAGCTTTCATCTAGTTGAAGGTCTGAGAACTTGAACTCATTGAAGATACTCAGATGCAACCTGACCATTTCCTCTTCTTTGAATAGTTAAGAGCACGAGTGCCACCTTATATGTATATTGCACCTTGAAGTTTGTTATTGTTCAGTCATTTTAGTTGACTTTTGGTGATGCTATTTGGAGTTTTCTTGGCAAAGATACCAGAGCGGTTTGCCCTCGCTTTTTCCAGCTTATTTTACAGATGAGGCAGAGTTAATGACTTGCTTAGAATCATAACAGCAGTAAGTGGCTGAGGCCAGATTTGAACTCATGAAGATAAATCTTCTTAATTTATCCACTTTGGTACCACCTAAACACAAACAGGGTACTTTGTGTACATTTTTTTTTCATTTGAGCTCATTGTGAAGGCTTAATAAAAACAGGGCAGGAGTATCAAAAAAATCAAATAAATTCAATTTGGAAAGACCCTCCCTTAAGGCTGAACGGGAGAACCCAGGTATACACAAGGTTCTCTTCTACAGTATACTCAATAGATGGTTCCTTCCCTTGGACCGCCAATGAATTATTTCTGCTTGTGGTTTTTAGAAGTTCAGTCTTGAGAACGTCCCATCTCCTCTTGGGCCGATTCTTCCTACACAATATTAGGATGTTAGATCCTGAGATTCAGTGTAGTCCTCAAATCTGATTCTTTTTTTTCTTTTAATAAAGCTTTTTATTTACAAAACATATGAGTGATTTTTCTACATTGACCTTTGCAAAAACTTTTTTTTCCCAAGCTTTTCCCCTCCTTCCCCCCACCCCTCACCCCTAGAGGACAGGTAATCTAATACATGCTAAATAGGATAAATTATATGACAAATACAATACATGTATACATATCTATACAGTTATCTTACTGCACAAGAAACATCAGATCTAGAAAGAGAAGAAGGAAAAAACAACCTAAGAAGGAAAACAAAATGCTTGGAAATATTCACAGAAAGCGTTAAAATGCTGTGTGGTGGTTTACACTCAGTTCCCACAGGCCTCTCTCTGGATGTATATGACTATCTTCATCGCTGAACAATAGGAACTGGTTTGAATCACAGCATTGTTGAAGAGAACCATGTCCATCAAAATTGATCATCGTATAGTCTTGTTGCTGTGTATAGTGTTCTCCTGGTTCTGCCGATTTCACTCAGCATCAGTTCATGCAAGTCTCTCCAGGCCTCTATGAAATCCTCCTGTTGGTCGTTTCTTACAGAACAATAATATTCCATAACATTCATATACCATAATTTATTCAGCCATTTTCCAGTTGATGGGCATCTTTTCAATTTCCAGTTTCTTGCCACTACAAAAAGGGCTGCCACAAACATTTTTGCACATGTGGGTCCCTTTCCCTCCATTAAAATCTCTTTGGGATATAGGCCCAGTAGAAACACTGCTGGGTCAAAGGGTATGCACAGCTTGATAACTTTTTGAGCATAGTTCCAAATTGCTCTCCAGAATGGTTGGATTCGTTCACAGTTCCACCAGCAATGTATCAGTGTCCCAGTTTTCCCACATCCCCTCCAACAGTTATCATTATCATTTCCTGTCATTTTAGCTGACAGGTGTGTAGTGGTATCTCAGAGTTGTCTTAATTTGCATTTCTCTGATCAATAGTGACTTAGAGCACCTTTTCGTGTGACCAGAAATAGTTTCAATTTCTTCATCTGAAAATTGTCTGTTCATATCTTTTGACCATTTACCCATTGGAGAATGGCTTGAATTCTTATATATTTGAGTCAATTCTCTATATATTTTAGAAATGAGGCCTTTATCAGAACCTTTGGATGTAAAAAATATTTTCCCAGTTTACTGCTACCCTTCTAATCTTGTCTGCATTCATTTTGTTTGTACAAAACCTTTTTAACTTGATATAGTCAAACTTATCTATTTTGTGATTAATGATGACCTCTAGTTCTTCTTTGGTCACAAATTCCTTCCCCCTCCACAGGTCTGAGAGGTAAACCATCCTACATTGTTCTAATTTGTTTATAATATCATTCTTTATGCCTAGATCCTGAATCCATTTTGACCTTATCTTGGCATATGGTGTTAGGTGTGGGTCAATGCCTAATTTCTTCCATACTAGTTTCCAATTATCCCAGCAGTTTTTGTCAAATAGTGAGTTTTTATCCCAAAAACTGGGGTCTTTGGGTTTATGAAACACTAGATTACTATTGTCATTGAGTATTTTGCCCTGTGAACCTAACCTATTCCACTGATCCACTACTCTATTTCTTATCCAATACCAAATGGTTTTGGTGACCACTGCTTTATAATATAGTTTTAGATCTGGTACAGCTAGGCCACCCTCATTTGCATTTTTTTTCATTAATTCCCTCGAAATTCTTGACCTTTTGTTTTTCCAGATGAATTTTGTTGTTATTTTTTCTAGGTCAGTTAAATAATCTCTTGGGAGTTTGATTGGTATAGCACTAAATAGATAGATTAGTTTAGGTAGTATTGCCATCTTTAT
The DNA here is from genome assembly GCA_023553655.1 of Myrmecobius fasciatus. Taxonomy (NCBI): domain Eukaryota; kingdom Metazoa; phylum Chordata; class Mammalia; order Dasyuromorphia; family Myrmecobiidae; genus Myrmecobius; species Myrmecobius fasciatus. The sequence continues at coordinate 44,246 of JAJPUD010001661.1, read as the reverse complement.
GATATTCGCTCGACCTATCCAAGAGCACTTGATGTTTTTCCAATTGTTTAGATCTGACTTTATTTGTGTGGAGAGTGTTTTGTAGTTTTACTCATATAGATCCTGACTTTCCCTTGGCAGATATATTCCCAAATATTTTATACTATCGATAGTTATTTTGAATGGAATTTCTCTTTGTATCTCTTGCTGTTGCATTTTGTTGGTGATGTATAAAAATGCTGATGATTTATGTGGATTTATTTTGTATCCTGCAACTTTGCTAAAGTTGTGGATTAAGTCTAATAGTTTTTTAGTTGATTCTCTAGGGTTCTCTAAGTAGACCATCATATCATCTGCAAAGAGTGATAATTTGGTTTCCTCATGACCTACTCTAATTCCTTTAATCTCTTTTTCTTGTCTTATTGCCAAGGCTAGCATTTCTAATACAATATTGAATAGTAATGGGGATAGTGGGCAACCTTGTTTCACCCCTGATCTTATTGGGAATGGTTCCAGTTTATCACCATTACATATGATGCTAGCTGATGGTTTTAAATAGATGCTACCGACTATTTTAAGGAAAAGTCCATTAATTCCTATACTCTCTAATGTTTTTAATAGGAATGGATGTTGGATTTTATCAAATGCTTTTTCTGAATCTATTGAGATTATCATATGTTTTTTGTTAATTTGGTTATTAATATAGTCAATTATGTTAATAGTTTTCCTAATATTGAACCATCCCTGCATTCCTGGTATAAATCCTACTTGGTCATGGTGTATTATTCTGGGAATGATTTTCTGTAATCTCTTTGCTAATATTTTATTTAAGACTTTTGCATCAATGTTCATTAAGGAGATTGGTCTATAATTTTCTTTCTCTGTTTTTGTTTTACCTGGTTTAGGTATCAGTACCATGTCTCAAATCTGATTCTTAAGGTCTTTCCACCATTCTTCTATCCACTGCTCTCCAGTTTCTCCTCCTTACTTAGCCAGTCTGCAGGGATATGCTAGCAGCTGTTCAACAACAACTACCTGTCTGAAAAAAATGGACATTTAATTTGTATGATCACCATTTCCATATCACTTTCTTAAGTCCAGATAATAAACCAAACAAAAGTCAAGAAAATAAACCAAACTTGTGATATTTATTGAAATCCGAGCTGTTAATGCTTGCCCAGCTCACTCAGCTCTTTTGACCAATTTAACATTTGGGTCTCATGAGTCTGTATCAGCCTACTGTGGCGTACCACTTCCTATCAGATGCTTCCCCCTCCTTAGTCTCCTTTACTAGTTAATATTCCTTCTATGATCCCCTAAATGGAAATGTCACAAAGTTTCAGCCCCTTCCTTTTTCTTGCTTATCACCTTTCTCATGCCTTGTTGCCACTCTTAAGCTTATAATTCCCTAATCTCTTACGGGTATTTATGTGTGTAAGCACATTTGATGTGTCCATATCTCAGATGTCTCTTCTTACCTCCATTCCCACATTTCCAGCTTCCTGGTAGACATCCCTACCTAGATGTCCCACTGGCCTGTCATAGTTACCACCTCCCAAATTGAACTCATTGTCTCTCCCCCAACATCTGTCCCTCTTCCCAACTTTTCTATTTCCATTGATGGTACCACCATCCTCAAAATCTGGGAGTCATCTTTGAATTTTCTTTCTTTATCCCCACATCCAACTAGTTGCAAAGGCCTCTATAGCCAGGTTGAAGAACACCCTCTCCTCTTCATTTATGCTGGCATCCCCTTGTTTCAGATCCTCCACCCACATGGCTGTGACCCTCATTGCTTCTCACTCACACTTTTGTAATAATCTCCTTCTAACAGGCTCTCCTGACTCTACTCTCTCACCCTGCTCCAACCCATCCTTCCTATAGCTACCAAAGAAATCTCCAGATATGTCTCCCTCTTCTTGTTATTTACAAAACACATGCATGGGTGATTTTTCAACATTGACCCTTGCAAAACTTTCTGTTCCAAATTTTCCCCCCTAACCCCCACCCCCTCCCCTAGATGGCAGGAAGTATAATACATGTTAATTATGTTAAAATACTTGACGAATCGAATAGGTGTATACATATTTATACAGTTGCTATACAAGAATAATTGGATCTACAAGAAAAAAAATCTGAGAAGGAAAACAAAATGCAAGTAAACATCAATAGAGAGAGTGAAAATGCTACATTGTGGTCCAGACTCAGATCCCTCAGTCCTCTCCCTGGGTGTATATGGCTTTCTTCATCACTGAACAACTGGAACTGGTTTAGAAACATCTCATTGTTGAAGAGAGCCATATCCATCAGAATTGATCATCATATAGTCTTGTTGTTGCCGTGTATAATGATCTCCTGGTTCTGCTCATTTCACTCAGCATCAGTTCATGCAAGTCTCTCCAGGCCTCTCTGAAATCATCCTGCTGGTCGTTTTATGTCTCCCTCTTCTAAAAAGTCTTAAACTCATCGAATGCCATTTTAGAGCTGTAGGATCCCATTCACTGTGCTTATTCCAGCCTCCTCATTTTACAGGTAAGGAAATTGAGGACCAGAGCTGGTAAATAATTGGCTCAGAGTCAAATAGGTAGAAACAGTACCCACCTAGATTTCTCCAACTCCACATCTCCCAAATCATGCAGGGGCCTATCACTTGTAGGATGAAATGCAAACTCCTTTAACCCAGCATTCAAGGTCCACAGTCTAGATCCTGCTTGCTTCTCCAGCCTTACCTCCGTTGATCTCCATTCCAGGCAAATAGAATTTCTAGGTGTTCCTCCATCTCCTCCTTTGATCTCCTACTTCTGGATATGAATAGGTGGGCCTCGATTTCTGGAACATCCATACCCCATCTGCCTCTTAGCCTTCCCTTTCTTTCACAACTATACTCTGGTGACATGTCTTTCATGAAACCTTCCCTGATTGTTTTCCGCAGCTTAAAACAAGCTCATGCTCTGTCTCTTTCTTTCTCGTTGTCTCTCTCTGTCTCTTTTTCTCTCTCTTTGTCTCCATCTTTCTCTCTTTTTCTCTCTTTGTCACTCTTTTTTTTCTATCTCACTGTCTCCACCTTTGTCTGTTTTTTTTCTCTGTCTCTCTGTCTCTGTCTTTCTCTCTGTCTCTCTTTTTTCTGTCTCTCTTTTTGTCTCTGTATTTTTTCCTGTATTTTTCTCTGTCTCTGTCTTTTATCTGTCTCTCTGTCTTTGTCTTTTTTTCTCTCTTTTTTTCTCTATCTCTGTCTTTTTTCTATCTGTCTCTGCCTTTGTTTTTTTGTCTTTTCTCTCTTTTTCTCTGTCTCTCTCTTTGTTTCTGTCTTCCTCTTTATTTCTCTGTCTTTCTCTTTATTTCTCTTTCTCTTTTTCTCTCTATCTCTGTCTTTTTATCTGTCTCTGTCTTTTTTATCTCTGTCTCTTTGTCTCTTTCTTTTTCTCTCTGTCTCTGTCTCTTTTTTCTCTCTCTGTCTTTTCTGTCTCTGTCTTTTTCTCTCTCTTTTTTTCTTTGTCACTGTCTCTTTTTACTTTCTCTGTCTTTTTCTCTGTCTCTTTTTTCTCTGTCTTTTTCTCTC
>JAJPUD010001661.1:11934-32172 GCA_023553655.1 Myrmecobius fasciatus | reverse complement strand
AGAGAGAGAGAGAGAGAGAGAGAGAGAGAGAGAGAGAGAGAGAGAGAAAGAGATACAGAGAGAAGAAAGACAGAGGGGGGAGGGAGGGAGAGAGAAGGGGTCCACTTGATCCCTCTTGGTTTCCCCATCTAGAAAACTGGGGCCATCACCGCTTCCCCATCCCCTCCCACAAGATGCTTGTGGGGAAAATAGAGTGCGGTTCAGAGCTGCAGGTTTGTGAGCTAGGATGTGGCTGAAGGAGATGCTATCTCTGTCATACAGCTTCTCTGGAGAGAGTATGACGTTAACAGTAATAACTTCAAGGAAGAAAGGCGCTGCGATTGTATCATATCCATATTTCAGTCATTCCCTTTGATGGAACACATTTATCCTGAGAGGCCCTAAAGGTTCCAAATGTCCTGTTGGAAAGCTCCAAGGATCTCAGAGCCAAAAGGGACCTGTGAGCTATTTAGTCCAACCTGTATTTCAACTGAAATCCCTTCTGCCCCATTCCTATATGGGTCCAGTCACTGCTGAGGAACCCACTGCTTATTCCAGGAGACAGTGCCACTTTTGCTTTTTCCTAAATATTAGGAAGTTCTTCTTCATATTGGAGCTGAAATCTGCCTCATTATAATTTAGGATTATAGATTCAGAGCTGGAAGCAGGGACCTTGAAGGTCATCTAGTCCAATCCTCTCCTTTTAGAACAGAGGAAGCTGAGGTCAGAAAGCTAGAAATGATTTGCCTGAGGTCCCACGAGGAATAGAGGGCAGAGCCAGTATTAGAACACACGTCCTCCGATTCCCAATCCGGAGCTCTCTTGACCCATCACTCTTACTTTTTGTCCTCTGGGCACATGAAGAGAAGTTCATTGATTCCTCTAAGCTCATGTGCTGGATTCTGACTATCAATATAATACAGAGCTATCAGAAAAGCAAATTTCAAATGAATTCCCTGCCATGAATCTCTGCTAATCCTTTTCAAGGCCTCCATTTGCCTTCAGCTTACTTTGGCCTTTGCTCAGCCTTCCTATAGACCCGAAGGTCAGCCGAGTTGGACCAAGGAATTGGGCCGTTCTCTCTTGCTGTGTGCTCATGGGACTGGTGGGCTGCTAGCTGCCCATTTTCAGGAACACTTTGATTAGTTGAAAAGGCATCAGAAATAGTGGGTCTATCTATGAGATATGAAATCTGACCAGAAAATACTACTTTAAAAAATCAACAAGCCGGTGCAAAATTATCCCCAGAAGGCTGTGTTCAGAAGTTTGTGCTAAGGCCCCCTGAAAATGAATATTGAAGTAAGTAGACTGAGTATTAAGAGATAATTAAAGAGGGTCTAATAAATGTCCAGGTTCCCAGAAATCTGGACTGGAAGGAAAACAAGTTATGGTAACACAGCATTTCAAGTCAACAAGCATTCATGAATCGCCTGTTGTATACAAAGCATCCTCTTAAGGTCTTGCCAGTCAACAAGCTTCATTTTTGCATACCAGGCTAAACTGGGGGTCTGGGCAATACAAATAGGGCCCAAAACAGGCCCTGCCTTCAAGGAGCTTGTGTTCTCTTGGGGGATACAGGTAGCAGTTTCTTTGGAGAAAGGAGAGAACACTAAAAAGACAGGGGGATGGGGGCAGGCAGGAAAGACTTCCTGTGGTGCAAGTGCCATTTGAACAGAGCCCAGAAGAAAACCAAGGTAGGGAGGGAGAGTATTTCACACAAGAGACAAAGGCATGGAGGTGTGGAGACAAGCTAGTTGCATACCAATGAAGGTAAACCACTTTTGCAACTGGTTTGACTGGTTAGAAGTTGAATGTTTTTAATCTCATCTTGGAGGAAGCTGTTGTTTTTTGTTTTTTTTTTGGTTTTTTTTTTTTAGCAGAGTGGACACAGCTCCAGGTCTATCCTCAGGAAGACCAGACTTCCAATCCAGCCTAGCTGTGGAAACCTGGGCAAGTCACTTTGCCACTCATTGTCTGCCTCGGTTTCCTTAGCTGGAAAATGGGGACGACAACAGTACCTACCTCCCAGGGTTGTCGTGAGGATGAAATGAGATCCTAATTATAAAGCCCTCGGCACAGCACTAACCACACTAACCATTATATAAACATCAGCTATTCCTATTATGATTGTCCTTCATTTTTCATCCTACAGTAAAGCTGCCTGGCTATATATTTGTTCTTTCCCAAAGAGAGCACATGCTTTAGCTCTCTTTGACCGTATGACTTTTTCTTCTTTTTCTGAAATCCCTTTTCATCCTAAGATGCTGTACGAACATTGCTCAATGAATACTCAGCTTTGGAAGAAGCGAGTGGCAAAGATTTATTGGTATCACTATTACAGCCAAACCAATTCAGGAATAGCATTCAAGAGATTTTGTCCTAGGAGAAAACATCCTGACTTTGGACCCAGAGGGCCCAGCTTTGCTACTTACTGCCTGGGTGATTTTTTCCTTCACCGTACCTCAGTTTCTTCATTTGTAAAGCGAGAAGTTGTACCGGTCAGTATCTGAAATCTCTGCTAGCTCAGGAGCCTTTTTTGCTGGAAAAATGCTTTGGACCCCAAAATAATGCCTTGGGCCTTGATGCCGATCCCCATCTGTAAGTTGTTGCCCTCCTAGAAGTCACTCGCTCAGTCAGCTTTTGTGGAATACCTACTGTGTATCTTGCATAACCCTTTAAGACTTTGACACGTTATTGGCTGTCAGGAGCGATCGGAAAGTCAGTCTTATTTGCTTGATTGGATCTTTTAATTTACATTCGATGAGCAACCTTGAAAATATTCCTAAAGGGCCCAGGTGGGATAATGTATGTGATAAGCACACCTTCTGCTTTGAGTCCCACAATTCCTCCCCATCTGAGGTGTCCCAAACTGTGGCATTTACTCCATCTTGGATTTATAGACACTAAGAGAGGGAAGTGTTTTTTTTTTTTTTCTCTCAAGATCAGAAATGGAATCATTAATATACTATGCAGGAGGCAGGAGGTTGAAATCAGATAAGAACACTGTATTATGAGGGAGAAGAATATTAACATGGATGAGGCAGCAAGATGGCATAGCATATAGAAGCACCTGGCCTGGAGTCAGGAAAACCTGAATTCAAACTGGCTCTTGCTGTGTGTCTGTGCTCGGGAAGACCAGATTCAGCCTCAGATTTAGTTACGTAGACCTGAGCAAATCACTTTGCTCCTTTCTGCCTCAGTTTCCTCAACTGTAAAATAAGGTCAATTAAATTTGCTTTGATCCACCAGAGAAGGAAATGGCAAACTGGTCCAATATCTTTGTCAAGACACTATGCATGTTCAGCTCAGAAGTCATCTTGGTTCCACCCCCTGATTTGACAGATGAGGAAATTGAGAGGCTGGGAGAGGTACTAAACAGCAGAGTCAAGCTTCAAAGCCAAGGCCTCTTTCTCCCCATCTGATCCTTGCCATTCGATCACACTATGGTCCTCTTCCTGTTCTTCTGAATGCAGTGACTGGCTCTGTATGCTCTTAGGATTATAAAGCCATAAGCCCTGGTTCCTTGAGTCACTCACTGGAATCAGTCTCATTATTTCCCAGCCATTCTTAGAGTTTGCTCAGGCAAAGCTTAACTTTAGAATTTGAACAGATTTCTGTCCCCCTCTTTTTTCACATGTACAGTGACTCACCTAACCTCTTCTTTAAACACATGCTATTTCCCCTGATAGAACATAAGCCCCTGGAGGGCAGGCCATTTCCTTTTGTCCTGATGTGCCCACCAGCCAGCATGTTACCTGATTAAGGGTAGTTGGTTCCTGGGGAGGCTTCTTTTAAAAGGATCACCCAGTACTGACTGGAATTAACACACTCTTAAGGATGAAGTGGCAAGTGAACATGGCCCGTTTGACCCAATCTTCTCCCCAAGAAGGATTTGAATCCACTCTATTCAGAAATATTTGCATTTTCCTGCATGTTCTTCTTAATTTTAAGAGCATTGCGTGGCAGCAACGATTTTGATAAAACTCTGACTGATGGAGTCTAAGTTGTAAACTTAGATTGTAGGTCCTCTAATGCTGGAAGAAAAACTGATAGTAAAAGATTTTATGTGGTAGTGGATACTTTTTAAAAATTACTTTTGAATCATCCGCAGAGCTGGATCTTGAATGAATGAAAAAGCATTTATTAAAGACTTACTACATACCAAGCCCTATGCCATACATGGAGAAAGACTGAAACAGTCCCTTGCCCTCAAGAAGCTCCAAGTCTAATTGGGAAAGACAACACATGAAAAAAAATCCAGTTTTCAGTATGACAGAACAGTCCAGACATCCTAAGGAGTCTTAGACTAACGGGGGCTTCCAATCCTGGCTGTTTCTTGACATCAGGAAGCCACCATTTGCACTCTAACCCCAACCAAAGAATACCTGGTAATGAAATGGGAGTACTGATTCAGATTTTGATGGTTACAACTCAGAGTCAGGTTAGAACTTTTTTTTCCCTCAGGTACATTTTGCCCCACAATGCTGATTTCAATGTTTTCTTGCTTCTAATGAATGAGTTTCTTCCTGGGTGACAGAGATTTGCCACAAATACATGCTGGGGTATTGTGTAGCCTGGAAATTCATTCTGCATAATGAATGTCTTTAATGTTAGCAGCTTCTTCAGGCAAAGAGCCAAACATGCTCAATTAATGACTTACCTTCCAGCTGAATGTATCTTCTACATCTCAAGTAGGAATCCAGCCTGCAACACTAAACTTATTCTATTTTTTTTTAAATGAATGACTTATTTTTTTTTTTTTTGCTTTTTGCTGAGGCAGTTGGGGTTAAGTGACTTGCCCAGGGTCACACAGCTAGGGAATGTTAAGTGTCTGAGATCACATTTGAACTCAGGTCCTCCTGACTTCAGGGCTGTTGCTCTATCTACTGCGCCACCTAGCTGCCCCACTAAACTTATTCTAAAGGAACCATTTGGAAGAAGCCAGTGCCCATGATGGGCTTTGGGGCAAAGTTGAAGCTTGAGACATTTATCTCGGATCAGCCAATAGGAGACTGAAATTTCATAGCAACCTAGGTTCTATTGACTCATTTTCTTTCTCTTTGACATTAGGGCCCCTCCCATCATTGGTTACCTACCCTTTGAAGTGCTGGGAACATCAGGCTACGACTATTACCATGTCGATGACTTGGAGTCTCTCACCAAATGTCATGAACAATGTAAGTTTCCATCTTCCAAGCCTCTAAAGGAAATACTACTTAGGACCCTTAAGTTTTTTCTTCCCTTGTGTTATCTTTTTGGGAAACTCTTAATAGTGCTAAAAATGGAAGCATTGAATATCTTTGCTGAATCTTTATTTGTTAAGACTTACTGTTAAACATTACTTGTAGGGATGTTTAGGGAGTGAGATGATACATTAGGAAGGGGTTAATTTGTTTCTCTCATGGTTTTTTAAATTGATGCTTTGATTCATTTATTCAGGTTTTCTGTTTTCTGCTGCTTTATATTGTTTATAGCATGGTCATACCCCATGCGCGTGCACACACACACACACACACACAAAACACAAACCCCTTCATGTAGCCTTATAATGAAGAAAAAAAGTGATTTGAAACAAACCAACAACATGACCACATCTAGTGACAGAGCATCCTGCAGTGTGCCATCTCTGTACCTTGAGGAAGAATGTGTGTGAGGAGGATTTGTAATGAAATGGAAACAAACGTATTCATTCCTAATTTTCCATTTCTTTCCAACCCTTTTGAAGCTACATTTTGTATTTATCTTGCATGTACCGGTATTTGTACACAACCGTTAGAAAGGAGAAGCGACTGTTTTGTTTTTGCTTGGTCTCCCCAGGGTTTAGTGCAGTGTCTGGAACAAAGTAAGGATATCTTTTTTGAGACTCTTCATGCAACATTTTAAATTTGTGGGTCGATGGGTTTTTGAGGTGTGTCTGTTTACGGTTCTGTGCTTGGGTTTGGAAGGATTTGCTCCCCTTTGTTTTTGTCTTGGAAGAGGTGGTGTGGTCCCCATTACTAGAGGATCAAAGTAGCTATCCCACTTCAGCTGATGACAGTCTATTACCGTGGAGTCCAGATGGGGATGGAGCTTTCTTTATCAGCCATGCGATAAGATTCACTTGCCTGTCAGATAATGAGAAAAGGGACCACAGAATCAAAATCATTTCAACTCGACATTTTCTCTTTTGTCAATGTTTACAGTATATTATGTAACATCCTTTGCGCTGCTCTTTGTATTGCAGATTCAGTTACACAAATGTCAGGCAGGGCTCATGGAAGATAGGTTTTAAAAGCAATCAGAATGTGTTCTTACAGCTGGAAGTGTGAGGTGGGGGCAGGGGAGGAGAAGGTTGTCTTTCCCATCACTATTTATGGTGGCTTGATCATCTTATCCAGCCAGTTTAGCAGCCCAAGCGCCCCACACTTGGACCTTCCTTATTAGGCTGTGGGAGCAGGTCTGGGGATGGTGGTGCTCAGGAAGGTACTCAGAAAATGGAACGATCACAGTGGGGAGAAGGGACCATTTTTACCCAAATCATTCTACTTCCAGCTGTGCCTCCAGCCATTTTTACAGTGGTGGTGGGTCCCTCGTGACTCCTTTTCACCCAAGCAATTTTAACATGACCCTAGGGATAGAGGAATATAAAATAGGTAAACACATCAAACACTTATTGATAAGAAATCATTTTGCAACCCCCACATTTAGTTAGGAGACTCCATATGGGGTTGGGACCCAGAGTTTTAGGAGCTTGGCTCTAAGGTAAATACGCCCACCATATTGCAGGACTTTTCTCCTAATCATGCCCATGTCAACTACTGGATAACAAAAGCAAGAAAGCGTTGGCTCCCTAGCAGCAGGGGACTGGCCATTGTCATATTCCCATAATTCAGTGTGTCTGAATCAAATGATATATTTTACATGCACAGACTTTCCAATAGTAAAATTTATTGTTGAGGCCGCAAGGAAATTTCGGGAAGCTGGAATTTTCTAGAAGGCCAAAGGAAAGTTTTTTTTTTTTTTTCTGTGAATGATGATATTGGAACAAACAGGATTTCTTGTGCATCTGTCCGTGGAAAATGTCGACTTGAAAGAATTTGGTTCAGTCAGAACCTTGCCAAGTTAAAATGGGCCGGGCTCCTTTAATGTGAATCTTGACTGGAGCCTTAGAGGTACAGTAGGCTGCAGAGCTCATGAAGGAAAAATTAGCCATGGATTTTTTTCCTGCTTGTGCTATTTACATTATGAGCTTTGCATTTTTCTATTTGGGTTTTATTGGTTTAGGCAGACGAATCCATTTTAGAAGTTGCCACCATGGATGGGAGAGGCAGCGTAGCATTGTGTTTGAAGAGCCATTCTGTCGGAAGTCGTACACGAAGGGCTGTGTCAGGTCCTTGAACTCAAGAACTTGGGAAACCAAGTCAGCAGAAGTAAAAACTTGGAAGGATCCTTACCAAGTGCTTGAGCCTCGGTGACCAAGTAGGATGGTTAAGCCCGCCTTCCCTTTGCTTCTGGCTGATTCTGTAGAGGTTTAGGGCAATCGGAGAATAATGAGAATAAAGGTATAATTGAGAAGTCATGAGACTCATCTTTACCACCCATGTGTTTCCAGAAGGAAGGACATATTGTCATGTTAAGTACATGAAAGCACATCACATGGCTTTGATGAGGACGATTGAGAGGGGCCCAGAGGGAATGAACAAATCCAAAGTTCCAAAGTTCCTCCTAGTCTCAGATGGCATACATCTCAGCTCAGCCAGCTACGGGAAGGGAGTGTTCCTCATGTAAAGTATCGCAGAAGTATCGGGGATGGATTGTCCAGAGGTTGGTTTGGAAGCTTTGGCCTTAGGCTTCTGCTTTTTCAAGTGGGTCTTTGAGGTCTGAAAGAATCATGAAGTGATGAAAGATGATTATTTAGCATCTCAATTAACAGCATGTCCTCCTCCTTCCCTATTGCTTGGCTACCTTTAGGAAAAGTACCTAAAAGGAAAAAAATGGCTGCCAATAATAAGCAGAGCACAGTACTACAAGGAAATGTCGGCTGACAGCCCATTCATTTGGTGAATGTTTACTGAGTGCTTACTGTGGGAGATAAACAATTTTATTTTTATTTTTTTTATTTTTTATTTTTTTTTTGCTTTTTGCTGAGGCAATTGGGGTTAAGTGACTTGCCCAGGGTCACACAGCTAGGAAGTGTCTGAGACCAGATTTGAACTCAGGTCCTCCTGACTTCAGGGCTGGTGCTCTAACCACTGCGCCATCTAGCTGCCCCGAGATAAACAATTTTAGATGAGCCCCTGTCCCTGCCCTTGCTACTTAGAGTAGGGGGATAAGAGAAGAAAAAAGCTATAATATGAATTTCATGATGATAAGATATTAGAAGATGCAAACCAGATGTCATATGAGACTTGAGAGGTAAGGTCATTACCAGTTGGGGGCTCAGAAAGGGCATTCTGGAGGAGTTGGCACTAGAGTTAAACTTTGAAGTATGTTGAATAATAATGATTCAATAAGTGGTAGGAGGCAGGAGAGCATTTCAGGCATGGGGAACAGTGTGATCCAAGGCAAGAGAGCAAGAGTCATGTGAGCTCAGAGTCTGTTGGAAGGAGAGAAAGAAGTCCAGTTTGGTGGGAACATAGAGAGTATTGAAAATAATAAAATATGAGTGGAAAAATTGTGTGGCAATTTTGTTGCCAGGATGGAGTTTGCATTTTATTTGACTGACAATAGGGAGCTACTGAAGATTTTCGAGGGAGGTAATGGCTTGACAAGATCTATGCATAAAAAGATTAGTCTTTTTGATTAACTGGATTTGAACTCTGGATTAGTAGGGATGGAGAAGAGAGCAAGGGCAGCCTGTTTCAAGGCTATTTATGATCTAAGCAGGTAATAAATAGGAACTGGTATAAGTTATTAGTAGTGGAGAGGGATGGAAAATAACTGCACAATAGTATAGTTTAATATATGTGCATATGCATAAATATATGGGTAAATATACATATACATATATAACATATATAGTCCTTGCTGTATGTAAATTTACATTATGCAAATTCTGCTTTAAGTAAAGAATTCTGAAAGAAATCACATTTCAAAAAAACCCAAAAACAGCCATTCCAATTTTGCCCTACTATGTTCTCTGCTCCTGCCCCTTGGCTTGGCATTCTGGACCTCCCCCGCCCCCAACAAAAAAAAAAACAAAACAATTAAAAAATAACCTCTCTAAGTGAAAGCAGAAGAATGGAAGCTGGGAAAGACTGCTACTACTGACTGTTCAGAGGCTTGACTTAAGACCTCCTGAGTTGAGGGAGAGACTGTCCTGATCCACCCATTCAAAAGCAGCCTGATTATCTTCCACTGTTATGCTCCTGTACCCTCTGTTGCCCATCCTCCTATGTGTCTGTGTCTGGCTCCCACGTGTCTGCCTGTAACCCCTCTTTCTCTTGTCCAGGCCAGTTCTGGCCTAGTTGTAGAGGGGATAGCTTTCCAGCATCCCTCTCTCCCTTCCCTTGTATGCAGACAAATTCACATTACATAAAAAATTGCTTTAAGTAGAGGTCTGTGGATAGTGCACTTATGTAGAGTGAGAACTGTGTGTGTGTGTGTGTGTGTGTATGTGTGTGTGTAAAATAGAGAATGTGAAAAGTGACCCAAATTAAATGAAGTCAATAAAGAGAGACTTTTGGGGGGGCTTCAAACGGATCTTGAAGGAAATGATGGACATAGTTTGAAAGTAAGAAAGTAAAAGGGCATTTCTGATAGGAATTTTGTGGAAAACACATCTCTGGAAAGCTGGTGAATTAGAGTTTGGTGGCCCTTAAAGAGATGGACTCCCCAAAGTCCTAAGACGCCATCTGGCAGAGAGGAGGAACATGGGCATGAAACTTTGCTTGTGATATCAAATAAATCACTACGTTATTGTGTGCCTTTGGGCAAGCTATTTGCCACTCTGAATCTTGATTTACCTCCCTGTAAAATGAATAGTTTCAAATTCATCTCTCAGCTCCTTTCAAGATTTGTCATAATATCAGTCTTTGAGATATAGTCCTCTATGGAAGTAGGGATGACTTTGCAAGACCCCCTCCCTGTGGCTGCCAGTAAGAAGACCTACTGTTGGATTTCCAAGGTGACTTTGGGCTTCCTTGCATGGGGGTAGTGGAAGATGGGGTGATCTGCGGCCATTCTACTTTGACTTTTGCCATAATTCACTATCGTGAGTGAACAGTGAGTATTCTTCCCTATCTTTGTTGCAGGTGAGCATCTCAGCTGTAGGTTAAGCAAGGAAAGGCTTCTTGGATTATTTTTTCTTTTACCTTTAGTTTCTGCCACAAGTAAATGGTCAAAACATCCTGGGATTTGCATTCTATTCACGTAAAAACAGGACAGTGCTCAATTGACGTCTTTTGATATTTACAGTTCCCTGTATATAGCAAGTAAAAGTAAATGGGTTTTTGTATGTGCCTAAAACAACCTCACATTAAAGTAATTTAATGCTCTTGAAGACTGCTGGTGAATAGTAAATTTTAAACCTCACGGTATGATGTGGCAAAAAATGGGGACTCTGAATCCCTCTGGTCATGTCCTCCATGTGTTATCTTGAGGGAAGTCACATTTCCTCCTTGAGCCTCAGTTTCTTCTTTTGTAAAATGATTGGGTTTGAAATGTATTACATTTCAAAGATGAAATGTGTATAAAGTATTTAAGGACCATCAAGAGTTTAATTCAAATGTACCATCTTCTGATCTCTTTCTCGTTCTCTCTTTCTTTTTTAAAATCAAGTGATGCAATTTGGAAAAGGAAAGTCCTGTTACTATCGGTTCCTGACAAAAGGCCAGCAGTGGATTTGGTTGCAAACTCACTATTACATCAGTTATCACCAGTGGAATTCCAAGCCTCAATTCATTGTTTGCACACACACTGTAGTTAGGTAGGAAATTTTACTTAATGATTTTAAGAAAAAAAAACAATCTCTGTGTTTGTCTATTCACTTGTCCCTTTTGGTTAGAAGGTAAATATCTTACCATCTGTATAGCCTTAACTGTAAAACTAATTCACGGAAGAACTTGGAAAATTGGCAGGTCAGACTTGGCTTTCACTTCTCAATGTCCAGGTCATTGGGATACAAGTCAACCATAGCTGCAGCTGTTAATGCTTCGTTGGTGTGAACAACGATGTCGTGTGTAGAAATTCATCACGTTCATTGTATCTTTCCCTCAAAAGCTCTTGCTATGGGGCACAGGGCTGCTATACCTGAAGACAGATCTGGAGACTCTCCTTCTTTTGTTTTGTTTGTTTGTTTGTTTTGTTTTTTGTTTTTTGTTTTTTTGCCCAGAGAGCAGTTGGTTTCAATTTATAGGCAGCCTTTTGGCTAAGGAGATATCTCTCTCCATACATTGGTGTAAGCTTTCTGATTGAATGACTAGTCGCTTCTGTCAAAGAACTGATCAGTTTCATTTTAAAAAACCCCAGCTGTTTACATGTGCAGATATCTGTGGAAAAGCTATATTCAGATTTCAATGGCTTGGGGTTTATATAAGAAGGTCTATTAGGGATTAATTACATTGAAAGTTATGTTTACAGCTGCTAAAACATGTGATCAGCTCCTCAGGTCAGTAAGAAATGCATCTAATTGAGTTGGTTGACATTTGTAAGCAGTTAAATTGACTAGATTTTTTTGATGCTGCATAAATAAGTACTTCTAAAATTCAATATGATTTTAAAAGAGCCAAATATATGTGCATCTATGTATATACTCCAACTGTCTTCCTATTTCTGAAATAAAAAATGAATCCAGTCAAATGGAATTAAGACTAGAGATCTTGAAAATATCAGATGGAGAATTTCCATTGTCCTTCCCTTTTTAAATGATCAGGTCCCTCCATTTCATTTCTTGGCTTCTGTCTCCATCAGGGGACTCACATATGTCATTGCACTGCTAGCTTACTCATTTATGACCTTATTTTTCATGTATGTCCCATCAGTCTCTGAAGTATAGGTTCTCATCCTTAGAAACCACAGGGGTTTGTGCTCTCCGATATTCACCAGAAACTCCTCTAGAATGGAAATGCATTACTGCAGCGATTCCTTTTCTGTTAGTAAACTTGTGTTTATGCTTACAATGCTCCCCCCCCAAACAACTTTAAAACAATAAATATTGCTTGAATGAGTCTGGGACTAGTGGGAAATAAACTGTGTGCCACGAAGCTGAAGCTGGAGTCTTACTGCAGCCATGGGGATTCTCATTTCTGAGGCAATGAAAATGAATTGCAAATGTACCAAAGAAGGGAGACTTTTTAGAATTACAGTAAAATCAAAGAAAATTTGGGCTGAAGTAGTTATGTTTTTAAAGACTGAGTAATGGAGAGTTCACCCACATGCCATCTGTTAGCATAATCACGGAGGCAGGACAGCTGAGCTGGGAAAGGGGCAGACAGCAGCAGCTGCTGTCATTAGCCCTAATGAGGGTCCCAGCCTCTGCCCCAATCCGAGGCTCTCCGTTGGTGCCTTAGAAAAGCAGAGATTGGTCAGGCCTGGGAGCTGGTGTCCCCAGGCCAGCCTCTGGACCATATAGTTGATGATATTAAAAGAGAACCAGATGAGACCCGGTCTTGGTTGAGCAGTGAGCCTGTGAGGAGTTTAGTTACCTGGGTAATTTCCCCTGTGTGTTTTTGGGAGTGTCATGCAGTGGGCTGTGCAGGAGCCCTGGGCAGTGATGACTCTTGGCCACGTGCCTGTGTGCTTGGCAGTTTCTTCTGTGCCCTTCCCTATTTAGATATCGCTTCTTATGCTTGCTCACCCACTGGGTGGTCATGGACCGCTCGCTTCTGTTTCCTTCTCTGGAAACTGGGGAAGGTGACAGTATCGTACCTCCCCTGTGGTGGTCATGAGGCGCAAAGAATAATGGAAATCCATAGTGTAAATGTTATCTCTTAGAGTCAGATTGTTGTGGCTGTATCTGGGAATAAAGTTAAGCTCTAAAGTACCACTGAGGCAAATTTACTTTCTCTCCTTTTGCCCAGTTACGCCCGGATTGAGGCTGAAAGAAGAAAAAAATTCGCACTTGAAGAGCCACTGGCAACAGAAACGACCCTTGTATCTTTTGAGGTGCGTAGATGGAAAGCCACAGAGACTTTTCCTGGCTTGAACTTTCACACCTTTCTGGTGGTGGTTTGTGGTACTGTTGGGGGTAATTGTCCATTCCAGTTCCTAGCTCAAGCCCCCCCCCCCGTGTTTTGTTTTTATTTTGTACCAGTCCAAGTTCAATGGCATAGGAATCCAAAACAAAGACATTTAAAGCATTAACAAAGAATTCACTTGGCTGTTGAGCTCTCTTGACACCCATTCCCAAATGGCTGCCACTTTTAGCATGTCTTCTGGAAATGCTAATCGCATCTCAAGGGACCCTTCTTTGGACCTAAGACAACAAAAGAAGGCTATATCAGTTCACCCACAGATAGGTGCTAGAGAAAGATGGCAGTGGCAGGCCTGACAGTGGTGACTCTTAAGCACACCACCTCGGGAGCAATGTGGAGAGCTCTTTTGATACAGTCTCTCATAAATCTAACCTCTTTCTGGGCTGAAACTGATGATTTTTCCCAATTCCCCCAATTGTTAGTGTCTTCCTCCAAAATAACAGTGTTTATTTTGGTTCTATGTTCTGCCTTCACTTACCTGTGAACACGTTGCCAATCTCTAGTAGGACGTAAGCTTCTTGAGGGCAAACACTAGCTCACTTCTATAGCTGTATCGCCAGCACTTAGAACAGTGCCTAGTATACAGCATGTGCTTAATAAATGCTTGTTGGTTGGGGTATACTGGCCTCTGTTGGTACTGCAGTCTCTTGCTGCACATTCTTGACCCGGTATGGACAAAGTGAATGTGTTTTCCTTATGTCTCTTTTATGTCTCCACATCCCAGCCTCCCTTGCTTGAAGCACACTTACACACTTAGCCTTTTGGTGGGTAACACCGCCATGCTGCAGAGGCCACAGTGGCCTCCAAGAAAACCAGTGGCCTCCAAGAGGTAGCATGCAAAGAGAATTTCCTCCAGTGAGGAAGGCTTTCTCAGCTCCAAGCATTATGGGAGAAGGCTCCATACACAGACACACCCAATAATTTCAGAATGGAGCCCTTAAGTAGTTTAATACCTCATTAAGCCAGAATATGGCCAAGGATTTCTGTTTAAGGTTTTCTTCCTCATAAATTAGTTTCTTTTACTTGCTGCTTTGGTCCATGTGGGCTTATCAAATTTCTTGAGTTTGATGAAGTAAAAACCAGTAGAAACTAGGTCCTTTATTTCAAATGTAAAGTGCTACAGGATAGAATCTCTTGGCTACTATTCTCCCTTTGAGAAAATATAATTTTTTGTTGTTTTTTTTTGGGGGGGGCGTTGCAAGGCAGTTGGAGTTAAGTGACTTGTTTAGGGCCACACAGCTACTAAATGTCAAGTGTTTAAGGTCTTCCTTGCTACAGGTCTGGTGTTCTATTCACTGTGCCACCTACCTGCCCCCCCAAATACAGAATCTGTACCTGGCTCTTGGGCCTTTTGGGGCAGGTTTGGTCTATGGTGATTGGGGCCAGATGCCTTGAGGATTCTAGTCAGGACAGTTATTTTTCAATATTTTTTTCCAATTTTTTTTTACATTTTTCTCAATTACATATAAACAAAAAAATATTTTTAACACTTTTTAAAAAATCTCCAAGTTCTCTCCCCCATACTCGAGAAGGCGAGCGATCTGATACAGACTATACAAATGCAGTCATGAAAACCATTTTATATTAGCCATGTTTCAGGGCAGCGAGGTGGTACAGTGGACAGACCACCAGCCCTGAAGTCAGGAGGACCTGAATTCCAGTCTAGTCTCAGACACTTAACACTCCCTAGCTGTGTGACCCTGGACAAGTCACTTAACCCCAATTGCCTCAGCAAAAAAAAAAAAAAAAGCAACAAAAAACCAATAAAGTATATTAGCCGTGTTGCAAAAGAAAACACAGACCAACCCCATTCCTCGCCAAGAATTATAAAGAAAGTAAAAAAGTATGTTTCAATTGGCATTGAGACTCCATCGGTTCTTTTTCAGGAAGTACCTAATTTTTTTTAATCATAAGTTCTTAAACTGAAGGACAGCTACTTGGAACGGCAATGCAACAAACATTTATTAAAGCATCTTGCGTGTGGGAGAGGTATTAGCTTGGGAAGTAGAAGAGTTGAAGAAAGCCACGGTCCCTGGCCTCAGGAAGCTTATACAGAATCTCTTGAGGGGGCTGGGTGACAATCTTCCACATTTGTCGAAGGCCTCCCTCTCCCTCTTGATGTCCATGGGCCTTCCGGTTAATCTGGGGCCCTCTGGATGCCTCCCTGATTAAGGCCACGCCTATCCAAATACCTTTAGGATGAGAAAACTCAAACCCTGATTTTAGACGTTCTGGGCAAACTTCATTTTTTTCTCCCGTTCCAGATGACTTTTACAAAGGGTGAGCTAAAACAGAGGTGTCAAATAGGCATCCGCAGTACAGCCATGCCTGAATTAGATTAAGCCGTAATTGGGAAATATTTAGCAAAATAAATAAAAATAAAGTAAAACATAGATAACATTACATTTCAAAACTAAGTCAATATGTTCCCGGCCTGCAGGGATCCTTCTGTAGGGATTAGTGGTCCCCTTGCTAGTTGAGTATGATACCACTGAGCTAAAACATCTATTAAGAGAGAAACGTTGAAAAAGCATGTGATTGCCTCCCTGGCTCTAATTTCCCTTAGCTCAGGGGTTCTTCACCTCATTTCGCATCAGAGACCCCTTGGACAGCCTGGAAAAGCTCCCTCCTCAGAAACATGTTTTAGATATAGAAAATAGAGAGGATTACAAAGAAAACCAGTTATGTTGACATACCGTTATCAAAGTATTAAAAAACAAATTAAAAAACCAGCCGCTTCACAGACTCCAGGTTAAGAACTCCTGGACTAGATGAATTTTGAAAAGCCTTGTGCTATGATTCTGAATTACATATGTATTTATTCAATTGAACAACCATTTCTTAAGCACCTACTCTGTGCAGAACACCATGCCGGTATAATCTAAAACCACCAAGGGATGAATCCAACCTTCTTTCTCTGGCCAGGGACCGTAAACGTACGAGCAATCCCAGGAAATACGGCCCTTCGGAGGGACTTTTCTCAGTCTTTACCCTCCTTCACCTCATGCTTTCCTCTAAACCTGTGGGTTTTGGGGTGCAGTTACCAGTAGAAGGAGAACTCACCGCCATCCTTCGCTGCTGCTGGAATATCCCATTCAGATCCCGTTGCAAAGAAGCTATATTGTTCAGCCTTTAGACTAGAACCAATTTATTGATTGTGATGTTGTCAAAGTCTCTGTATTCCCATACTTGTTTGAGTTTATTTTGAGAACGTATAGCTTTTAATGTCCATGATCTCTGACCTTTATCATATTGAATCATTTTTAGGTGCCACGTGAATATGAGTGCTTCTGTGGCAGGCATTAAATTGATAACAGCTATTTCCAAGATTGGGTAAATGTCATATGTATGAAAGAGCCCTGCTTTGGGTAGACTGGTCTGTTGAGTTTGGGGGCTATTTTTCCTTTAAAATGAAATGTTATTTTTTTGTTTTCTCTTTCTCCTAAACAAACAAACAAAATTAGAGTTCTGACAATTTCATGGATGTCTCCCAGAGTGGAAACAGCCTGGACACGATTAGAGAGAACGCGTCTGGGTCATCCCACAGCTCCTGCAGGCCATCCTTCCCAGTTCAGTCCAATTCAACATGTATGTATTACAAGGTTGGCACTTATGGTGTTACGCAAGAAATCAGAATTTACAAAGTAGTAAAGAGCCATTTCAAGGAAAATGCTCTTCTATTTAACCATCAAAAAATCTTATAAATCCCTCTAATCTTTGGGTTTTAAGAGTTGTTGCTGGGGAGGCAGACTCACACGGAAAATTGTTTAATCGGGGGCTAAAATGTTAGCAAATGTAATATTTTATCAGTTGCCCCTTTTGCTTACATCTGATATAAGGCTTTATAGTATTTCTCACAGTTCTCTGAAGGATAGTGTGAGTTTCTTCAGTTTTCTCAATTGTACACTTTGAAATCTCCAGCCGAAGGTTTTGTTTTTAATTATTAATGTCAAGTTGTTTCATTTCTTTGTTTATTTTTTATTTGTTTTCCAAGAAATTTGAGAAGCAGTGCTTAGAACCTGGAGGGTTTGTTCATCCACTTCAGAAGTAGTAGAAAAGTGGGACAAATCCTTCATTTCTTTGTTTTTATTTCTTTTCCAAGAAATGGCATTTGAGAAGCATTGCTTAGAAATTGGAGAGTTTATTCACCCACTTCAGCAACAGTAGGAATATGGGGAAAATCATTGTGCCTAATCCCGTGTGATTCCAGTGGGGCATTGCCCGGGTTATCCTGGGCAGGTCTAACTCTTTGAGCACTGATGCCTTTGAATGAATTGGTTCAGTTTTTTTCTCTTGGGCTTTTCCAAGCAGTGAACTCACAGAATTTGCGAGCCTTTAGTGTAGTTAGGTAAAGAAGGAGCGCATGCCCTCTTTTAGGGAGAAAGGGCGAGAAAAGGGAATCGGATGGACCTCTGCTCTTGGACCCGCTACACGTATCAGAGTAGGGTAGCCAGACTTGGCTGCTATCAGAATCTTGGGATGGTGAGGCC
Source organism: Myrmecobius fasciatus (assembly GCA_023553655.1). Classification (NCBI taxonomy): domain Eukaryota; kingdom Metazoa; phylum Chordata; class Mammalia; order Dasyuromorphia; family Myrmecobiidae; genus Myrmecobius; species Myrmecobius fasciatus. Next base: position 14,531 of record JAJPUD010001661.1, on the reverse strand, counting down.
AGACATCGCTCTCCAGGGATCTTAACTCCGCTATCATGGCGGCCCAGTGAGTAGGCCCCAGCAAGAGACAGTAGTAGAAGAGAGAGGTAGACTGATTCCAAATGGGACAAGGCTAATATGGAGACTCTTTTGTTGGGTGGAGTCTTGATACATGTCAGTAAGAGACAGGTGGATATGAGACTGGGGAAAATGAAGGAGAGGAAGATGCGAAGTTGGGCCTCCATCGGGGGGCTTCTTGGCAAAGATGGGGAGGAGACATGGCCCTAGCGCAGGGGATAGCCTAGCAGATGGCTCACATTGCTGAATTGCCTTACAGTTTTAAAAGTGTTTTCCTCACCACTGAGTCTGACTTGTACACACCCTTCCAGCTTTAAATCCCATGACCTCTTGGGGTAGATAGAATAAATCGATATCCCCATTTTGTGGATGTTGAAACTGAGTTTGAGAAAGATAAAGATCACTCAGCCAGTATGTTTCGGAGTCAGAACTTGAACTCAAGACTTTTGACTTGTGGTTGGTTTTCATTATATCATACCATTTCAGGGCCCAAAAGATGTCATTGAAGATAACATAATTGGGTAGTTGAGGTAAAAGGGTGGGGTGGACTGCAGAATTCAGTTATTTACAGAGGTGGAAAAAGCACCAAGAGCTATACATTTCACAAACCCATACTTGGCTAGGAGTCGAAGCCCTCTGGCAGGAGTCAGAGAGAGAGACACTCAAGCCCTCAGCCTCTCAGCACTAAGTGGGCTCTTTAATCCTGGAGTTTCCAAAGTGGCAGGGCCTTCCCAACATACCCTGCGTGGGATATTATGAATGTAATTGAGTGAAAATGGACCAAGTTCCAACCCTTTGGTTGCCAAGCCTGCTGAGGTTTTCCTGTAGGACTGAGATTTCCCTTTCCCTGTGATTTAAAGGGTCAAGAGTGGTGTTAGCAGAATAGTGTGGACAGTGTGCTTAGAGAACTAAGGCAAGGATGTATCAACCTACCCTTCTGTGTCCAGAGGACCTTTACTCACAAGGTGTTTTCACACTTAGATACTCTGAACCTCACAACCTTGTGAAGTGAGCAGGGTCCTCATTGCACAGATGAGGAAACTGAGGCCCAGAAAAGCCAGCTGGTTTCCCAGGGTCCCATAGCAAGTTAGCCACAGAACTAGGACTGGATTGTAGACTTTTAGACTAGACTAAGCCCAAGGTGCTTTTTTTTTCTTTTTTACTATAGCCTGCTTCCATGAACCACTCATCAGAGTATTTTAATTTAAAATTATAGGTAATACGGTGCAACTTTGCCATCTGGAGGTGGATTGTAAATGCATTTAGTGTTCTCTTTTTAAGGATCATGTCTTTATTCCCCAACAGCAGAAGCTTTCAAAGCTCTCAGCCTCATGTCCCTAGCTCAATGATCCGGCCCCTGTAGACTTGTAGAAAAGGAGGAAGAGTTGGGCTCCCTTAGCGATCTTTTCTACGACACTGGGGAACAGCAACTATTTTGTGATGAGTCTAGAGATAGACTTGTGTTGCAGGTATGGCCAGGTGGAAGGCCCAGCTTGTGCCTCTGTGGATGGATTCCAGCCTACGGTTACCTTTTGTAGAAGTGAGTTCTTAATAGATGTTTGCGTATTTTGCAGAGGGACTTATTATGTCTCCCACCTTCTCAGGAAAAGATAATGGGACAGGACTTAGTCACGAGATTAGAAAAAAGAACATCTCCCTGTTCCTTTTTTTTTCAAACACTGAACTTCTGGTTTTGTTGTATTTCTCTCTCTCTCAGCCAAATTGTTACTGCAGTCCAAAAAAATCAGCAAGACTCTGATGAGATGGGATCTGCCCATGGAACCACCAGCTAAGACATTTGATAAGACCTTCTTTGGGGAGGCAGCCAGCAGCAGCAGCAGCAGCAGCAGCAGCAGCAGCAGCAGCAGCAGCAACTGCCCTGAGGTACCTCCCTCTAGGCTGCTTGGGCGGTGGGGAGCCTCCATTCCCCTTCCACAGTAGTGGAACAGTCCCTGTATTATGGGAGAACAAACTTGTCCTGTTGGACCTGAAATCCTAGCAAATCGCCCCCACTAACAACCTTTGGGGGCATTGTCATCACCCCTGTTTAAGTGGTTTCCTTGTTCATTCCTTGATTCAACAGAAATGTATTCAGGTCCCTTCTCTATGATTAATTGCCTGTGCTAGGTGCTGGGGGGGGGAAGGGGAGGAAGGGAATACAGAGTCTCTGCTTGTCTGGAATCACTTGAATACCTAATAAAATGTGCTAATATGGACGAGCTTATATACTCTGGGAGGTCAGGACAGAGAGACAGAGACAGAAAGAGAGAGACAGAGACAGAAAGACAGAGAGAGACAGAGACAGAAAGAGAGACAGAGACAGAAAGAGAGACAGAGACACAGAGAGAGACAGAGGCAGAGAGAGAGAGAAGGCCCTTCTGACTGGGGTGGAGTGCAGGGCAGACCAGTGACAGCTTCTTGGGGCCAGGGGCATCCGAACAGGCCTCCAAGGCCAAGGAGACTTTCCATCAGATGTTTGGCTCTCATCCCTATTTCTGTTCCCTGGATTTCTGAAGAGTAGTTTGCTACCAAGCAGGAGG
>JAJPUD010001661.1:0-11924 GCA_023553655.1 Myrmecobius fasciatus | reverse complement strand
TTAAGGGGATTGAGTTCAGCAGTATTAATTAAGCACCCATGGTATACAAGGTTCCATGCTAAGTGAAGGGAATGGGCCCGGAGAAGGGAAAAGGTAGCAAAGGTCCAAGAGGAAGCAAACAGAGCTGGGCTTGGAGTGTAACTCCAGTCTTCCATTGCCCCCCCCCCACCTCCTTGTATTTTCTAGGTTCAGATTCAGAGTTCCATGAGACTTCACTGGAGCATGTCCTTTTTTTCTTTTGTTTTCTTTCACTTTCCCATATGTAACACTAATCTCTGCAATCCAAACTGACCACCACCAATACAATCACCCACATTGCCACCAATAATAATGTTACCACCACTGCCACTGTCATTGCCACCACTGCCACTGCCACTACCACCAACCCCAACACCATCACCAACATCACCACCAATAACGTTACCAGTCACCACCACCATTGCCACCACCACCAGTCATTACCAGCTGCACCACTAAGCAAGGAATACGCTGCCGCTTTTACGTCTTTCTTTCTTTCCTTCCTTCAGTGTGCCCAATACTCATCTGAGTATATACTGTATGAGTAGGCTTGTTGATTTGCCCTGTTGACTTCGTACCAGAAAGCCCCCTCCCCTTACTCTGAACTTTCTGAAATGGCCGCCCCAATGGTAAAGGCAAGTAATAGGAAACTTCTCACTCATTCTTGTCTTTGCTTTATGTCCCTGCCCAGGGCCTGATGTTTCCTCAAATCTTCACTGAGAATATTGCCGCACACCCTGTGGCCTCGAGGAAAATACCCATGGTATCCTCTCAACCAGAAGCTATGGTATTTTTTTTCAACCTTATTTTCCTTCCAGAGGAAGAGACAAGTCATAGTATGTGACAGCATGAGACAGAGTAAAATTACATACTTGCAGAAGGGGCTTCTTTCAATTTTTTCCCTTTTTTTTATTTTCCACTTCAGGTGGGCATGTATTTCAGGTCTAGTAGCCCTTTCTAGTCTCCACACCCCATTTTAATTCTTCTTTCCCAAACTGATTCCTTCCATAAATCGTGTGGTGAATTGGCCATATCTTCCCTGTTAGGAATTGGGGAAGGGGGTGGAGTGAGGGGGTATTGCCAACAGCCCAGTATTAAGTAGCTTGCCCAAGGATGCACCAAGTAAAACAGTGAATGAAGAGGAGGAGATATGGAGGTGGGGAGGAAAAGAAGTCTTTATATAACCATGCTGCATCACAGTAGCCAGTGATGCTGGGCTTGGGCCACAGGGTTGATGCGGTATCCACCCTGTAGGCCCTGGGCTTAGAGTCAGAGTGAGGAAGAACGAAGAAGAACTCTGTTCTTGGAACTTGGAGATCCAAGTTCGAGGCCTGGGTCTGACGTTACTGGCTATGTGACCTTAAGCAATTGACCTCACCTCTCCCCAGCTCTGGATCCAGGTCCAGAAAAGCCAGATAATCATACTTGCCGTACCTGGTGTTTCATAAGCCTTTCAGTGATTTAGCAATGTGAAGTGCTGCTTCTCCCCTCCCCTCCCCGGGGGGAGTTGGTGAGATATTGTTTGGAAGAATGCATAGAATAAAGAGCCATGTTCCAACAGACTTCCGCAGAATTAGCAGGCCCGACTCAGGGTTCGCCACGGCCTCCTCCGCTTCTGCAGGCGGCTGCTGAGAGGGGGGGATCAGAGAGAATAGAATTCTTGCCCCTTCACATGGCAAGCAGAGACTTCCTCCCCCTCCCGAGCCATCAAAATGCCATTTACATGATGATTCATCTAAATGCTCAGCAAAGAGGTAATTTTCCAAGATGAACATTAGATTTTTCAGAGTAAAAAGGAGCGGTATTAACTGAAAGCATTTATATTACTAACAAGAGAACCAGATTGGATTCTGAATGTGCCTCACTGGTGTTTGTGACCCCATCTGAGAGCAGAACTTTGTGGGTTTCTTTCCTGCCTCTTTGGATGGTACGTTACAGTGGAACGAGTTCTGGCCTGCCAAGGCAGGAGGCTTTGGTTCCAGTGCCACTAACTCGCAAGGACCTTCTCCTCTGGGCCTCAGTTTCCTCCTCTGTAAAATGGGGAAGTTGGATGAAATCTAGCAGATGACCTCCGGGGTCCTTCTCAGCCTTAACATTTAGAGCACTTCAAGCCGAAAGGCCTCCGTAGAAGTCATCAGGTTCAGAATACTCATTTTACCGAAGCAGAGGAAGCAGAGACCTGGAAGGATTGTGATTGGCCCAGTGTCACAGTCAGGATTCGAATCTATGTCCTCTGACTCTCCATTGGTGCTCTTTCACCACACTGTACTGTTGTTCAGCACTTAAAAGACCCCCCATTTCCCTAGCATTTTTAGGGGATGAGGCTAGGATTTACATCCGGAAAGAGTTGGAGCAGTTTTTTTCCAAGCAGTGGCTTCTCTTTGCAGCCTCTCTTACCCTCTCTAGAGGAGCTGGGGGTGATGCAGCAACTCAAGGAAGAGCTGGAAGGACGAACTCGGGCATTACAGGCGGACATTGAAACCCAGAAGCAGGAGCTCCATGCAATCAAGGAGTGTCTGCAGATCGTGCACAATACTGACTTCCAAATGCGTCAACAAGGGACACTCGGCGCCTCTCCAGCAAAGACAACATCTGGCCTGTACCCCCCAGAGAGCAGATCTCTTTCCCTGGCACTGCCTGTGTGTATAGTTCCATTTTCCTCCAGTAATTCATTTGTGTTCTGTGCATTCTCATTTCTATCCCCGGGTCAAAGAATTGGGAAATAAGCCCTTTCTCTGCTTTAGTTCCCACTCAGAGTTCTTACTTTGGACTGGCAGGAGGATTGTCAGAACACGGGAGAAAAAACCGTCAGAGTCCTCACCCCAGCATTTTCTTTGACTCAAGGGAGCTCCCAACTTAACGGCGTAGCTGATTTGGAGAGGCTTATTGACAAATTGGAAGCGGCGCATAGACTTGGCTTCCAAAATTAAGCACGAGGCCGTGAAAGGGAAACATTTTTGCTGGTGATCTGTTACTTCAGACCTGGCTTTGTTGCTTTTTTTCAGTCAGGACTGGTCAAAACAAATCATGAGAATGGTTCCATGTGTGGTAGAGCCATGTTCGAGGAGATAGAGAGAGTTTGTGTATGGGATAGGGACGGTAGAAGTCCGGATTCATTGCTTTGGGATGTCTGAGAGAGCAGGGCGACAAGACTGATGAGGGAGAATTCCATATGGGAGGGGAGGGAATACCTGAGGTAGACTTGGAAGTGGAGTACCAGGATCAAAGGCACGGGGGCAGGAGAGTTTCGGGCCTGTTTGTGAGCAGAGCAATCAGGTTTGCTGCCCTCTGGTCCAAGTCATTCCTTAAGAAGCTTTTCAGAGCTTGGGCCCTCCTAAATTAAGTTATTTTTCAACTGTTTTTGACTTTTAAGGGTCCCCTGGTGCCATATTCCCCTTGCGATTCAATCAAGAAACTCATTCACCACTCATAAAGGGAGCTGCTGGATATGGCTGGGCATCTTTACAGTTAGTTTACCACCTCATCATCTTCTTTTTCACTTTTTTGATTGCATTTCGGGCTTTCTGATCCAGGAGGGATCAGGAAGTAGCCAAAGACAAATTCTCTTCTACTGGTAACAGGCCTCAGAGAAATTAGAAGGAAGGAAATCATGTTGGCTTTTCAGAAATGCTGCACTTGGAGGGGGGGGCATCAGTTCTCTCCACACGTGGTAGCAAAATGACACACAGTTCAAGGTAATGCAGGCCAGCTGCCATGCATACGATAGTCCGGCCAGGAGCACAAAGATATCACGGGATTATCCGTGTTGATTGAAATCAGCCCATTTTCCCATGTTGATCAAAATGAGCCCATTCTCCCAAATCTGATAGACTTGGGTTCCTCTGGGCTAGATTATCAAGAGGACTCTTGTTGCCTCTGATGTCATGGGAAAGGACTTGGGCCCCTTTGGCTAAACTGCTGAGGTGGGTTTCTTCTCTCCCTCGGCCCCCAAGTCCCAGTATGGGCCGGGGTCTAGCGTACCAGACAATTAGGCAAGCGAGCATCCAGGAATCTAGGTCAGGGTCCATAGGTCATAGGAGCCTAGACTAAGAGTCAGAAGGGACCCGAGAGCTCATTGACCCCAACTCCCTCATGTTCCAGTGAGAGGAGAGAGGAAGTCACTTGCCCAGGGAAACACAGTTAGAAAGTGTTGGAGATGGGATCAGAGCCAGAGGAAGTCAGGAAATCTTGCTGATTGAATTAACTCCAAATTTATGGTAATCAGCCTCTATTTGACCCTTGGGCACCAAGGCAATTCTTCTACCCCTCTCAAATTGGTTTTCTGGTCCGCTCGCGTCATTGGCAGTTCTCTCTCTTTCTGCCTTCTGTGATGCCCTTTCCTCATACTCCTTGGGGAAAAAAAAAAAAAAAAAACAAAACACTGAGTCCTATTCTCAGCAAACCTCCTTTCCTCCCTTCTTCTTTAGCTCCCATATCTTTGACAATGTCCTCCCTCCCTATCTTCTTTCAAGGTCATCTCTGATAAGCATTGTTGCCAAGATCATACTCCCTTTTACTTGTGCCCTTCACCCTCTCGTCTTTCCCAGCGGATTGTTCCCACCAGCATCTGTACCCTATCCAATAATCTCTAGTCTCTCCCCATTTCCTGGTTTCATCCTGTTGTCGACAAACACACCCACATCTCCCTGAGTTCAAAAAACCCTCCCTTGATCTTCCCATTCCTTCAAATTACCATCCTCCATCTTTCTTTGTCTTCTCCGATATAACTTCTTGAAAGAATTGTTTATTTTTGTGCCTCTACTGCCCTCTCATTACAGTTCCGGGGACTTACACTCCAAACTTAGGTTTTGTCTTACATATCAAATCTGGTGCAAGACTTGTAATTTCTACCTTTATAACATTTCTCAAATGTGTCCCTTTCTCTCCTCTGACATTACTCCAACTCTAGTGCAGGCCCTCATCTGCACCTTGTGCCTCGATTATTACGATCGCCTGCATGTGGGTCTGCCAGCCTCAACTCCAGTCCATTATCCATTCAGCCACCAAAGTGACTTTCCTGAAATGGAGGTCCAGTTATGTACACTCCCCCGCCCCCCGACACACACACTCAAACTCTTTTTGCCTTCAGGATTAAATATAAAATCTTCTGGATTTCAAAGCTCTTTGCGACGTGGTTTCTTCCTACTTTCCCAGTCTTCTTGCACCATACTCCCTTCAACACACTATGACCCAGCTAAACTGAGCTCCTTTCTCCTTGCACGTGAGCCTCCATTGCTCCATGTGACTCTTATGTATTTGCCCATATAGTTCTCCATGTCTGGAATGCTCTCACTCCTTCTTGCCACTTCTTGATGTGTATTGTTTCCTTTAAGACTAAGCCATTCCTACCCTACCCCCAGCTGTTAGTGCCTGCCCCTCTAAAGTTTCCTTAGATATAATGTCCTCTCCATGTGTAAGTGTGTATGTATGTAAATAACATGCACATGTATATAATATATCCACATATGTATATACTGTCACCTCTGTTAGAACAGGAGCTCCTTGAGGACAGGAATTAGTTTGTTTTTGGTTTTTTTAAAATAATAGCTTTTTATTTTTCAAAATACCTGCAAGGATAATTTTCAACATTCACCCTTGCAAAACCTTGTGCTCCAAGTTTTTTTCCTCCCCCTCCCCTGGACAGCAGGTAATCCAATGTAGATGATTGTTTTTTAACCTTCTTTTTAATTTTTTTTCCATTTTCAGCACTTACTTTTATAAGATTGTTTTCCATTTTTCTCCCTCCCTTCCTCTCCTCCTTCCCCCCCAAGATGGCAATAAATCTGATAGAGGTTGTTTTAAACATATTTCCTCATTAGTCATGTTGTGAATGAAGACCCCAAATAAAAGGGAAAAACCATGAGAGAGAAAAAAACAAAAACAGGGAAAATAGTCTGCTTCAAAGTGCATTCAGACTCCATCATTCTTTCTCTGGATGTGGATACATTTTTTTCATCATGAGCCTTGTGGAATTATCTTAGATCACTGTATTGCTGAGAAGAGTTTAGTCTATCACAGTTGATTGTCTTACAGCACTGCTGTTACTGTATACAGTGTACTCCCGGTTCTGCTCACTTCACTCAGCCTCAGTTTATGTAAATCGTGCCAGATTTTTCTGAAATCTGCTTGCTCATCATTTCTTACAGCACAATATTCACAATTTATTCAGCCATTCCCCAGTAGATGGGCATCCCCCTTGTTTTCCAATTCTTGGCCACCACAAAGAGAGCTGCTATAAATATTTTTGTAAACATGGACTCTTTTCCCTTTCTATGATCTCTGTGGAATACAGTTCTAGTAGTGGTACTTCTGGGTCAAAGGGTATGCTCAGTTTGATAGCCCTTTGGGCATAGTTCCAAATTGCCCTCCAGAATGGTTGGATCAGTTCACCACTCCACCAGTGATGTATTAGTGTTCCAATTTTTGCACATTCTCTCCAACATTTATTATTTTCCTTCTGTCTTATTAGCCAATCTGAGAGGGGTGAGGTGGTACCTCAGAGTGCATTTCTCTATTCAATAGTGATTTAGTGCATTTTTTCACATGACTGTAGCTTTGATTCTTTCATCTGAACTACCTGTTCATAGCCTTTGACCATTTCTCAATTGGAGAAGACAGGGGTTTCTTTTAACTTTCTTTGTATCTCCAGCAATCAGTACAGTGCCTGGCACATAAGCATTTAATAAATTTCTGTCCTAATTCATGCACTCCTATTCCCCTCCCCCCCAATACTCTCAGTCAACTCCAATGGCTCCCATTGCTTCTAGCAAAAGTGTAAACTCCTGTGTTGGGTTTTTGCAACCCTTCACAACCTGAGTCTGCCCCTACCCCTTTCTCTCTTGGCTCATTTTGCATTCATCACTCACCTTACCCATATTCTCTAGTCTAGCCAAACTAGCCTTTTCTCTGTTTCTCAGACATCCCATTCCATTTTCCACTTCTATTACCAGCCTTCATTCCCAGAATGCCTTCCCTGAGAAGTTGGGCCTGTGTTGGTTGGTGATGGTTCACATTAAGGTTAATGATAATTGGAAATGCAGCCTCAGGCTTTTACACAACTCCCCCCCTCTCCCCAGATGCTGTTACAGCCACCTGCACCATTGAACTTCAAGTCTCCCAAGCCCCTGAAACCAAAAAAAGGATCTCATCGGCAAGCAACCCGAGTACCCAAGACAGCAACAAAACTCCAATCTGATTTCCTAGAGCCTGACTCTTACAGTAGCTCTAGTATACCCTCAGACCAGTTCCTTGAGGAACCATGCATTACCCGTAGCCTGGTGAGTTGAAGTCCTTCATGTAGCTTGGGAATTGGGAGAGCCAGCTCTCCCAGAATTCTGTGAACTCTGTTTTCATGGGGTTGTGGCCTTAGGGCCCACAAGTCTACCTTTGGTCTAGTAGTTTTCCCCAGCTATCAATTAGGGAGCTCATGGGTTAATACACATGCATTTGGCTATTAGATGGGAAGACATTCTGTCATATCCAGCTATGTAGGGGGCCATGCAATCTCTTAGCTGGACGCCAGCATCCACAGATGGAAAGGTAGGAGAGACGTTTCCTTATGGAGCTGTGATGACATACTATCTTTTGTCATGGGATTTGGCTTTCTGTTTCATTGATAATTCGAAATCTCTCTTGTCTTTGAAGCAACAACAGCAACTACAGCAGCAGCAGCAAGAGCAGAATTTAATAAATGAAAATGAGGAACTATGTCCGCCAGACAACACCAGCATCTCCATGCCTCTCTATGGTGACCCCATGCTGTTTTCTGAGACATACTCCATCACCGTTTCAGCTGAAGTGCCAATTGATCTCATTCAACAGCCAATTGATTATGACCAAGATATCACTCTCGGGTAAGATGTTCATGGGCAGAGTTGTTGGATAGGATGTCAGGGAGTCACTTCTCTGTCTCTTCCCTTACCTTCAACTCCTCTTGGATACTCTGTCCCCTCTGCCCCCACTTGGTGGTTCTGCCTCTTTGACTTTTTCTTTTCAGTTTCCTTTGCTGGTTCAGCATCCTCCCTAATAGTGATGTTCCCCAAGGCCCTGTCCAAGAACCCCCCTCCTCATCTCTGTCTATGTTCTCGTTCTTGACACCCTTGTCAGCTCCCATGGATTTCATTCTCATCTCTGCAGATGACTCCCAGGCTTGTATATCCAGGCCTAGACTTGTCCCTGATCATCAAATGATGGTGTCCATGTGACCAACGGCCTTTGGAGCATGTGAAACTGAATGGCAAGGAGAGATTTCATACTCAGCATATCTAAAATACAACTCATTTTCTCTCCCAAGCACTCTTCTCTTCCACACTTCTCTATTTCTGTCTAAGACGCCACCATTCATCCATCCCCCAGGTTTGGAGGTCAGCATTAACTGCAGCATGTCGTCCCACATAGCCAAAAAGCTGCCGAATCTTGCCATCTCTGCAGCCATACCGCCCCTCTCCACCAGCTTCTTCTCTCCACTCACACATAGTCTCCTCCTTGCTTTCCCTGCCTCAAGTCTCTCTCTGCTCCACTGCTACTAAAGTGACTTTCCTGAAGTACAGCTCTGACTGTGTAACTCAACATATTGCTTCTAGAATGAAAGATAAATTGCTTTACTTAACTCGTGAAGCCCTTCAGATCTTTGCCCCAATCTCTCTTTCCAGTATCATTTCTCCCCCATTGCACTTAACAGCCTAGCCACACTGGCCTTCTCTTTGTTCCTCAGTCACCATACCCCATCTCTCACCTCCATGCCTTTGTTCTGGCTATCCTGTATGTCTGGAAAGTTTTCCTGTTTTCTTCTACCTCACAGAATCATTCTTCCTCTGAGACTCAGCTCAAGCACCACCTTCTACATGAGGTCTTTCCTTATCTATATATTCCCTCTTGTATTTAACTATTTTGTGTTTATTTTCTTTATATCTATTTTGTATATGCTCATATATTGCTCATGTTGCCTTTTTTATTAGGATGTAAATTCCCAACAAGTAGGAACTGGTTTATTTTTATAAACCAGTACATGGTACATAGGAATCATTTAGTAAACAGTTGTCAGTGGATCATTTGAGCATTCGGAGCCTCAGTTTCCTTACCTCTCTGATGAGGGCTGGGACTAAATAATTTTTCAAAGTCCCTTCTAGCTCTGAGAATGGCTAGTTCTGTGATGCTCCATTGTTTTTAGGCAATTTGTTTTTAGTTATTATTATTTCATTGTTCTGTAGCTAAAAAGAAACTGGCCTTTTCTTACCCAGAGGCACTGATTGTGCTCCAGGCCAGTTGGTTCATGGAGGCCTTCCTCTTGAAAGATGAGTGAGATCCAGACTCTCTTTCATTTTCTCCCTGCAGGGATAAAGAACTTTCCCGGGATGAAATCTTCACTCATGTCAGTGGTAACTGATATACAAAATGACTTTAACTAAGCCCAGATTTATGTTGATTTGGGCTTCATTAGAAATCAGCTTTGACATTCACAATTTCTTCTTTTCTGGTGGTTCTAAAGGATGTTTGCTCTAAGTTTGAAAACTTTTAGAAAAGAAAGAGTTACAATTTGGTTATTATTTGATCACACTTTTAAAAAATCTTATTTCTTATATGATGTGGCTGCCTATGGGTATTTAATTTTTTTCCTTGTATTGCTGCCTATTAGGGAAATTGAATGTTATAACTTATTTCTACCCTCTTAGGCTTAGTCTGGATGGACTGATGGACCACTACTCCAAAGGCACCCTGGACTTCTACTTCCTCTTAGGGACCAGAGAATCTGGCCACATGTCACTCTCTAGGACTCCATTCATTAACTTCACCGGGTCTGTTTAAGCACAGATGGACATTCAGCTAATATTTGAAACCCACTGCCCCGTGACTAATCGGCAGTGGTCCTAAGTAGTAGTCTTAAGTTGGCCAAGTGGGATCAGTGATAGGTAATATTCACAAGGCTGAGCTGTAAAGGGACCCTCCAAGTATGAGCTAAGTCCAGCTGTCACTTCTTCTTTCCTTCCTGGCACATCTGGTTCCCAGTTGTGAGCAGTCCCCCCAGAACAGCCCTAGCGGGCTTCTAACAAACCAAGTACATCTTAGTCATGCCCTTTTTCTGGGGATTGAGTCAAAGCGTGAGGCCCATTTTGTTCTGATCTTTTGGAAAATATCAAGGTTACCTTGCTGTAAGAAATGGAAAGAACTGAAGATGAAAACTTCTGGCAATTTAATAACAAGACAAAGATTGGTATCCTTTTAAGGTGCAGCATTAACCTAGTCAGGGAAATTTTCAAAATATCTGGGACTTGTCAGCAATCCAGTAGTTCTCCCCAAATAAGGAAAGAATTGGGTCCCAATAGTAACCAAACTGCTCTGCCAGGGCTCATAGCAGCTTAGGCTAAAGGGCTATAGTATAATGAACAGTCTTCAGTTTCTCCAACCAAACATTTTGGAAGCCTGAAATATGTTCCTCAACGTGAATTCACTTCTGGTGACCAGGACAGAGCAAGTGATGCTTTCTGCTGATTAGTCAGAGGGCAGTGGATTTCAAACACCAGCAGAGTGTCCAGTGAAGCTAATAAATGGAGTCCCAGAGAACGACACAATGAACGTGGCCAGATTCCCTGGCCCTAACAGAAGAGGAAGTCCAGTGTGCCTTTGGAGTATTGATCTGCCACCTTCTTTTACCCTATAGAAGTTAGGGGTTAGACATTCAGCTGTGGTGACTCTTGCCCTGCTTTCTGGAGTTCGATTCCAGAAAACCTTTTGACTATTTCTTCAGCTAGTCTTGAAATCCAAAAGCCACTCTCAGTAGTCTCCCGAAAAGGACATGGCTGGAAGCTAAAGTCTGGAGCTCTGAATTTGGGTCCCAGCTCTTCCACTAAGTAACTAGGTAACTTCTTCTGCTCCTTCCTTAGAGGATGGCTAATTAGCACTCACATGCATATGGTGCTTTTGATTCTGTCTCTCTGTCTCATGCGGGCTGCCTGCCATTCATAGGCCCGGTCTCGCTACTAATTGATGAGAAAGCTTTGACCTGCTGTTTCTGCCCGGGCCTGGTTTTTCCCTCCTGGTGGCCCGGTGTTCCCAGGGGCTCCCACTAAAACCAAATTTAGCTCTACTGTAGCTCAGAACTCCTGATCTCAGGCGATCCACTAGCCCCCGCCTCCCCAGTCGAATTACAGGAGCAGGCCACCGTGGTGCACAAACACCCAGGTGAGATAAGAAGGGCAAGTATCAATACTCCCATCTAGCAAATGGAACCCGAAGCTCAAAAAGGCAACACAGCTTGTATGAATTGAACTCAGGCTTTGTAACTCCAAGCTCCGGGATCTTTCCATAGGTTCCCATGATTGTTTTCCCTGTACTAAAAAATAATAAGCCCTGCCCACATTTCCTTAGTGCCAGATATGAGCATGTATCATAACCGTAAACATTCTGTCCATTTATTTGTGGATGCCCTATATTTCCCCAGTAGGATACGAGTAAGTTCTTTGAGGGCAGGACTCGTTTTTATATTTATCTCCGAGTCTCCAGCACCTCACCTTGTGCTTAATTGAATTCACTGGACAAATGAGTGAATTTCTCACGAACACACTTTGAAACAGATTTGGTCAAGGCTATTTAAATGTACCTCAGATCCTCCAACTCATGGATGCAGAGGCTTACCTGGGTGATATCAGCATTTGTGGGCAAGGCATATGTGCATTTAAGAGAGTGGAAGGGTCTGTTTTGAAGCCCAGAATCGAAGGCTTTGTGTAGGGGCTGAGAATTCAGAAATCTTTGCAAAGAAAGACCGAGAAAAACCTGGGATACTGTGGTGTGGAAGGAAAAATTCTTGACTTGCAACAGTTTTTCCTTTCTCATTTTCCTATAGTCACATAGGGAATTAAGTTACTGACCCTCCCAGGCCTCAGTTTCCCTATCTGGAAAAAGAACAGGTT
>JAJPUD010001660.1:388024-404476 GCA_023553655.1 Myrmecobius fasciatus | reverse complement strand
TTTCCCCATGTTTCTTCTAACTCTCTTTTAAGATTTTTTATGCAATCTTCAAAGAAAGCCTTGTGACATGGAGACCAATTTATGTCTCTCTTTGGGGCTTTTTCTGGAGTTGCTTTACCTTTAGGGGCCTCAGGATTTGAGGTCTGTTCTTCCCTCTCTCCATAAAAGTTGTCTATGGTGAGAGCTCTTTTTGGTTTTTTATTCATTTTTTTAAAGGTGTGAGGTCTGTTTAGGGCAAAGGTGGGACAGCTGCTTTAATTTGCCCTGGGGCAGTTCTGCTGATTGAGTTATTTCAGGAACTGGGCAGTTCTGCTGATTGAATTATGTCAGGGGCTGGGCAGCTCAGCTGATTGAATTATTTCTGGTGCTTATCAGACCTGTTGTTTGATTGATTGCTTTAAGGTGCTGTGTAATGGCAGCTAGTTACGATGCTCATCAGGGGTTCAGTGGTTCACAATCTATCCCCCTCAAAAGGCAGACCCTCCAAACCACCTGCCCACAATCAGGACAAATTGTTCCAAGAGGCTCGCAGAAGACTCCCAGGTGTGTGAAAAGCACAACGCTCCCACTCCTGTTCTGACTCCTGTTCCAGCTCCCTGCTCCAGCTCCCTGCCCCAGTCTCCCTGTGCTGCAGTCTGGGTTCAGTAGGCCACCCCCTGCCCCATTAAAACAGACCTGTTTTGAGGTTCTTCCAGAGTATCTTCTTCTAGAATCGTGTTGTTCTTTGGATATTGTGGATGTTTTTGCTTCAGAATCAGTCTAGAGGCTTCATATTTTGTTGGTTTGAGGGGAAGTTAGAGTAGGTTACAGAGAATCCTGTCTGATCTCCGCCACCATGGCTCCACCCCCGGAAGGAACCTAATGTCTTTTTTATGTTATCACATCAGGGACCACTTACAAGCATAGCCTCAGTCAATGTGATGCCCCTCTGTCTGTGACAGATATAGTTTGCTAGAGTTATAGATAATTTTTCTATCTAAGTATGTAAAAAGTTTAACCTTTAAATATATTTTCCACCTGTCTACCTTTTTATGGTTCTCTTGAATTCTGTGTTTGTAGATTAAATTTTCTGTCTGGTTCTGGTTTTTTTTCAATGAAATCATTGAAAGATGATGCTGAGTCTTGTAGCATAGTTAATCCTTGGTTGTAACCCCAGGTCCTTTGCCTTCCAGAATATAGTATTCCAGGCCCTCTGATCCTTTATTATAGAAGCTACTGTAGCCTGAGTAATCCTGACTGTTACTCCTTGATATTTAAATTGTTTTTGTCTGGAGCTTGCAGCAATTTTAATTTGAGACTATAGTGTTGAAGTTTCACAAGCATGTTCCTTGTGGTTTTCCTTGTAGGATTTCTTTCCAGAAGTGATTGATGGATTCTTTCAATGACTATTTCCCCCTTCTGTTTCTGGAATATTGGGGCACTTTCCCTTAATGACCTCTTGTAGAACACTATCTGTTATGTGCTTTCTAGAGCTCCCAAGTCGGGGTGACAAAATATAGTATGCTTTCTAGAGCCCCACACCAAGGTGACAAAATATACTATATGCTTTCTACAGCCCCCAGTGGGGTGAATTAAAATATCTCTGGAGGATCTTGGTCTTAATGGAGGAGTGATGAGGTGAGACTCATGTGGGTGGATGGTCAAAGATGGAGTCCATTTATTCAAGGCAGCTTTCCACTTTATATACCTTATAACCATGGAGTACTGTGCATGCACCAATTTATTAGGTATAGGTCTTTCCTACTTCAGTATAACTGCTTCAAGTAAGCACAGATGGTCACATACCCTCCCCTCCTGACTTCTCAGGAAGGCTGAGAGCCCTTAGGGGAGATGGGGAGTTGAACCAGACATTGTCAGCAGGTTCCCTCTGGGCTGAAGGGTTTTATACCTCACCCAGAGTTCCTCCACTATCTGTGATCCTCTATAGCTATGCAGGCTCTTTTTTTGATCATGGCCTTCAGGTAGGCCAATAATTTTTCATTTGTCTCTTGTGGATCTATTTTCCAGGATGGCTATTTTGCCCAATGAGGTATTTCACATTTTCTTCCATTTTTTCATTCTCATTAGTTTGTTTGATTGATTCTTGCTGTCTTACAAAGTTACCAGCTTCCATTTGCCCTGTTCTAGTTTTTTAATGTGTGATTTTCTTCAGTTATCTTTTGTGTTTCTTTTCCATTTGGTTTATTCTACTGTAAGTAGTTGTTTTCTTCAGACAATTTTTTCCAAACTGTTGACTCTCACCCATACCCCTCATTTCTTTTCTCATTTTTTCTACCTCTCTTATTTGCCTTTTGAAGTATTTTATAAACATTTCTAAGAAGCTTTTTTGAGCTTGAGACCAATTTATCTTACTCTTTTCTTTCCTTTTTTTCTTTTTCTTTTTCTTTCTTTCTTTTTTTTTTTTTTGCTGAGGCATTTGGGGTTAAGTGACTTGCCCAGGGTCACATAGCCAGGAAGTGTTAAGTGTCTGAGACCAGATTTGAACTCAGCTCCTCCTGAATGCAGGGTTGGTGCCCTATCTACTGCACCAACTAGCTGCCCCCCAATTTATCTTACTCTTTAAGATTTCTTCTGTGAACATTCTGTCCTCATCTGAGCTTGTGTTTTGGTCTGCTCTGTCACCAGAGTAGGTTTCTATGGTCAAGATTTTTTTTCTGTTTCTTGCTCATTTTCTTTCCTTTTCTTTTGATATTTCCTCTTTTTTACTTTTAAGGTGGAACTCTGCCCCATAAAGGTACTGCTGTCCCAAGCTTTCTGTGCAGCTCTGAGCTTTGGGTTTGAGCATGGGGGCCCCTTGTTTTTGAAGGGATACAGGAAAAAGCCTTGGTTTCCTAGAATTTTCCTTCTGATATGGTATTGGGGCTGCCCCACTTATTTGCTCCTCTATTGAGTCAGGAGTGAGGGTCTTAGCTGCTGATTTGTTGTGATTAAGTCCCTCTCACCAGCTTTCTTGGTGTCTATCTGACCTGGACTGAACACCCTTTTCACCCCAGTGAGATTGACCTTTCTTGAGGTTTTTTCAGTCTATCTTGATCTGGAAAGTGGTTTCATTCTTTCAGAGGTTTGGTTTCATGTGATTTTTGAGAGAAACTGGGAGAGCTTGAGCAGCTTCCTGACTTTACTCTGCCATCTTGGCTCCAACCATGGAACTCTGAGAATTTAAATTTTAAAAGGATGTATCAAAAATAGAAGAAAAGGCAGGCAATGGAAGATGATGGGGAAAGTGTGCCATAGTTATATAAACTCAAGAGAATAAAACTCAAGTTGATATAAACTGAAACCAAAATGTTAAGAACAACAAAAGATGGGAATTTTGTTTTTAGAAAAGAAGGATAAAAGCTCAGTACCCACTAGTATAGAATGATTAAAGATGCTGAAGAAAAGACAGCATATTACTATTCTCATATGTTGTATATTTGGTTTCTTAAAAAATATTTTTTTCTGCAAGGAAAATGGCCTTTGGAAAAGACAGAATAGAAATGGTTAATAATGAGCTGAAACCCAAGATGAATAGCAAGAGAGTCCCAGTTATTATCAACCAATTCATATCACTAAGCTCAGCTGAACTGGGAAAAAAAATAACCAGTGTGATTACTTAGCCATTGTTATTGATCTTGTACTGATTGAAGAGAGTGAGAGAAAAGGAAAATTGTCCTGATTTTCAAAAAAAGGTTAGAGTACAGTCTGCAAACCATAAACCAATGAGCTTGACTTCAATTACTGGCAAAATTCTAGAATCTATTGTTGAGAGATAGAGAAATCTTGTGCTGATTACAAAGAACTATCGTATTTTAAATGTAAAGATGTATTAGGCGCTGTATCATGTACATGCATCATGTTCTCCAAGATCTTATAATTCTATTCCTTTTACTAGCCAAGAGGAACTAAGAAAAGTACAAATTAAATAAATAAATAAATAGATTTAAAAGTGAAATATTAGGATAGACATAACTGCCTAATTTGCTGATGGGTGGAAATTTTTGTTTTCCTTTTAAAATATCAACAGCTAGCCTTGGGAACAGAAGAGTAAATGTAGGAATAATTTATCTTTTTAAGTCTGAGATGAACAAAAATAATCAATTTTAAAACATATTAAGTAATGGCCACAGAACTGTTTACTCTAGGATTAGCCAGGGAAGAGGTAAAAATAATTAGTTGGAGATTAGGAAGAATAGTAATGAGGTTTCTGACTCTGGTAGCATGGGGTGAAATCATTATTTCTCTTATTTACTATGTAGTGCTAGCAATACTCAATAGATTATTGAATAAAATTTAAAGGATAATTGAGTTTTGACATTAAATGAGGTGTTAAGATAGGTAGATCTGATTTTTGATATCAAGTGGCTGTTACACAGGTTCAATATATATGTTTATGAAAAGTATTTGCCAGAATAAAGGAATATTCTATAAAGCATCCAAATAAAAGGATTCCTTATTGATGGTAAAATTTTCCAGATATGTTGATTTGAAAATTATTTTGCATAAAGTGCATTTAACCATGAAACACTATAAAGCTTTCTCAGTAAAATATATAGAATCATGAAGGATATCATTCTAGTCAGTTATGCCAAACAACCAAAAGAATCAAACAAATTGTCAAAATATTACGTATAGCTAGATTAGGAACTCAACGAATTCATACTTCAATGTGCTTATCTTGAATGGATATTTCAGTTGAAGGATGAATTATAAACAGAATTGAGGAATCTGGTACTAGTCACCATGCTACCCATCTCTCTAGCCTAACCTAAATTTCCAAACTTTCCTGCATTCTAGAGTTTAACCAAATTATCCTTGTTATTACTCACATAGGCTACTTACTCTCTCCCATGTATTTAGTGTGCACTGGATGATTCCTATAACTGAAGTATACTCCTGCCTCACCACTGTCTTCTAGAGTCCTTTATTTCTCCCCAAATTCTGCTTAAATGAGACTTTGTACATGAAATCATTCCTGGTCTCCTCAGCTACTAGCCTCCCCCCAAACTTATCTTGCATTTATCTTGAATTTATTTATTAATTTATATATATACATATATTATCTTCTCTGATAGTAAATTTCTTGTGTTTTTTGTTGTCTAAGCACGAGCTGGCCCATAAGGGATTAATATTTGGTGATTGATTTATACATGCATACATTCAAGAGGTAGACCACTCATGCAGTGAGAATGAGACAAAAGAACTATAGCCTGAATTGTAAGTTGGTACTCTAGAGGTTCTTAGAAAAAGAAGAGGGAGAAGGAGAAGATAATGTGTATCCTTTCTGTAGCATTTATAGAAAAATAGGAATGGGAATCACGGATTTTGGAAATATAAAGTATTCCTGATCTGTATCTCTGAAAGAGTCAGTCATGATAATGAAGCCACAAATCCACTAATTCATGACCCAGAATCTTTTTGTACTTAAATCTGGTTTCAATTTCCCATTATGATCTGGAGATTATTAAAGTAAACTCTGTAATGTTCTGTGAAATGGGTGAAGCTTTTAACATGGGCTCAGTGCCTATTTCATTGTAGTTAAGTTTGGAGGGGCTCACCATCAGATTGGAAGTGAATTATTTGGCCATGATTGAAGACAATCTCCTAAATCACAGAGGTTGTATCTTGGCTGGTTGAGGAAGTGCCTTCCCACACAAAAAGACAGATTCTTCAAGTACTAAAGTGAAATCTAGAAATTGAGTTTATAAACTGAAATCATCTTGAGAAATTGTAGTTTGGGGTTTTACTGCAGGCTGGCATTATAATATGAGAACATTCCTGTTTGGATGTGGGCCAGGGTTTCTGCTGGAGTTTCAGCTTCATAAGCCTTCAGGTGCACCCACCCCTAAAATGAACTCTTCTTGGTGGTCGAGGCCATTTCATAAGCAAATGAGTTTAAGTAGCACTCAAGTTAATACAATATCAGAAGTGTAATAAGTCTAGAGCTGACTTGGCCAATTGATTTTTATTGCCATTAGATTCCATTTTGGAAACTGCATGTGCATTTAAGTTCCATATTTTAAAAGAGGAAAGTTAAATGTACAGCTTTTCTAAGCCAGTATGAAGCCTTCATTTTTAAGGTTAAAAAAAATAGGTGAGATATTGCTCATAGAAGGTGTTGGATACATGCACCTAATTTATTTTTAATGAACTGGCAAGGATTCCCATTTTTCCTTATTCAGCAGGTTCTTGTTCAGTTCAGTGTGTAATTCTATAGCCTCCATGGACACACGTGCTCTTCCTCTTTCATACACATGCACATGCTGAGGTGTGGTTTCAAGGTCCTATCATGTTTAGCAAATATTTCAGACGAAACGATATGTTCATCTGTTACACTGATTGCCAAGATTACAGCACGACAACAAACATTATTTGGGGGAATGCAGATAAAATTACAGCCCACTCTATCTGCCGTCTGCAGTGATGAACAGATGCACGTTAATTTTCTGCAGCAATGTCCATTACTCCGAGCTGTGGACTCACAGGGCATTAGCATTGCAGCCAGCCGTGCCTGATGGTTCTGTGGTGAAGATAATCAAGCCAGCCGCCTGCTGGAAAAAGCCATGCACCATCAGGGCCCGTTGACTGGGAAGGCTGTAACAATTAGTGCTCTGGTGAAGACAGGGATGCAGTATTAAATGACGCCAGCATGGATGCCTTTAACAAAAAAATGCTTATTATGGAAGGCAGCATTTAAGCCATAACAGAGAAAGGTTCTGGCTCCATGGCTGACTGTAGCGCTACCCACAGCTTAATGAATAGTGTGAGGCAGCCAGCCTGCCTCTCCTGAGCAAAGAAAATCAATTGAGGTTTCAAGGTTTTCTTATAAGCACATGTACAGAAAACACATTTTTGTAGTTTGGAGTCCAATTTTTACATTGTTTGGCATTGAGTTTGGGGTCTGACTTTGGAAGGTAGTTGTTTGAATGTTGAATCAAACTTTTAAGGAAAAAAAAAGGATGATAAACTCCCTGAGGTAGTTCTTATGGTGAGGCAGGATAGAGTATAGCAGAGCATGGGATGGGGCTAGGCAATCAAGAGACCTGAGTTCTTGCCTGAGTTTGACTTAGCTACTGACTACCTGGTAAAATTTAAGTGAATCACTTTTTTCTTCTGAGCCTCATATGTACAAAGAGGAACTTAGTTTCAAAAATCCTTTCTAGCTCTTAATTCTGGTAACCTTTCCCCCTCTCTGATTCCTTGGTATTTTAATTAATTGTTCTCTTTCCCTGCCCCATCTTGATTTCCTGATCTAATTTATCCCTACTATAATAAAAGTCTATGCAGTAGATGGAACAAGCCAATTATTCAGCTTCTAGAATTAGTAAAAATAGTCCATTTTTATTATTGGACTCCTTAAACCCTTTTTCTGATAATTCTACATTCTCTGTATGGATATTGCTTTTCTGCATGTGTAGATTGGAAGGAACCTCCATAAACAGACCACAGAAGTGAGGGAAATGTCCAGAAAATTAGTCAGTCAATAAAACTTTTATCAGTCAGCTAGTCAATAAATATTTATTAAGCACAAAGCAGTGTGTTAAGCACTAAGGATATAAGGAAAAGCAAAAAAAAAAAAAAAAAAAAGCTCCTATTCTCAAGTTGCCCATTCTAGGAGGAAGTAACATGCAACCAACTAAATATAATCAGGCTATCTATGGGATAACTGAAAATAATTAACAGATGAAAGGCATTGGAATTAAAGGAGATAAGGAAATACTTTCTGTAGAAGGCAAAATTTTAGCTGCATCTAGAAAGAAGCCTAAGAAGCCAGGAGGCAGAGATGAAGACAGAGAGCATTTCAGGAAGGTGGAGGAGGGGGAAGGATAGCCAGAGAAAATGCTCAAAGCCAAGAGATAGAAGGGCTTGTGCAAGGAATAGCAAGGAGAACCAGTGTCTCTAAATTGCAAAATATTCTGAGGGCTGTGGGTATAAGGTATAAGAAGACTGGAAAATAGAAAAGGTAGGTTATGAAAATGAATACCTTTCAATGATTTTTCCATTTATGGTTCTGCTATTCAAATGGACATCACCTGAGTTCATCAAATGATTACACAGCTTTTATCTGGTAGCTCCTGACCTACCCAATATTCTTTCTTCAAGAATTGTAATTCTCTTCTACCTCAAGTCATATTGGTCATGTTAATTTCAGAATCCTAAGCAGTATCAGTAGACTATGATGTTTATCTTATACAGAATCTCTATAAAGGCCTTGCCAAATTCTTGATGCTTTTAATACACTGGAGAAAAAAGGATCATGTGATAAAATGAGAATATAACATTTGTCACGCTTCCTCCCTCCCTTCCTCCACCTCCTTCCACTCCCCCCTTCCTAAGCTTCAGGGAAAATGCCAGTTAAGAGCAAAGATTATGAATTAATAATCCACAGCAATACTTCTAAATGAATATTTTTTTTCTTAATGTGTCAGGGCAGGGAGACCAAACTGAAGCTTGCCTTTGGGGCAAGAGTGGGAAGAAGGAAGGGTCAGGAAGGGAGGGGGCCCTTAAGTAACCAAATAGTGACAAAATAAGCTTCCCAGCATAGGATTCTACTGGATGACACACTTAAAGAGATAGCATTTTTTAATACCTTTTAAATTGCTGCCTGCCATCTGGTAGGTAATTGTTAAGCCTAAAATATTCAGGTATGCTCTATTTTCCCAAATAGTGCAATATTATGGGGAGCTCAAAAGCCACTCATCTTTTTTAATATCATTATCTTTCACTGTTTTCTAAGCAAAACAAACAATATTAACTGTATATTTGCATAGCACACAGAGAATTACATGGCAAAATGCAGGGAAACATAGGAGGAATTTGTCATTCTGGAGTTTCTTTGGGGCACAGTTTTTCCATCCTTTCTTTTAGCTTTTATGGCATTGGGCTACTTTCTAGTTGGGGATTTTTTTTCTTGCATCCAAGGTGATCTGTATTCCCTCATCCCATGCCCACAATTTCCAGGGAGGCTTTATCCTTATGGGACAGAATGAGGCCTACTGTGTCAATTGGAGCACAGGGAATGGGGAGCCCTTACTATTGTTCTGGTTTGGGCCATTTACTCACTGTGGGATCTCTGTTGAAATATTTTCTGAATTTCACCAATTTTATACAACCTCCCAGGGGAGTTGGGAGGCTTCTGAAATGTTTCTAGAGTGCTTTGGCATTCTCTTAGAAGAAGTGGTGAGTAAATGGATCATGTATTATTAGCTGTTACTCTTCAAGGCATAACCTATATAGAAATTTATTCTTCCAATTATGCACATTTATAGTTTAAGGAAAAAATACATTCAAAATAAAGTCTGAGCTGCCAGGAAAGCATTCTGTCAGAACTATTCCAAGGAAATGGAAATGTTTGCACATGTAAAATATATTGGGATAGTGGCAAAATCTTGGGACACTATTTTCTCATCCGTAAAATGCATAATTGGACTAAATGATCTTCAAGGTCTTTTCCAGCTTTGATGTTCTGTCAAATTTTATAATATTGGAGGATTCTGTTTATGATCTATCTAATGTGCTGGTACACATGACATGGCTAGCTGTTTTATCTTATGCTATTTAGAAGTTACCTGAAACTCCAGCCTTCTTTGCTTAGTATGAAAGTTACTTCTCTACTCCTATTAAAATGCAAATGTTTCTGAGAGAGATAACAGATTTGCTCATTATTACTCATTCTAGTTATTTTTAAGGTTAAAATTTCCTCACTTTCTTCTCCTTTTCCTCCTTCTTTTTCTCCTTTCCTCACTCCTTTTTTTTAACCTTTCCTCCCACTACTAGAACAAACATTTATTGATTTAATATTGTGCATAATCCTCTACTAGGTTCTATTTAGATACAGAATTTAGAAGAGACATGACCCCTACCTTTATGAAGTATATAGCCTTATAGTCTGGTCCTATGATTTATTTCAGTTTTATTATATTTTTCTATCTTAATTTTATAATTTTTTTCAATTACAGGTAAAACATGTTTAACATCCATTTTTTAAAACTGTGAGTTTCAAATTCTCTCCATTCCTCCTTTACCTCTTCCTTGAGAAAGCAAGCAAATTGATATAGATTATACATGTGTAGTCATGTAAAACATTTCCATATTAGCCATGTTGCAAAAGAAAACACAGATTTCGCCTTCCCTGCAAAACTCCCTCCAAGAAAGATGAATTTTTTTGTTTTCAGATTTCACCAGTTCTTTCTCTAAGGTAGATAGCATTCTTTATCATAAATCTTTCAGAATTGTCTTGGATCATTGTATTTCTGAAAATAACTAAGTCATTCACAATTTTTCATTCCACAATGTTGCTGTCACTACATACAATGTCCTCCTGGTTCTGCTTCCTTCACTTTATATCAGTTCATGTTTTTTCAGTTATTTTTTCTGAAGCCTTCCTGCACATCATTTTATAGTATTCCATCACAAGCATTATCAGAACTTGTCTACCCATTCCTCAACTGATGAGTTTTTCCTCAATTTCCACAGTTTTATTATATTTATTCCTATTTATCATAGCAACCTTCTTCAAAACTTAACCTAAGAGTTACCTTTTGCTCAGGCCTTTCCTGATTCTTTAGTTGTCAGTTCCCTCCATCTTGAAAGTACTTTGAATATATTTTATATGTGCTATTTTTATGTATTTGCACTTATTTCCCTCTAATAGAATATAAGTTCTTTGAGGAAAGAGAATCTTATATTTTTTTCTGCTTTATTTTTAATTGTACAATGTCTAATGGATAAGTGCTTAATATTTTTCTGAATTTAATAAAATGTCTTAAATTATGTAAAAATTGTTACCTTGTTAAACTTTTTACAAGTGCATACTCTCAGCCCCACTATTTTCTTTCTTTTCTTTGCTGAAGCAATTGGGGTCAAATGACTTGCTCAGGATCACACAGCTAGGAAGTGTTAAGTATCTGAGGCCAGATTTGAACATAAGTCCTTCTGACTTCAGGACTAATGCTCTATCCACTGCATCAACTAGCTGCCCCATCCCCTTTCTTTTGTAAGCAGACACTTGGTTTTCAAATGTTGTATCTTCCTTCAGAATATTTTCAATATCCCCTTCTCTTTTTTCCCCTGTTGAATTTTTATTCAAAGATCAACTCAAATGTTGCTTCCTTTAAGAAGTCTTCCCTAACACCATTTCCACTCAGACCCTATATAGCATTTAAAAATAAAACATGCTCACATTAATTTATTATATTACAAAGAGAGGGGTAACTAGGTAGTGCTCAAAATTGCAGATCATAAGCCCTTGAGTGAGGAGTTCAAATCTGGCATCATACCCTTACTATGTGACTCTGGACAACTCATTTAACCACAACTGCTCCCCAAAATAAACTAAGGACTGGAATTATGATTTCATTTTAACACAGAATTTCCAGATGAGGAAACTCCATTTATGATTGCAGATTGATACCTTCTCTGAAATATATTTTCTCAATTGCCTGGAGTACTGAGAGATTAAAGGTCATATGGGCAGTACACTTCTTGTACTTGAATATAGATCTTACTAGATGCGATGTCAGCTGTCTATCTGCTGTATCATTCTTCCTCTATGATTAAGAATGATGTAGTGAAAATAAAATTGGGCCTAGAACTAGGAAAAACCTTACTTCAAATATTGTCACTTACACTTGATAGCCATGTAAGCTAAGGCAAATCATTTCCCTCAGCTGTAGTTTCCTTATTTGTAAAATGGGGAATGATAATAATACCTGTAGTTTCAACTTAACAGAGATGTGAGGATGAAATGGAATAATGTACACAAAGTGGTTTGTGTATCTTGAAGATTTAGGATTAGCCATTATTATTAGAATGTAAACCTGAAACCAAGAATTATATCTCATCTGAATGTTGTATTCCACCAACACATGGAATGGTGTTCTGCACAAAATACCTGCTTAATGAATGTTTGCCCTTTTATTATATTGTATTATATCAATATACAATGTATATTCTTCTGAGAATGGTTAAAGTACATCTTGTGTTAATACCTCATTCTCTCTCCTAAATGCCCCCCTTTTTTTCAGAATTAGTGATTAAACAAAGAAAAGACAATGACCCACCCTCCATACAGCATTAAACTTTAGAGAATAAAGTCAAAATAAAAATCAGACTTGCTGCAATAATTAGTCATGTAGACTTGAGTACTAGTCATTTCTTTAAAAGCTGCCTCTCTACCTCAACACTTTTAAAGATAGAAAGCTTCTTCATCTTACTTTTTCCATTATCTTTTCATTACCTTTGTTTTATTTAAATTTATGTAACTTCTAAATTTACTTGTCTTAATCTCTCCTTGGGTATTTAGAAACACCAGAATATTTATTTACTTATTTTTGCTTAATTTTAATAAAACTTGCTCATATATATATTTCTGGATAAGGCATTGTGATGTTCAGCACCATGGACAGTTACCCAATTGTCCTCTCCATTCAATTTATTATATGCTACTTAAGACTGAATGGTTACCTTATTGTACTGCCAATTTAGTTATGCTCCAATATTTAAGAGAGTAGAAAAATGCCTCTAATGGTAATATAGCCCAAAGCATCTTTTCGGCTCTGAAAGGCTCTTCAGGCAATGCACAGATGCTTTCCAGGGTGAAATGAAGATATGAAGGTCCTTATTATTTAAGACTTCTAAATAAGCTAAATTTACCAATGTCAAATTACTGGTGAGTCGTTTGACCCCATATTTATTTCTAATTTCCACAAGCTGTTGGTAAGAGCTGCTGTAAATCAGGTTGCCATTGATCTTAGCTTTCACTCCTGTAACTCTAAGATGTGCTGCTTATGATCCACAGAATGAGACTGCAGATCTGAAGGGAATATTTGCAAAAAGAATTTGCAATATGCTCTGGAAAGCTTGCATGGATGTTAATTACTCAGGGAAAAGGAAGGCCAAGCACCTATCAAGGAGAAGACCTTTTTTGTAAATCTACACACCATGAAAAAAACACTAAGGATATAGATATAGATATAGATATAGATATAGATATAGATATAGATATATAATTGGGCTTTAGCAGTAAAGAAGAGACTAGTGTAGAAATGGAATAACAATAGACAATCACTTACCAAATATTGATTAAATTAAAAGTAACTGCACATACTCATGTGCAAGAACCTCAAAGAATGCCTCATGCTAAAAGTTTTTGTTTTTCAGGGTATGTTCTTTTTTGGTTTTTTGATTACTTTACCAATGAAAATGAAGCCTCTATATTACCATGAGGTAATTTTTATTTTATTTTTGGGCAGAAAAAATGTTTAAACTTTCCACTATAAAACTGGCATCATCCTCTACTAAAAAGGACAAAATTATGAGGGACTAAAAAAGAGAAAAAGAATTTTTGAAGGAATGAGGTGGGGTTGGATATTAGAAAAGTGGTATAGAAATAGTATTTTACTTCCCATTTCATTTCTAAAGAGATCCATGGTAGTATGATAATTTACCCTATTTGATTATAAACTCCTAGAGAACGAAGATTTTGAGAGTTTTTATTTTTAATGTGTATGTGTGTTCTGCTTTGTAGATCAGATCATTTTAGAGAGGTTGGCTCTAAATTCAACTTCTATAAGAAAGTCCATTATTACAATTAACACATATTATATAGGTTGAGTTGTATCCCTATGGAAAACATTATATACAATACAGTGGTTAAGTGTCATATTAAGTAAGATGATAAAAATGCTGTCTTTGTGGCTTGGCATCCTAGCAAATTATGCAAGATAGGCATTGTGATCTCTGTCAAGAAATCTATTTTTCTTATGCAATACCCTTACAAAATTTACCAACTAGAGAACTTTCCTTCTGCCATTAGCAATAGGAATTATTTTCCTCCATCCTTAAAAAAAATCTTCTTTTTCCATACTTGTAAGTCTTAAATTCTGATTCTTTGTGAAAATATTTTAAATATTTGTCATTGCATAGCATAGGTGCTGCAAAATTATATTTTACCAGCAGTTTAGTGCTATCTAACATATTGCTGTTACCAATGAATGATATCATCTAATATTATTGGACCCCAAGGTTATTTTTTTTATTTTAAGGGATCACATAATATTGAAAATAGTATTTCAATTAAATATCAGCATTTGTTAAGCATCTACTTTTCTTTTATTAAAACAAAAGAAAAATGACAGTCCTATCCTATCCTTCAATGAGTTTTCATTCTATTGCTTGAGGCAACATATACACATAAAGTGTATGTAAGACAAGTAGAAAGCAGTCACAAAGTAACCTAGCATGGAAAGGCAGTAGGGAAAAGAAGAGTTTTCCTTTAAAAATGGCTTTTGTCTTGAGATTTAAGGGAAACATCAAACTCAAAATGATAGAGGTGAGAAAGTGAAATATTCCAGGCATATGAGCCATGGAGAATAGAAACTCACAGGTCAGTAACAGCAAATATGCCAGCATTGGTAAAAGATAAAGGGCATGAAGAGGAATAAGATATGAGGAGCCTGAAGACAGAAAAATCATAGGAAGCAACCAGGTGATAAAATGTTTTAAATACCAATCGGAGAAATATTAACCAGAGTTTACAGGATAGGAGATTATATGTTCAGAACTGTGTTTTAGGAAAATCATTTGATTGTCTTTATGGAGGTTGAATATGAGTAAGAAGATGACTGAGGCAAGGGACTTGCAAATTGACACATTGTATCTTTTATTATAGTAAATGTTATTTGAATAAAGAGACTGTGCCTTAGTACAATGATTAGAATAGGGAGGAAGAAAGTGGGGAGCAGAGGGAAGTTTCTGGGAAAGGAAATAGGTGATAAAATGGTAAGGAATATATGAGCAAAATCTGAAGAATCAGAAGCAGAGTTGCCAGATGAATAAAGAATGGATTTCTTGGAATCCTTCAAAATGGAAGTTAAGCAAGATAACTGACCATTAGGAAAATGGTGCCATAAGTGCTTTAGAGCAATGCTCTAAGGTAAGAGAGCCACAGTGGTGGAAGGATATTCCAGAGTGAAAAAACAGGTAGGATATGGCATGGAAGCCCAAAGAATCTGAAACAGAGCCAGGAGAGGTAATGTTATCAATGATTCATTGATGATTGGGAAAAGCAGAAAAGCAACATTTATCAGGAGATTTCAGGCTTCTCTGTTTCACCTGGGTAGTCAAAATTCAGCCAAACAAAAAATTTTAACCAGGTAGAACTTGCCTTTGGCATTTCCACCTTTCTCTTCTTAAGTCATATTCTCCCTCTCTACTGATTATTTCTGCTGTTTTTTCCCTCATAGCCCTCATATGTTCTCTCTTCTTTAGTATATATATTTAAATAAATATATAAATAGTATATATATATATATATATATAAATAAAATATATATATTTACTTCATTTTTAGTAAAATATATATATGAAAGCAATTTAAAATATTGTTTGTTAGCTGTATACACTAAGTTCAATTTGAGAAGTTATTCATCAATCCTTGGTTCATAAATAGTAAATAAATAAATATAAATAGTAGATAGTGGATATATGTATGTAATAATTGCATTACTGCCATCTAACATATGAAAGTCTGTCATAGCAAAGAAATGGTATTCTTTTTTTTTCATTACCCCCATTTTATTTTATTTTATTTGCAAAACATATGTATGGGTAATTTTTCAACATTAACCCTTACATAGCTTTCTGTTACAGATTTTTCCCCCCAATTCCCCACCCCTCCCATAGATGGCAGGATATCTACTACGTGTTAATTATATTAAAATATTTGGCAAATTGAATATATGTATACATATTTCCAAACTTATCATGGTTGTGCAAGAAAAATTGTATCTAAACAGAAGACATATCAGATAAAGGAAACATAATGTAAGCAAACATCAATCAAAAGTATGAGAATGTTATGTTGTGGTCCGCATTTCACATCCCTCTCTCTGGGTGTATATGGCTTTCTCCCTGAACAATTGGAAGTGGTTTGAAACATTTCATTGTTGAAGAGAGCCATGTCCGTCAGAATTGATAGTCATATAGTATTGTTGTTGCCGTATATAATGATCTCCTGGTTCTGCTCATTTCACTCAGCATCAGTTCATGCAAGTCTCTCCAGGCCTCTCTGAAATCGCCCTGCTGGTCGTTTCTTACAGAACAATAATATTCCATAATATTCATATACCATAATTTGTTCAGCCATTCTCCAATTGAAGGCATCTATTAAGTTTCCAGTTTCTAGCCACTACAAAAAGGGCTGCCACAAACATTCTTGCACATGTGGAGCCCTTTCCTTCCTTTATGATTGATTTCTTTGGGATATAAGCCCAATACAAACACTGCTGGGTCAAAGGGTATGCACAGTTTGATAACTTTTTGAGCATAGCTCCAAATTGCTCTCCAGAATGGCTGGATCTGTTCACAGTTCCACCAAAAATGCATCAGTGTCCCAGCCTTCCCACATCCCCTCCAACATTCATCATTATCTTTTCCTGTCATTTTAGCCAATCTGACAGGTGTGTAGTGGTA
>JAJPUD010001660.1:337851-383024 GCA_023553655.1 Myrmecobius fasciatus | reverse complement strand
GAGCATAGCTCCAAATTGCTCTCCAGAATGGCTGGATCTGTTCACAGTTCCACCAAAAATGCATCAGTGTCCCAGCCTTCCCACATCCCCTCCAACATTCATCATTATCTTTTCCTGTCATTTTAGCCAATCTGACAGGTGTGTAGTGGTACCTCAGGGTTGTCTTGATTTGCATTTCTCTGATCAATAGTGATTTGGAGCACCTTTTCATATGACTATAAATAGTTTTAATTTCATCCTCTGAAAATTGTCTGTTCATATCCTTTGACCATTTATTGATTGGAGAATGGCTTGAATTTTTATAAATATGAGACAATTCTCTATATATTTTAGAGATGAGACCTTTATCAGAACCCTTAAATGTAAAGATGATTTCCCAATTTATTGCTTCCCTCCTAATCTTGACTGCATTGGTTTTCTTTGTACAAAAACTTTTTAACTTAATATAGTCAAAGTTATCTATCTGGTTTTCAATTAGGAGATCCAGTTCTTCTTTGGACATAAATTTATTCCATCTCCATAGGTCTGAGAGGTAAACTATACTACGTTCCTCTAATTTACTTATAGTATTACTCTATATCCAGATCATGAACCCATTTAGATCTTATCTTGGTATGTGGTGTTAGATGTGGGTCCAGCCCTAATTTCTTCCACACTAGTTTCCAATTTTCCCAGCAGTTTTTGTCAAATAGTGAGTACTTATCCCAGAAGCTAGGGTCTTTGGGTTTATCAAAGACTAAATTGCTATAGTTATTGCCTAGTTTGTCTTGTGATTCTATCCTATTCCACTGATCGACTACTCTATTTCTTAGCCAGTACCAAATGGTTTTGATGACCGCTGCTTTGTAATATAGTTTTAGATCTGGTACAGCAAGTCCACCATCATCAGCCTTTTTTTTTTCATTAATTCTCTTGAAACTCTTGACCTTTTGTTCTTCCAAATGAATTTTGCTACTATTTTTTCTAGATCTATAAGATAATTTCTTGGGAGTTTGATTGGTATGGCACTAAATAAGTAGATTAGTTTGGGTAGTATTGTCATTTTTATTATATTCGCTCGGCCCACCCATGAGCATTTTAAGTTTTTCCAATTGGCTAGGCCTGATTTTATTTGTGTGGAGAGTGTGTCGTAGTTTAGTTGATATAGTTCCTGACTTACCCTTGGAAGATAAATTCCAAAATATTTTATACTTTCAACAGTTATTTTGAATGGAATTTCTTTTTGTATCTCTTCCTGCTGAACTTTATTGGTAATATATAAAAATGCTGATGATTTATGTGGATTTATTTTGTATCCTGCAACTTTGCTAAAGTTGTGTATTGTTTCTAGTAGTTTTTTAGTTGAGTATCTAGGGTTCACTACGTATATCATCATGTCATCTGCAAAGAGTGATAGTTTGGTTTCCTCATTACCTACTCTAATTCCTTTAATCTCTTTTTCTTCTCTTACTGCCAAAGCTAACATTGCTGAGACAATATTAAATAATAATGGTGACAGTGAACAGCCTTGTTTCACTCCTGATCTTATTGGGAATGGTTCTAGTTTGACTCCATTACATATGATGCTTGCTGAAGGTTTTAAGTAGATGCTACTAATCATTTTAAGGAAAAGCCCATTTATTCCTATACTCTCTAGTGTTTTTAATAGGAATGGATGTTGGATTTTATCAAATGCTTTTTCTGCATCTATGGAGATAATGATATGATTTTTGTTAGTTTGGTTATTAATATAATTGATTATGCTGATAGTTTTCCTGATATTGAACCAGCCCTGCATTCCTGGTATAAATCCTACTTGGTCAAGATGTATTATCTTGAAGATAACTTTCTGTAATCTCGTTGCTAAAATCTTATTTAAAATTTTTGCATCAATATTCATTAGGGAAATGGGTCTATAGTTTTCTTTCTCACTTTTCTCCCTACCTGGTTTAGCTATCAGCACCATATCTGTGTCATAGAAGGAATTTGGTAGTACACCTTCTTTCCCTATTTTTTCAAATAGTTTATGTAGTATTGGGATTAATTGTTCTTTGAATGTTTGGTAAAATTCACATGTAAATCCATCTGGCCCTGGAGATTTTTTCTTAGGGAGTTGATTAACAGCTTGTTCTATTTCTTTTTCCAAAATAGGGCTATTTAAATAATTTATTTCCTCTTCTGTTAACCTTGGCAATCTATATTTTTGTAGATATTCCTCCATTTCATTTACATTATCAAATTTATTGGCATTAAGTTGGGCAAAGAAACTCCTAATTGTTACTCTAATTTCCTCTTCATTGGAGGAAAGTTCTCCCTTATTTTTGAGACTAACAATTTGATTTTCCTCTTTCCTTTTTCTGATCAAATTAAGTAAAGGCTTATCTATTTTGTTGATTTTTTCATAAAACCACCTCTTACTTTTATTTATTAATTCAATAGTTTTCTTATTTTCAATTTTATTGATCTCCCCTTTAATTTTCAGAATTTCCAATTTGGTATTTAATTGAGGGTTTTTAATTTAGTCTTTTTCTAGCTTTTTTAATTGTAAGCCCAGTTCATTGATCTTCTCTTTCTCTGTTTTATGCAAGTAAGCATCTAGAGATATAAAATTACCCCTTATAACTATTTTAGCCGTGTCCTACAAATTTTGGTATGTTGTCTCATTATTGTCATTCTCCTGGATGAAATTTTCGATTGTGTCTATGATTTGCTCTTTCACCCATTCATTCTTCAGGATTAGATTATTTAATTTCCAATTAACTTGTGGTCTATTTTCTCCTGGCCTTATATTACATGTGAGTTTTATTGCATCATGATCTGAGAAGGATGCATTTACTATTTCGGCTTTTCTGCATTTGATTTTGAGGTTTTTATGCCCTAACACATGATCAATTTTTGTGTAAGTTCCCTGAACCCCTGAGAAAAAAGTATACTCCCTTCTCTCCCCATTCAATTTCCTCCAGAGGTCTATCATACCTAACTTTTCTAACCTTTTGTTTAACTCCCTAACTTCTTTCTTATTGATTTTGCCATTTGATTTATCTAATTCTGAGAGAGCAAGTTTGAGATCCCCCACTAGTATAGTATTATTGTCCATTTCTCCTTGCATCTCTGTTAGTTTCTCCTCTAGGAATTTGGATGCTATAACACTTGGTGCATATATGTTTAGTATTGATACCGCTTCATTGTCTATGGTACCCTTTAGTAAAATATAGTTTCCTTCCTTATCTCTTTTACTTAGATCTATTTTTGTTTTTACTTGATTCGAGATAAGGATTGCTACCCCTGCCTTTCTTTGTTCACCTGAAGCATAGAAGATTCTGCTCCAGCCCTTTACCTTCACTCTGTATGTATCTCTATGTTTTAGATGTGTTTCTTGTAAACAACATATTGTAGGATTCTGGCTTTTAATCCAGTCTGCTACCCACTTCTGTTTTATGGGAGAGTTCATCCCATTCACATTCACAGTTAAAATAACTATATCTGTATTCCCTGCCATCTTATTTACCGAGAGTTATGATTTTCTCTTTCCTTTCCCCTCTCTCCCTTCCCCCCCTCCCCAGTACTTTGTTTTTGATGACCACCTCCCACCAATAGTCCTCCCCCCTTTAGAGTCCCTCCCTCCCCTTTATACCTTTCCCCTATTCCTTCTATTAGTTTATCCCTTTCCTTTTCTCCTTTCCCTCCCACCTTCCCACAAGGAGGATCAGGCCTTTCTTTGAAGCCAAATGTGTCTGATATACTCTCTTAGAGTCCATTCTAATGAGAGTAAGGTTTACACAATACTCAGCACCCTCCCTTCTTTCCCTCAGTTATATTAGATCTTTTATGTCTCTTTATGAGACTTTGCCTTATTTTACCTCCTTTATTTTTACTTTATTTTGCCTCCTTCCCCCCTTTTCTTTTTCAATATGTTTATCCCTTCCACCTCTAATTTCTTTTCCATTATTATCAAAGAAAAATCAAATTATACCCCCATTCTTTAAGGATACCTATAGTAGAAATACAGTTCTCAAGAGTTGAAGAAATGGTATTCTAACCTATAACTCCATAGAGTAGAATCAGGACCAGTGAGTAGAAAGGATAATGAGTAATAATAATAATAACTAACATGTATATTTATAGTACTTATATATCATGTACAATACAAAAACCTTTACAAACATTTCCTCATTTGATCATGCCAGCTAAATGCTATTATAGATGAAGAAACTGAAACAAGTTAAATGACTTGCTTGGGGTAGGGTAGTTACATATAAAAAATATTTTTCTTACATTTGGAGCTATCCAATAATGGAACAGATTGCCTCCTAAGGCTACCCTTATTGGAAGTATTCAGTCAGAGGCTGGTTGATCACTCAATGAATATATTATAAAGAAGATATTTGGGTAAGGGTCAGACTCAATGGCATCTAAGGTTTCTCCCAATTCTAGTACCCTGTGGTTGATTTTATTCTTATTAGTAAAGTTAGGAAATATAATATTGTCTTTATAGTCATTATCTCTTATCAACTATTAGAGATATTTTTAGATCTCTCAGCATAGGTGACTCATTTCACGATGTAAAAACTAAGTCCAGAGAAATTACTGACTGACTTGCCCAAGGTCATATAGTTATCAGATGAAGAATAAAAATAATTTTACCTGGCAGTGCAGTGATCTTTCCACAAAACTTTAGATACTATGAGAATTCCTGGTTTCTTAAATATATTACTAATGATTATTATAAACATAACAAGTATAATTGCTTTTGGTGTCAGTTCTGGGTTTCATCTAGAAATATTTAGTGTTTACTTTTATGAACAAAAGTCATGATCCCTCAAAGTTTGTGATTGGGAAATATCTTCAAAGACCAACCATGATCTAAACTGGAAGCCCGGAGGCAGCAAGATGATACAGTTGATAGAGCACAGGCTCTGGAGTCAGGAGACTCAATTAAATCTAGTCTCAGACATTTGACACTTACTAGCTGTGTGACCCTACATAAGTCACTTACCTTGATTGCTTTGCAAAAACAAATAAACAAATAAAATGGAAGTCTCACATAAACAGCTTAACCTATAGAATAATGTATTGTTCTTTTTTTTAAATTTACCTTCAAAGATAATTTGGATTGTGCAGGTCTGAACCACACAATCAGTATATGTCCCAGGTTGGCTTTAAAACCTTTTTGATTGTAAGAGTCCCTATATCTTACTTTTTATGCAGTGCTTATTTACCACCACTACAAATATATATGTTCCTCAAAGTGTTTTTTTTTTTCTTCTGCTAGCAAGAACTAGGGGCAGATGGGATAGCTATTATTGCTGACAGAGCACTTAGAGACAAAAATATGAAATTAGGTAAGAAAGTGTTTTGGGTGAAGAGTCAGACATCTTTTAATTCAAACATCTCCTCCCAAAACAAAATAAAACCAGACAACTTTTGTTGTCTTGATAGACATTTAAAAGAGGAAATAGTCTTAGTCTATCAACCAACAAGCCTAAATGCAACAAAACACATAGATGTAGCAATCAGCAATCGAGTCTTTTTCATTTAAAATTTGCATTCTTTCATTGACTAGGTAGAAAGGGACTATGAGATAAGGAACATTTTAGTGAAGATTTTCCTTTCTCAGTTGGTATGATTATATGATGTTAAGGAAATTGGTTCTACATACATAAATACCTACAGAGCTACATTTCTCCATATGCCAGCCTCCATCCCTGCTTCTCAATTGCATCTCTCAAGTACTAGAGAACCTCACATTTTTCACTTTGTTTCTGTAATTTCATTATCAAAAAGTAAACATGCTATGTTTATTTAGGAATTTTTTTTCTTTCAGAAATGAGGAGGGATAGAATTTCCCAGACTGGTTCCCAATATTTATTTGAGGATTTAAGGATCTTAACCTGGATCCAATGTGGGGACATCAAACAATCATGTCCCCTATGTATTTTGTTGCATTTAGCCTGTTGGTTGATAGGTTTCCCAGCTTATTTCCTCCTTAAAATATCTGGTCAAGTATTGTTTTGGTTTTGGTTGGAAGTAGTGGACTGACTTTAATTTGGTTCTTGTAAAGTAGTCCTAAACCAATCAGCAGCATCACTTCCATTCAGTTTCTTTAGGATTACACTCATTAGGTCAGTGTTGGGACTCTTGAAATAGATTGTGCAGTCTTAGTAATGCAAGGAAGAATCAATCAATAAACATTTATTAATCATCTATTAGGTGTCAGACATTGTGCTAGGTAGAAGATATATAAAAAAGGCAAAGGACAACCCCTACTCTCAAAGAATTCACAATTTAATAAGAGAGACAACAAATACATATGGGAAAGGCAAAGAACCAGCTATGTACAGGATAAATAGGAAATAATTAATAGAGGGAAGGTACTAAAATTAAGAGATGTTGTGGAAGGCTTGCAGCCAAAGATGTGATTTTAGTTAGACTTAAAGGAAACCAGGAAGGTTAGGAAGCCAGAATGTTTAGGTTTCACAGAAATCTTGGAGCAATGTTTCTTTTTGCCCCAATTTACCAGTTAATGGAAAACATTGCATCAAATGACAGAATATGGATGAGAGAAGTCTCCTGAACTTATTCTATTCCTAGTCTTTTTGAATGCCATTTTCTGCCCTTCTCTAGTTTCATTAATACAAATCCTAAATGTCCTTCAAAGTCCTAGGATCTCCATGAAGGTCTTGCATCATTATCCCATGTCCCAATGATTTTCCCCTTCTCCAAAGACCTAGAATATTTAATGGCAGTACCCTACAATTTAACTTTCAATTACATCAAGCCATCTCATTGCTTTTTCAAACCATGTTATTTTTTAAAATGTCTTTTCTCCCCAAATAGATTGTGAGGTCCACATCTTCTACTTCTTTTTTATACTCCATTATTACTAGTACAGCAAGGACTACTTGTAACTTTCATTAATGCCATAATTATCTACAGATTCAACCAATTTCAGGGCCATGAATATCACCCTGTATTTGGGATTTGAAGTAGCATGGCACAATGGAAATAGGATTTAGAACTGAGAGATCTAGATTTAAATCCTAGCTTATCTGCCTCTATGGTCTCAGGCAAATTACTTATCCTCACTGGGTCTCAGTTTTTTCATCTGTAAAAATGAGAGGTTTGTACTTAATGACCACTGAAGTCATTGCCAGCTCTAAATATGTCATCTCATGACTCCATTAGCATCTTTTGCTTTAAGACAAATTCAGATTCAGGTTTTTCAAAAAGCTTTCATCCCCCTCTGGGGCAAATTAACAGTACCCTGCTTCCTAATGAAGAAACATCTGGATTACTTTGCCTCCTACCCTTGCCATCTATGTACATATACATAAACCTGTACACTCAGAGGGTGGTCCATTTAAAGAATATAGTTGAATCAATGGGAGTTCTATAAATGGGCCCTCCAACTTTCCCTTTGGGAAAGATGCCATTTTCCAGTATAAGCATTTTCTCTGAAATTAAAACTGACAAAACACTTACCTGATTATACAGAGCATAGCCTTTTGCCACTTACCAAATGGTGTCAGTGCTGACAAAAATTGAACAAATCTGGGGGGAAGATTTTTTTAGTTCCACATAAACCCCCAAATTGAGTTTCTTTTGACTGAAAGTATTTTGGCAACTGCTTCTTTTAACAACATCCTTCTCTGCAGGATCCTCTTTCAGTTTCAGCTAAACTGAAGCACTCTCAGATTTTCAACATGATTAGACAAAGCCTCTGGTCAAATGAAGTAGTGGAGACATTTCCTTTTTCAATTCAATTAAACAAATATTTATTGAGCACCTATTGTGTGCATGACAACAATACCAGACATCTTGTGGAGGATATATCAAAATGTTTAATGTGCTACCTGCTCTAGTGTAGCTTATAATTTCAAAGGAAAAAATGAGTTATTTAAATAAGAAACTAAACAACACCAAGCATATTTTATCTAAATCTAGATTTTAAATATCTTTCAATTTAGCAATTGTATGTTCCATTGTATGGAACATGCATGCATGTATGGTTCCTTTGATGTGGGTATGCCATCTAATGAGGTTAACCACACTTGCTCACCAACCTATACCACTCTTACCTTGTTTGTCATATAAATTCATTGTATAGCGCGTATCTACTGTACTGTGAGCCTCACTTTGTTTTGCAATTATTAGATACTAGTTGAACACATGTATTAGCCATCGATAAGCCTTTTCTCATGCAACATGACTGATCCATTTTCTTTTTTAGTCACATATATCTTCGATGAAAGACTTTGCCACACTTCTTTATTATTACTTGTTTTCATTAGATTGACAATCTAGCTACTCATTCAGGGCTGGAATCAGAAACACTCCACTTCTTGAGTTCAAATATGTCTTCAGACATTTACTATGTGATCTGAGGCAAGTTGCTTAACTCTATTTGCCTCAGTTTCCTCATCTGTAAAATGAACTTCAGAAGAAAATTGTAAACCACTCATTTCTTGCTAAGAAAACAAGGGATCATGAAAAATCAGATATCACTGAATAATGATTAAACCACTAGACCATGCTGCATTATATTCATGTCCCCAAATAAGCCTCTCCTTTGCCTTTGGATGATGCTGTATTTCAGTTCTCCAAATGTTATAGCCATGATTCAAAACCATACAACAATGCTGAAAGAATGCTAATATTAAAAAAAAATCAGCTTTTGTTCCAGGAAGAGGCTTAAGGTTATGAAAATAACTGTGCTATTTCCCAAAGATAATCCATCTAATTCCTCTATTCCTGTCAGATCTGTGATGAACTCATTGTCCATTTATAGTGTATGATGTATATATGGATTCACATATACATATATTTAATGTGTGTAAAAAATACATCGGTCTGTATACTTATGTACATATACATGCCTCCTTATATGTGTGTATATATATATATATCTAAACACATATAAACCCAGTTATCACTTTCTTTCATATTCAAAGCTTCATTGTCCTTTTAGAGTATTTTCTCTCTTGCTTACTCTGTATTTGCAATTGCTGGTCAAATCTTAAAATTTCTTTCTTGACAATATTTTTTATTTATATCCTCTTTTTTGCACTAATAAAGCCACCACACTGGTTAGAACATCCTAGCAACTTACCTGGATTATTAAACCAACCTTATAACTGGTTTCTCTGTCTCAAATCTCTTCCCACTACAATCCATTCTTTACTTAGTTGCCAAAGTAATTGCCCTAAAGTGAAAATTTGACCATGTCACTTTCCCTCATTTAATGAAATCTAGTGCTCACTATTACTTATAGGATCAAATATAAAGTCCTCCATCATTAAAATTTCACACAACCTGGATCCTTCCTGCTTTCTTAGTAATTTTCATCTTCTACTTTATTTCACATACCCAAAGTTTCCCCCCCACCATGATCTAGTTTTAAACTCTCAAGTCAGCCCAGTTCTTGTTTCTAGTATGTGCTTAAAAGTACTTTCTGATTGATTAATGAAGGAAAGGGGAAGAGGAAGAGAATATAGATATTTATATATGTAAAATATGAAAACATGTTTGAGATGGGAATTAGCATACTATTTTATTTTGGTTGAAGACCAATTTGACAAGAGAAGAGAATTTGTGTGGTGATATGAAAGGCAAGAGAGTAGAAGATGTATTTGGAAGAGACTGGGGTTAAATTACCATTGAGGTTTTTGAATTATTTTTCAGTGATGTCTATGATCTCTTGTTAGTGTTTTTTGGCAAAGAAATGAGTGATTTGTCATTTCCTTCTACAGCTTATTTTACAGATAAGGAAACTAAGATAAACAGCTAGTGAGTGTCAGAGGACAGACATGAACTCTGAAAGTGGAGTCTTTCTGACTTCAGACCTGGAATTCTATCTAGCTATCAAGGATTTTTAATAATGACATATTTTAAATTAATTTCTGAGGATAATGGGGAGCTATTGAAAGCTTCTGAATAGGAGTTGGGACAGTGATGAATTTTTCTAAGTAGTTTTTCCATAAAATATAATCTAATTCTGTAAATGTCTGTGACTTATCAAGGTCAAACTCTGGTCCTCTTTTTCATGTAATTGAGGACTTAGAAGGCAAAAAGATATTTAACCTAATATCTTTCCTTTGTGTAAGGGAGGTATATAAACCATGCCTTGGATAATTATGACAGATCAATTCTTTCTAAATATCTTTAAGAAGATATTTTATGGGACTTCTGGAAATGGAACCAAGATGGTGGAGAAAAGCCAGGAAGCTGCTTGAGTTCAACTAAATTCCTTCGAAAACCTCATGAAATTAAACCTCTGAATAGAGTCTGATGGAATGAAATCACTTTCCAGCTCAAGATAGACTGGAAAACTTCAAGAAAGATCAGTCTCACTGGGATGAAAAGGGTGTTCAGCCCAGCTCAGATAGATTCTGGGAAAGCTGGTGAGAGGATCTTAATCACAGCTGATCAGCAAATAAGACCCTCACTACTGGCTCAGTAGAGAATCAAACCAGTGGGGCAGCTTCTAGTCCCAAATAAGAGAGAAACCAGTGTGTTTCCTGAGGAGATCAAGCAAAGCTACTGCCTGCAAACACAAGGAACCCCTGTGCTCAAGCCAAGACTCAGAGCTCCACAGGAAGCTTGGGACAGTTCCCCCCTTTACTCCAGGAGCACAATTCAACTATAAAAGTAAAAAATAGGAAATATCAAAAGAAAAGAAAAAAATAAGCAAGAAAAAAAGAACCTTGATCATAGAAAACTATGACGAGAGGTAAGACCAAAACACAAACTCAGACAAGGACAAAATGTCTACAAGAAGAAATCTCAAAAAGCGATATTAATTGGTCTCAAGCCCAAATAGGCTTCCTGGAAGTGCTTATAAAAGCCTTTAAAAGAAAAATGAGAGAGGTAGAAGAAAAAGTAAGAAAGGAAATAAGAGGTATACATGAGAAGGTCAACAGTTTAGAAAAGGAAGGAAAAAATTGAAGAAAACAACTCCTTAAAAATTATAATTAGCCAAATGAGAAAGATACAAAAGCTAAATGAACAAAATGTCACATAAAAACCAAAAAAGTGCAAATGGAATCTAATGACTCTGTGAGATAGCAAGAATAAGTCAAATAAACTGAAAATAATGAAAAATGGAAGAAAATGTGAAATATCCCAATGGAAAAAATAACCAACTTGGAAAATAGATCCAGAAGAGACAATTGAAAAAATTATTTGCCTACCTGAAGGTCATGACCAAAAAAAGAGCCTGGATATCATTCTTCAAGACATCATTAAGGAAAAGTGCCCCAATATTCTAGAAATAGAGGGGGAAATACTCATTAAAAGAATCCACTGATCATTTTAAGAAGGAGATCCCATTAGAAAAACCCCAAGAAATTGTTTTGAAATTCCAGAACTACAATCTCAAGTTAAAAATACTCCAAGCTGCCCGACAAAAACAATTCAAATATTAAGAAGTAACAGTTATGATTATCCAGGATCTGACAGTTTCTACAATAAAGGATGGGAGGGCCTGGAATACCATATTCTGGAAGGTAAAGGACCTAGGGTTACAACCAAGAACTAACTACCCAGTGAGACTCAGCATCATCTTGTAGGGAAGGTAATGGGATTTCAAAGAATAAGAGGCTTTCAAACATTTCTATTGGAAAACCAGAACTAAACAGAAAATTTAATATACATACATATATATATATATATATATATATATATATTATTTAAAGGTTAAATTGTTTACATCCCTAGATGGGAAAATGGTATCTGTAACTCTTGAGAACTGTATCTGTCATTGAGACAGACAGGGAGGGGAATCACATGGACTGAAGGTGTGCTTATGAATGGATTCTGTTGTGATGACATCAAAGAAAAAGGCAGTAAGGGGTTGGAAAAGATCTGTACTGGAAAAAGAAGAAAGGGGAAGTATTATGGGATAATTAGTTCACATGAAAAGGTGAAAAATACCTATTACACTGGAGGGAAAGAAAAGAGGGAGGTCTTGATCTTATCAATTTTGTCTCTAAGAGGGAATAACTTGATCATTCGTTTGGGTATAGAAATTTATCTAACTCTATAAAGAAGTAAGAGAAGAAAGAAGAAAGAAAAAGGAGGGTTAGGATAAAAGGGAGGGCAGAAATACTAGGGAAAAAGGAAAGAGAAGGGGGGAAGGGCTGAAAGGAGATAAGGTAGTGGGTGGGGTGGGTAAAACAGCACACAAGACTAAAGACAAAATGAAAAGAGAGAACAAAAGTATATATAGGGGAGAAAATAGGATGGAGGGAAATACAGAGCTAGTTTTCATAACTGTCAATATGAATGGGATCAACTCTCCCATGTAATGGAAGCAAATAGCAGAGTGGATTAAAAACAGAATCCTACAATATGTTGTTTACAATAAACACATTTGACACAGAGACATACAGAGTAAAGGTAAAAGGCTGAAACAGAATTCATTATGCTTCAGCTGAAGAAAAAAAGCAGAGATAAAAATTCTGATCTCAGATAAAGCAAAAGTAAAAATAGATCTTATAAAAAGAGATAAGGAAGGAAAGTACATTTTGATAAAGGGTACCATAAACAATGAAGTGGTAATAATATTAAATGTGTATACACCAAGTGGTAGAGAAGGCAGATTCCTAGGGAAGATTTTAAGTCAGTTACAGGAAGAAAGAGACAGCAAGACTGGTGGGGGACCTCAACCTTCCCCTCTCAGAATCAGACAAATATAATCACAAAATAAACAAGAAAGAAACTAGGGAGGTTAATGGAATCCTAGAAAACCTAGATGTGATAAGTCTCTGGAGAAAATTGATTGGGGACAGAAAGGAATACACCTTTTTCTCAGTAGTGCATGGCACTTACATAGAAAATGACCATATATGAGGCCATAAATAGCTCACAATCAAATTCAAAAAGGCAGACATAGTAAATGCTTCCTTTTCAGACTACAATGCACTAAAAATTACATTCAATAAAGGGCCAGGGAAAGAGAGACTAAAAACCAATTGAAAATTAAATAATCTAATTCTAAAAAATGAGTGGGTCAAACAACAAATCACAGAAGCTTTTCTTCTAAGAGAATGACAATAATGAGACAATATACCAAAATCTATGGGATACAGCCAAAACAGTTCTTAAGGGAAATTTTATATATCTAAATAACTAAATGAATAAAACAGAAAAAGAGATCAGTGAATTGGGCATTCAACTAAAAAAGCTAGAGAAAGAACAAATGAAAACCTCCTAATTAAGTACCAAATTAGAAATTCTGAAACTCAAAGGAGAGATGAATAAAACTGAAACTAAGAAAACTATTTAAATAATAAAAAATTAGAAATTGGTTTAATGACAAAAACAATGGAATAAATAAATATTTGGTTAATTTTATCAGAAAAA
This sequence comes from Myrmecobius fasciatus, assembly GCA_023553655.1. Lineage (NCBI taxonomy): Eukaryota > Metazoa > Chordata > Mammalia > Dasyuromorphia > Myrmecobiidae > Myrmecobius > Myrmecobius fasciatus. The sequence goes on along the minus strand of JAJPUD010001660.1, from coordinate 369,683 downwards.
GGAAAAGAAAAAAACAGATCACCAGCATCAAAAATGAAAAGGTTGAACTTAACACCAATGAAAAAAGAAATTAAAGCAATAATTACAAGCTATTTTCCCAACTGTATGGCAGGAGGTCTGACCATCTAAACAAAATGGATGAATATTTACAAAAATATAAATTACCCAGGTTAATAGAAGAGGAAATAAATTCATTAAATAGTCCCACTTTAGTAAAAGAAATAGAATAAGTCATTAATGAACTTCCTAAGAAAAAAATCTCCAGGATCAGATGGATTCACAAGTGAATTTTATCGAACCTCTAAAGAACAATTAATTCTAATACTATTTAAACTATTTGGAAAAATAGGTAAAGAAGGAGTACTGCTAATTTGCTTCTGTGACACAAATATTGCACTGATACCTAAACCAGGAAGGGCCGAAAAAAGAAAGAAAATTATAGACCAATCTCCCTAATGAGTATTGATGCAAAATTTTAAATAAAATATTAGCAAAGATAATACAGCAATTTATCAACAGGTTAATACACTATGATCAAGGGCTATTTATACCAGGAATGCAAGGCTGGTTCAATATCAAGAAAACTATTGGCATAATGGACCATATTAATAATAAAACCAGAAATCATATGGTAATCCCAAAAGATGCACAAAAAGTTTTTTTGAAAAATACAGCACCCATTCCTATTAAAAAATACTAAAGAGCATGGGGATAAAGGGGGTTTGCCTTAAAATGATAAGAAACATCTATCTAAAATCAATAGCAAGCATTATTTGTAATGGAAAGAAGCTAGACATATTCCCAGTAAGATCAAGGGTAAAACAAGGATGCCCATTATCACCATTATTATTCAACATTGGGCTAGAAATGCTCATTTTAGCAATAAGAAAAGAAAAAGAAATTAAAGAAATTTGAATAGGCAAGGAGGAAATACAACTATCACTCTTTGCAGATGATATGATGATACCCTTAAAGAATTCTAGAAAACCATTTAAAAACTTACTACAAACAATTAACACTATAGCAAAGTTGCAGGATAAAATATACACCCACACAAATCATCAGCATTTCTATATATTACTGATATTGCCTATCAGCAAGAGATAGAGAAAATACTTGGGGGTCTACTTGCCCAGACAAACACAAGGACTCTATGAACATAATTTAAAACACTTCTCACACAAATAAAGTCAGATCTAAACAATTGGATCTAAATTGCTCATAGGTGGGCTAAGTTAATATAATAAAAATGAAAATTCTGCCAAAATTGGTCTACTTGTTCAATGCTATACCAATCAAACTATCAAAACATTATTTTGTAGAGCTAAAATAAAATAACAAAATTCTTCTGGAAGAACAAAGGGTCAAGAATATTAAGGGAATTAGTGAAAAAATTATAAAAGATGGTGTCTTAGCAGTATCAAACCTAAAACTATATTATAAAGCAGCAGTAATCAAAAACATTTGGTACTGGCTAAGAAACAGAGCGGTGGATGAGTGAAATAGCTTAGATACATATTACACAATTATCAAGGCCTATATCAAGCTAGTATTGATAAACCCCCAAACTCCAGCTTCTGGGATAAGAACTCACTCTTTGACAAAAATTGCTGGGAAAACTGGAAAATAATGTCAGAAAATTGGTATAGACCTATATCTCACACCTCATACATGATTTGGGCATAAAGGAGAATACCATAAACAAATTAGGAAAACAAGGGATATTTAACTATCAGAGCTTTGGAGAAGGGAAGAATTTATGACTAAAGAAGAACTAGAGAACATTATAAAAGACAAAATGGACAACTTTGATTAGATTAAATTAAAAAGGTTTTGCATAAACAAAACCAACAGAAACAAGATTAAAAAGGAAGTACAAAGCTGGGGGAAAATCTTTACAGCCAGTATTTTTTTTTTGCTGAGGCAATTGGGGTTGAGTGACTTGCCCAGGGTCACACAGCTAGGAATGTTAAATATCTGAGGCCACATTTGAACTCAGGTCTTCCTGACTTCAGGGCTGGTGCTCTTTCCACTGTGCCATCTAGCTGCCCCTACAGCCAGTATTTCTGATAAAGGTCTAATTTCTAAAATACATAAAGAACTGTGTGAAATGTATAATAATACAAGTCATTCTCCAATTGATGAATGGTCAAAGGATATAAACGGACAATTTTTAGATGATGAAATTATAGTTATATGAAAAAATGCTCCAAATAACTATGGATTAGAAAAATACAAATTAAAATAACTCTGAGGAACCATGTCACATCTCTCAGATTTGGCTAAGATGACAGGAAACGATAATGATAAATGTTGGAGTGGATGTGGGAAAACTGGGACACTACTGCATTGTTGGTGCAGTTGTGAAGTGATCCAATCATTCTGGAGAGCAATCTAGGACTATACTCAAAGACTATTAAACTGTGCATACCCTTTGACCTAGTCATACCATTACTGAATCTGTATCCCAATGAAATCATAAAGGAGGGAAAAGGACCCACATGTGCAAAAATGTTTGTGGTAGCTCTGTTTTGTGGTAGCAAAGACTTGGAAATGAGTAGATGCCCATCATTTGGGGAATGGCTGAACAAATTGTGATGCACAAAGGTAATGGAATATTATTGTTATATGAAAAATGATGAATAAACTGATTTTAGAAAGACCTGGAAAGATTTACATGAGCTGATGCTGAGTGGAACAAGCAGAACCAGGAATACAAAATACACTATAACAGCAAGAATGTGCGATGATCAACTATGAAAGACTTTATTCTTCTCAGTGGTTCAATGATTCAAAGCAATCCCAATAGACTTTGGACAGAAAATTTCATCTGCATCCAAAAAAAGAACTAAGGAAACTGAATATAAATCAATACATGTTATGTTCAATTCTTTTTTCTGTTTTTTTTTTAATTTATTTCTCCCATGATTTTTCCCTTTTGTTCTACAACATGATTCATGAAGCAATGTGTATTAAAAATAAATAAATTTACTGAGTAAAAAAAGAAGATACTTTGATTTTTTTCAATTCTAAATTTTAGTGTCTTTCCACTTTATCTCCTTGATCAATTCCATTCCATATTGTTGAAATAATGTGGCAATTTCCTTTTGTTACCTCCTCATGGAAGTTGGAAAACTGTTGAATGGCTGCTTTTACATAATTACATAGGAGTTATGTTGGTGACTGGTTCCTGTAATTAAAGATGTCTTAAGCATAATAATTGAAGCATCTGCCTATTAATAAATGAGAGCCTGTGTTTGTGAATGGCCTTGCCACCCTCATGTTCCCAGATCCCAGCCCAATAGTCTTCTATTAAAGCAGAGGATTAAAAATTAGTGCAGCACAGTGGAAAAACAAAAAACAAAAAACAGGAAAATGGCTCCTTAGGTCCCAACAACAAATTACTCCTGAATCAAACTTCTGATTAATGGCTCCAGAGTTCTGTCCCTTTTTGCATAATTAAACTTCATGGGGTGTTACAATTAACAGCCTTGCTATCACCCAGGTAGCAACAGCCTCCTTGTCTTTGGCTGACTGTGTCTGAGAGTGCTCAATGGTGCCCAATGTTGAATGAAGAGCATTTATGAGTGGATTAAGGTACATGCTGAGTCATAAAGTGAATAAAGTTGTTAATAACTTCCAAAAAGAATTGGCCTTTTGATTTTCTTTTTAAATTCCTTTTTTCTATTTAGATGGGGACTGAGGACTTTGAATTACATCTTTCCAGTCTTCATAAATGTCTCTCTCTCTATTATGTGATCCAGTGACACTGATCTTTATCTTCTTCAAAAATGACACTCCATCTCATTGTTCCCATGCTTAGAATGTATTTCCTCTTCACCTCGACTTCCTGGCTTCCTTCAAGACTCAGCTCAAATCCTATCTTCAACAAGAGGTCTTTCATGCCCTTCCAAATCCCTCCTTGCTATAGTCTTCCTTCTAGCCTGCATTCCATGTATACAATAAATCTTGTGTGTACTTAGATGTTTACATATTGTTATTAGAATGTGTGCTCCATAAGGGCCTTTCTTCGTTTCCTTGTTCTTAGCACAGTACCTGGATTGTAGAAAATAATAAATGCTTGGAAAACTGAAATTATGGTCTTATTCTTAGCAAAATAACATAGTAATTCACTGAAAACTCTTTGAGACATGTTCAATTATTTACAGCTTCCATTTCATATTTCAAGATTTTTCTGACCTTCTAATGTATGAGCTTGTTTTTAAACCACTCATTATGATCATACATATAATCCTATGAATAGATCAACATGCATCAAAACCATGGTGGACTAAATTTCAGATCCTTGGATTAACCTGGAGGAGGAAAGTCAAAATGTCATTTGAAAAAAAACATTTGGATATAATAGAACACCAAGCACCTTCAGTCTCTGGCAGCAGTGTAGAGGCCACAAGTTTAAGCCAATCAGCAATGCTGAGAAATTAAAACATGACCAGCACATATTCTTCTAGTACATTCCCTGCAGAAAGAGAATTCTCAAAGATCACTGCAGTATCCACCAATAGCTCCTGAACATTGTGTTGTAATGACCAGGCAAGTCATTGCAGAGATCAGATTCTCCAAGCCAATAGAGCTTTCAAGGTTTTCCCCATTATGGATTTTTATAGGACCATAAAAAATCTGGGATTGATTTCCTGGGTTTTGTTTCATTTTGCTTCCTACTCTTGTCTCCCCCAAGTTTCTTTTTCATGCTTAATGAATATGTTCAGGAATCTTGCTAAGAGTTGAAGCTAGGATTACCTGAAATGAAGAGAGCCCTTGCCTCATTATGTACTTACTCTCAGGAAAAGCTTCTATTCCTTGCTAAAAATCCATTTGTCTTGTAGATTTCTATAATGAACAGATTTGGGAATAAATACCATGTAATCTGCAATGACAGTTCTCTCATTTCCTTTTTTATTACTTCAATCTTCTCAGCATCTGAACCACATGGCTGCAGTGGCTCCATAGTGATTTAGGCAACTGAATTGGGGTATTTTTTTTCTTCTTACTCCTTGGCATATAACTGAGAATCCAGTTAGTCTCTAGTTCTGGGCACCATGTCCTAGTAAGTAAATGCACCTGAATGAGAGAAATATGCCTGTCCACAAAAGAAAACAAACAGCAGGCTACGTGGCCTTTGCAACAATATGCTCTTTTCCCAATTGACCTTTACCAAGGTATATTTAAAACTTGGGTTTCATTTGGAGCTTGCTGAAAACTTGAATTGCATTAAAAAATCTTCTTATTTAAAATAGATCAACTCAGTAGAACAAAATGAATAATGATAGGTTCTAACTCTTCTTCCCCTCCTTGTCTTTCCATAGGTAAGTGCTTTTGATTTTGTTGAGTTCCATCGTTACAACTGAGAATCCAGCCTAATTTTCAGTTTCCTGGTTATCCCCATCTGGTTAACTGTTCGTCCTGCCTAAGTAGTTACATAACAGCTTTGTTGCTACTGAATTGGAACTGAAGCCTTCGAAGGTATGGTGAATAAGTGATGGCGGCCTTTAGTGTGCCGTGGTGAAAATTATGTGGGTGGTGGCCCAGAGTAAAGAACACAACCTGGAAAGGCTAAGGAAAACCTGATGGAGAAATGGTGTCTCTGAGATGTGTATCTAAGAATTGACCTTTCCCCAGACCTTGGGGAGTCCAACGGGACTTGGGTGTCAGGATCTCTGAGAAGAGGATATTTAATCTGAGTAGAGGAAGAAAGTATGCGTCATGCTGAAAATGCAGTGAGTCAGTATTACATACAAGGATAGTCTTTGGGTTTGATTCTGGTTTCCTTTGTTTTTTGCTCCATGTTTTTATTTGGGGGGGTATGGCTCTTTCAGGAAATGTGTTACAGCAATTTCTATTTATAGTCTATTTTCTTCTGTAGTGCATTGTTTCACGCTTCTATCACTAATGAAATTGCTATAGAGATCCAAAGCTGTAGTGCCTTATGGATATGAGTGATGATACAACATTTTTAGGATGCTTGCTTGTATTCTGTAAATATCTAATTGTCTTACTTTCATCACACTTAGCCAGCCTTATTTGAAAGATCTGGCTAAACTTAATAGGGAAGAAAGAGAAAAACCCTGAGCCTTTTCTACTCCATGTACCATATATGTATTTTTTTATTTATGAAAAAAAATTCAAAGAGAAAATACCGAGACCTCCATAAATGGTTCTAGTTGATCTTATGGACCATTGGTAACCTCTACACCAACCACTGAATTTATTCTTTTTAAAATTAAATTTCATTTTTTAAATGAACAATTTTTTTGCTTTTTTCAATCTCTCATCATTGGAGAAAAAAGGCAAAGCAAAATCTTTGTAACAAATATTGTGGAGCAAAATAAATTGCCCCATTAGCCATGTACAAAAATATATATATTTCTCATCCTATAACTTAGATCCTATCACCTCTTTGTAAGGAGATGGGTACCATGATATATTATTGGTCTTCTGGAATCATGGTTGGCTATTGTTTGCTCAGAGTTCTTTGGATTTTCAATTCTTTGTTTTTAGTGTGGTAGTTATCATATAGATTGTTACCCTAGTTCTGTTCACTTCAGTCTAGTAGTTTATGTAGTGCTTCCTACACTTTTCTGAAAGCATAATCATCATCATTTCTTAGATTGTTAGGTACTCTTTAGTCTTTGCTTCTACAAAAAAGAGCTGAGATAATACATACACAAGTTTTATATAGTATGTGTGTGTAATATGTTTATATTTGGTACATATAGGTCCTTTTACTATTTATTTTATTTCTTTGGGATATTGGCATAGATATCACTGGGTCAAAGACTATGCATATTTTAGTAACTTTTGGTCATAATTCCAAATTATTTTTGAGAATGGCTGTACCAATTCATAGCTCTACCAAATAATACATTGACATACCTGTTTTCTTAATTTCCTCCCATACTTGTCTTTTTCCTCTTTTCTCAACTTTGTCGATCTATGCTTGTAAGTTGAAACCTCAGTTTCTTTAATTTGCATTTCACAAGTTAGCAGTAATTTGGAACATTTTTCATATGGCTACTGCACAGTTTGTATTTCTACCCTAGAAAAAAATTTTATTTACTTTAACCTTTTATCAATTGAGGAAACCTACAATTAAATTTATGAGGGGGAGGGGCTTTTTTTTTTAAGATCCCAGTTTACTTAATTTGCCCAGAAACCATCCCCATGATGGGAAAGCTAGAAGCTGGGGTATTTCAATAACTTACCTAAGATCATTCAGTGAGTCAGCAATAAAACCGTCATTAGAATTCAGGCCCTTGAAAACTTTACATTTACAATAATAACTGACATTTATTTAGCACTTTGAAATTTGCAAAATACTTTACATATGTTATCTCATTTGAACCTCAACACCCTGTGACAGAGGTACTGCCAGTATCATGATCTTCACTTTATAGATGAGGAAGCTGGCTCAGAAACAATACTATTGATAATCATAATCATAATTATAATTATAATAGCTTTAATTAATATAGCATTTAAAATTTTGCAAAGTGCTTTACAAATATCATTTCATTTTATCTTCACAACAGATTTGGGATATCATGTTAATATCATGTATTGTATTTTACAGATGAGCTAACTGAGACAGTGGTTTTATGACTTGCCAGTGATTGCATAACTAGTAAAGGTCTAAGGTAGGATTTGAACTCATCTCCCTGACTCTGGGCCCAGTGCTTTATCCATAGTGCCAAAGGGGTCATGTAGCTAGCAAGGATTTAAAGTTAGTTTTTTCTGCCTTTTAAGTCTAATATATCCAACTAGGTAATACTGTTTTCTCAACACCTTAAGTATGATAATGTGAAGGTTTACTCTCAGAACAAATAATCATTTATTGTTTCAACTGCTGGTTAATTAATTAACTAAATAATCTCTACCTCACTATCAAGCTCCTGGGGATGCCTGAACGCCTTAATAATTTCTTCCTCAGCCCCACACCCTTGCTTCCTATCCTGTATTCGTTTTTTGAGAGCTTTTTTTTTTTTTTTTCATTTCAGAGGCATCAGATCATGGCAACTTAATAATCTTAAACAAATCCACAAACAAATAAAGTGTACCAGATTTCCCCTTTCTTCTCTGCTCTCTACAACTGATAGAGGGTTTGGGTCACTAGAGTGACAAGAGTAATACAGAAATAGAATGAAGAGCTCTTATTCAGTACTTCATCTACTTTTCTTACACCCTCCCCAGACAGAGAAATGAATAGGTGCTTAAAGACAGTATCTTGTATTTGATAAAGAATTACCTTCACACAGAGGATGATCTGAGTTCATGTCCTACCTCTCATCTCTTAGCTGTGAGACCAGATACAATTGACTTAACCTTTATGTATCTCAGGCAACTCTCCAATACTATATGTTAAAGAGAAGGTGCCTACTTACGTAAGGAGAGGGAGTTGCTCAGTGGAAGCACTGGGCAAATAAGGTAATATTTGCACAAGTGCTTAGCACAGTGCCTCTCACATAATAGGTGCTATTTAAATGCTCATTTCCTTCTTCTGTTCTTTTCTCTGTATACTACAGAAATCACTGGCCTGGTTAAACAAACAAAATAAAACAAAACAATGGATGGATGACCCAAATATACTATGATACCATGAAGTCCCCTAGATTGTTTTTCTCATTAATTAAGTTGCTTGTAATCAAGAGAACAGCCCTTCTAGATGTTAATAGATTCCTTCCTGGATACAGTAATAGATTCTCTTTTAACCAATATTTGTTAGATACTTTCTATTTATAAATAAAAAGCCTTGAGGCCACCCATTGTAACCCCAGAACCAGCCAATTGTCCAAGATTGACTTTCCCCCACAGGACTTGAGTTGAGTCTTGATTTCTATAATTGAGATGAGAAGCCAAGAGCAGCATGCCCTGGTAGTGGGGAGCAAGATGCAAGTTTTTTATATAATTCGTGCTGCTAATTCACTGAATGTCACTTTTCCTCAAGTCTGCATATTATCTCACTCCAGCAGATGCAGCAAGGTAGAAATACAAGGGTATTTGAAATGCAGTTTATTAAGTAAGACACACTTTAGAGCTGGTTGGAGGGAGCACTGGCTGGAAATGTTAATCTTAGCACCTGACAATGTACTGACCTGCTTCCTGCTCCCCTCTGCCTTGGGGAATTAGAGAAGAGCACTGGATTGGATGTCATTTTAATTCAGAGTGGTAGATGGATATATAAACATACATATATACATATATATGTGTATGTCTGTATAATTTATATATACACATATATACATTTATATATTTGTGTGCATTTGTGTGTGTATATAATTCTCCTGGAAAATATATCAAAATGTATCTTTTTCATTTAAAATAATGCTTCGCAAAGTATACCAAGTATCCATACTAGTATTGGGGTGGAGGGGATATACAGAATTGGTTACTGAGTAACTTGGGAATTCCAGGAGATGGTGAAGAAGTAATTTTGATTCTCTAAGAAATGTTCCAGGGAGAGGGAAGAAATGATACAGGCACAGTGAAATAACTGATATTGAGTCCATGCTGAGCAGAGCTTTTCTAGGAGCCAGAAAAAAAGGTATTATTACAGCAGGAGAAAAGGATGCTCTCCCTCCTCTCTCTCCCACCCCACTTCTTTTTGATTTAGACTTCTCTGAACCAAAGTGTTCTGGTGTTTTAATGGCCTGTTTTAAAGATGGAAAGGGCCCTTATGTGTCAAAACACAATCCTGTCCCAGCCAGCACGGGGCTTTGTTTGATTATGAAGCTTGTTTAGGATAGATGATATTTTTATAGCTTCTGCCTTGCTTCACCGATGGTCATATTGATGTAGCTCTATGGGACGGGGCTAATAAATAGTTTATAAAATTGTAAGGCCATTCTCTTGGGTAATCTACCACTGTGCCAGCATGGATTGCACAATCACATATCCAGAATGAGTTAAGTTTCTTATGTTTGCTGGAGTAGACTTTTTTCTGATTGTTTTGTGTGTGGGCTTTTATTCCACCCACACCTCTCCACCTTCCACAAAAAAACCCACCCTGCAATATGAACTTATCCATGAAGTTCAGAAGATTTAAGTTACCTGAGATAATAATGTTCTTTTTTTCCCAGAAGGGCTACAGATGATGAAATATGGAGGTTTTGTATGTCATTAAGTTAATTGGATGAGGATCTCAACTTTAAAATGATTGGGTTTGCTTAAATTGGAAACAACTGGGGAAAATACGTCTTGAAGTACTTGGGCCTCTGGTCTTTCTGGATCTGCCTTACAAGTCAGAGAGGAATGAGGAAGGAAGAAAGAAATTTGAATTGAGAATAGGGCAGTTAGGTGTTTTAGAGAAGAAAAGTAAAAGGAATATTGTAGCTCACTGGAAGGCTGAAGATGTCATTGGAAGGACAAAAACAAAATGAGGAAAGAGAGTCCATATTTGGCTTGACTTAGCTACAGTTCTATAACTATCCAATGATTCCCAGGCTTTTGACGTATCACCAACCTTAGGAAAACTGGATGTAAGCTTTGTTAGGGACCTGGTGGAGAAAGGAGTGATAAAGAAAGATTTTGCTAAGTCTACTACTAAGATGTATGAGAAACTTTCATAAAGAAGGGATATCATAACTAGACTCCTCCTAGAGGCCAATGGACATTCATCTCCAGTTTTAACCAAGACGATTTTTGTACTTTCCCAGCAGGTATGTTACAAGCACTAACTAGTATATCTGGGCTCCCTGATGTGGTTAATTCAACTCAATTCAATTCAACAAGTGATTATTATATGCTTGATATATGCCAATTATTTTAGTAGGTACAGGAGAGTAAAAAACAGAGATCCTGTTCTCAAAAAAATATATATTCTGGGTATAGAAGGAAACAACAGTATCATTTGAGAATGATACCATTACCATCATTATCATCATCATTAGCATTTGTATAATGGTGTAAGGTTTGCAAAGCACTTTATACAAAACAGCATTTTGAGGTAGGTGCTATCATGCCCATTTTAAAATAAAGAAACTGAGACCCACAAAAGTCATCAGTTGCCCAGAGTTACACAGCTAGTAAGTGTCTAATTCAGGATTCAAAGGCATGTCTTGCTGACAAATCCCCTGCTCTACCCACTGTACCACCTAGTTTGCAACATATACACAGATGAATACATAAAAGTAATTTGGATGAGGCAGCTAGGTATTACAGTGGATAGAGAACCAGCCCTGAAGTCAGGAGGACCTGAGTTCAAATCTGGTCTCAGATACTCAACACTCCCTAGCTGTGTGACCCTGGGCAAGTCATTTAACCTCAATTGCATCAGCAAAAAAAAAAAAAGGAATTTGGAAATTGGGATGAGGAAAAAGCATTGGCATCTATCAGGAAGAGAATCAGAGAAAGGTCCCTGGTATTTGAGGTGAAGCTGAAGGGAGAAAGGGAGCCCAAAAGACAGAAATCTGTCTATCGGCAACAAAAAGGTGAAATTTGATGTGTCCTGTAAGGGGAAAAGCAAATAGTCCAGGCAGTCTGGAATGGAGGGTCAATTATGTGAAAGAGTCCAGATTTAGTTGTTAACTAGCTGCATGGTCTTGGGAAGGTCCTTGAAGAGTTACTCTCAGTTTCCTCATCTGTAAAGTAGAACTTCACATGATTATTGCAAAAACAAAAAAAAAGTTCAAACAAATGAGGAAACATGAAAATATAATGGAGACTAATCATATATAACTTGGTTGTAGTCTGTTTGGGGAGGAGGTGGTTCCTGGCTTACCACTTAGAAGGTTAATTCTATGAGGGAGAGCTACATATCGCATTAACAAATAAAACAACCATTCTTGCCACAATTCCAGTCTCATCAATTCTGCTCCCCAACACACACACAAAGAAACAAACCCATATAGAATCATGTAATTTGGGAACTGGATTTAGAATCAAGAATTTGAGAAATACGGCAACCCTTTCTTTGTGAGTTTGAAATATGTTTTTAAAATATTTGCATCTTTCTAAAACCTGTGAGGTTAGATTGGAGGGTAGATGTCCAGGACCAAATGTTGCAGATATGAGGTAACTGAATCATCCTGAATATTAATTGGTCAGAGACAAAGCTTTTATTCTAATTAGAATGCTTTATCTAAGTCACTTTTGGGGAGCAACAGGAGCTGAACAGCATAAAACCCAATGAGAACTAAAATTTAGTTAAGCTTAAATTATTGATGTGTTGGGGAGAGGCAGGGGAAGTTCTAAGGATTTCATTTATGATATTCTTTCAGTTGGGCATAAGAAAATGATTGAAAATGGAGGTCTTGTTTGGAAAGCTGTAATTATTGTCTTTTTATTTTAAAAGATTAAATCTCCCTATCTTACTCAGGCTGAATAGGGGCTAGTCATGGAGGTACTCCTACTACTACTAATCAACATAATTCATTTCAGTTTGGTTGGTTTGCCCCTCTGTGGACAACTATATAGCCCCTGTCCTCCTTAAGCTTGACATATCTAATACAAGGAATTATCATCATAGCCTCATAATCTATTGCATCTCAGAAGTCCCACACTCCTCTCTGCCTTGAATTATAGGCATATACCACCATATCTGTATATGTACATACATATATATGTATATAGTTGTATGTATGTTTGTATATATATATATGTACATATGTGTATACATATATATATATTACCACTAGTGTCCCAATTATCATCTACCATAAACTGTCTCCAACACATTGTTCTAGACCAACTATTTCTTATCTTTTCAAACTTTCTGTTGTTATTGTTTACTCATTTTCAGTCATATCTGACTTTTTGTAAACTGATTTGGGGTTTTCTTGGAAAAAATATTGGGTTTTCTCTAGGTTCTTCTGTAGCTTCTTCTCTAGCTCATTTTGAAGATGAGGAAATTGAGACAAATAGAATTAAATGACTTGTTTAGGATCACCCTACTATTAAGTGTCTGAGGCTAGATTTGACCTCATAAAATTGAGTCTTCCTAATTTCAAGCTCTGTGCTCTATCTACTGTATCACCTAGCTGGCCTCTCAAATTTTCTGCTCCAGCATAACTTGCTTTGTTTTTTTGTACTTCTTTGCCTTTACCAATTCCATTTCTTCTTTCTAGATAGCCACCTCCTCTCAATCCATTGAATTTTATCCACTGCTCAAAACCTGGGTCAAATCCTGCCTCCTAAATGAACTTTATCTATACCTGCCAAGTCCAGAGCCATCTCTTTTATCTTCAAACTTTTAAGCCACTCTACATTTTTCTAGTCAATTATGAACTATCTCCTAACAACTCGCCTTTTGTTGGACTGAAGCATTATCTATCTCTTGCACTTATTAGCTTTTCATCAAACTGTGGCTTTTCTTTCCAGCTAGAGTAAAATCTTCTTGAGGATACAGACCTTGTCTCATGAGGCTTGAAATTAGGGAGATTCGATTTCATGGGTTCAAATTTAGTTTCAGACACTTACTAGCTGTATGATCCAAGACAGGTCACTTAAATCCCATTTACCTCAGTTTTCTTCTGTATAAAGTGAATTGGAGAAAGAAATGGCAAACCACTCAAATATTTTTGCCAGTGCTCTGCCTGGCACCTGGTAGATGATCCTATGATTTTTAGTAGAATGTAAGTTCTTTGCAAGCAGGGACTATTTTGTTTCATTGTTTTCCCAGTACACAGTATTGGTATATATGTATCCGGTACATAGGTGGCATTAATGAATTTCAGCTGAATTAAATTGAATTCTGAACTTCTTATTGATTGCTTTAAGAAATTTAGTGGATAAATTGAAGGGATTGTTGAAACATCAGGGTGCCTTCTTTTCCTGTCTTTAAACTGTAGTTCAATCAGATGACCAACATTCATGGTTGGTGGAAAGTTTCTTTAACATTTAGAAACAAGCTTTGAAACCATCAGAGGGAAAAGTGTATATACAAAAGGATATTTGAAATGGTCCAAATTAAAATGAAAATATAGTTTCTCTCTTTACTCATTCATCCCCAAAAGCCAAGGAAAACTGACTGAAAACCTGATTCTTAGGGATTTTTCTTTTTCCTTAATGTCCAGAGATATCAAACCCAGTTCCTCTCCCACCTACATTAGCATGCACTTTTCATCATTTCTGACTTTCACTTGTCTCCATTTTGCTAATAGCTCTGGTTTTATTTATATTGTTTGTTTGTATCAAAAACATCACCTTAAACTTCCCTCCCCCACCCCTTCCACACCATCGTCCTGAGGTCTTGACACCTTCCTAATACCTCAACTTTGCTTTTTGACATTTTTAATGTCTATTGCCAAGCCCTGCCACATTGCCTGTGACATGCAGACGTGTGTAAGGTGAGATTCAAACAATAATAGCAGCTCTGATGTGACATACCATCACTAAGTCTGTCAGGATGTTGGGTCATAATGAGTTTGCCATTTGAAAGAGCTGGATCACAGATTTTTATTTGGTTTCTCCTTCCCCCCACCCACCTACTACCCTTTGATGTAGAATGGCACAGACTAGGTTTGCACAGTGTAAGAACACCAAAACATGAAGGAGCCTCAAAAAAGGAAAAGGCCACACAGCTCAGTATATTGACCTCTTCTGGTAATGTTCCCAGTGAAGCTCTGCTTTGGTAAAAGGGCATTGCTGATTGCTATTGAGAAACCTAGATGAGGAGGTAAAACATCTTGCAAAACACTCTTGTCAATATGGGCAAAAATATGCCATATCATCCTTCCTCAGCATGTCCTCTCAAGTGCAAGAGATGAAGGCAGTAGGATATTGGAGCTGGAGCACACTTCCAGATTTTTCTCACTTGGTTTCCCTCTTTTCAGATGATAAAATGAGTCCCTATAGATGAAGTGTGACTTGCTGGAAGTCACATAATTATTGGCTGAACCAGGATTAGAATTTCGATTTTCTGACTTGTAGACTAGTACTAACTCATGCTATTTTATAGGATTCTATTGTCAATAACAAAAGATATAACACCCATTTCTCATCTTTCTTTTTTTACTGGGTATAATTGTTAGCTATTCTGAATAAGGAGAAGAAGGATCCTTTTCCAAACTTCCTTACAAGTACTTGATGAATTATATGATCATGGGGTCCTGAGTTCTGTAGTAACTGTCAGTCCCCTACTCTCCCTTGCCTCCAGGATAATGTACTAATTCCTCTGTTTGACTTTAAATCCCTTCACAACCTGTCCCCAATCTATATTTCTAGTTTCATTACATACTAGTCCCCTTGTTGTATTCTGCAATACGGTATAAATTGCTTTCTCTCTGTTCTGTATTGGATCTCTATGCCTCTACTGGTCATTTCTCATGGGTGGAATGCACTCTGTCCTTAGCTCTGCACCACAGAATATCTTATTTCTCAGTTTTAGCACCTCCTGTTATATGAAACCTTCCCTCCTTAAATATCATATATTTATTCTGTATATTGTATATATTTTCATGTTGTCTCCCTAGCAGAATATAAACTTCTTGAAACAGGACTGTCTAGGAACCTAAGTGGTATAGTGGATAGAGAAATGGATTAGGAATCTGACTTTAAATCTTACCTCAGATATTACTAGCTATGTCATTCTGGATGTGTCATGTGATTTCTCAGCCTTAGTTTCCTCATCTGTAAAATAAGGAATTTGGAACAGATGGCTCTGAGTTGCCTTCCATGTTTAACTCCATGAGTCTAGATTTTTTTCTGGAGATTAGAGGGGGTATCTTTTTATCCATGGGGCCTACTCTAGGCCCTAGCATATAGTTGGTATTTAATAAACTCTTGCTGTTTGTTATCCTACCTCTGGGATAACTTGGATACTGATTTCATCTTGACACTATTAAAGGTTCTTTAGACCAGAGGTCTAACATGCAATAACAGGGATTTTGGTAACACTCCCCAAATGCTGCTTGAGCCAGCTTAAAATGTAATTAGAAAATATTTAACAAAAAAATGCAATAAAATACAGATGTTACTAAGCAGTTTTCTAAGTCAATATACTGTGAATATTTACAGTTATATATGACCTCCTTTTCTGTTGAATTTAACACTACTGCTTTAGGCTATGTTTTCTATGTACTCCAGAGTAGAAGGGTGAGTGTCTCCCCATTATGGGTTCTGTTAGCTGGGTTAGCAGGCAAGGGGCTATCTTTTATCTAGAAACTGAACTGAAGCTCATTTAGACATAAATAGTATGCAATTTCTAACGTGGGCTGAACCCTGCAAATTCCCCATCATGTTTAGGCCACTAGACAACTTCTAAGTGATATCAAGTCAAGGCTATTCTGCCTCCATCTTTCTAAAGTTCCAGATATCCCCATTAAGATTGTCAACTGAATTAATTCATTATTAGTTCAGTCACTAGGAGCCTTTTGACTTGTGAAACATTAAGTACACTTAGAATCATAAACCTAGCAACCATCTCTAAGAAGCATCATTGCTGATTGCCAAGAGAGGCAACTAGTGACTGGTGAGAACCATGCACCCACTGAGTGCAGTGACCACATCTACTCACTCCCACCTCCCACCCTATCACAAAGGATCTCTATTGGATCTATGCACACAACAGTTGACTCCTATTCCCCCAGGACTGAAGAACAATGCAATCTATATAGGTCTGATTGAATGTTGATTGCATTGGGGAAATGTTTTATTCCCAGTGTACCTCCTTGGGTTGAGAAAAATGATGGGGTAGGAAAAGGCTGATGCTTACTTTCAAGGTTAAAGTTTGTAGCCAGAGGAAAGAAAGCATGCTTTGACAAGTGACTCATTTGCAAGATAGCAAACTACTTAAGGAAGAGAGCACATTTAAGCTTTCTGCTGTGCCTCAAATATCTGTCTACATTATACTCAGTAGGAACTTAATATGCACTTGTTGCTTGACTGGATCCAGAGATTAGCCTTGTCCCAGTCCTTCCAGTTGCCTCTTTCTAGTTTTGTTCCTGCTTCCCATTCATTTGTAGTTGGGGAGAAATCCTGGGAATGACCATATAGTGTTTTGCATGATAGGACTTACCTGATACCTTTAGTTTCTTTTCTGCCTTATGAAGGGAGACCAAAGAAATATGATTTTTTGTTTTTATCCTCCTTCCTTTTGAACACAGTTGTTTTTAATTGCTTTGTTTAAAAGGAGAAAACAATTGTCAAGGTGGAAATTTTCATTTCTCTAGCTGCTGGGGAAAAACACTTTTCCATAATGCATTGGGAGCCTCTGAAGGTGAGCATTGCCAGGCCTAGCAGAACAAACACAGCAGCAGAAAGGAATTGGGGAGCAGAGGGAGAGAAGTAGGCATCTGTTTGAAGCTATCTCCAGGAATTCACACCTAACTCCAAGTGGCAACAGCTGGAAGGGTGTGTGAGTATGTGTGAATGTGTGTGTATGCACACACACACATACATATTTATGCACACAAACACACACACATACTCCTGCAAAAAAATAATAATAATGTGAGCCATACTAGGACCAGAGATCTGATTCTCCCTTCAGCTCTTTGGCCAGACAGCTACCTGCTTATCACAACTGTTCAGACTGGAAGACAGGAAATTAATGTTGGATTTTAGGGCCATTTGTGCTAAGCTGCCCATGGTTGCCTGGGAAAGCTCAGAGGCACTGAGCCCTTTCCACACCTGTGTGTCTTCACAGCACAGCAACATATTTTGCAGCCTTAGTCCAGGGCTGTGAAATAAGTGACCAGCTTTGGGAGGAAGCAAAGCCCGTCAGGGATTGTTCTTTTTTTTTTTTAACAAAACCTGGTGAATATATGTGATGGAGAGGTTAATTACATAGAAAAGGCCATGTGGGAATGAGGTGTAAGAAGAAGGAACTGTTAATGGCTGAGGGAACCTCTTTGCTTAGCCCCATAAGAGAGAGATGCTGTTTTTAAAGGGAAGAGATAGGGTCAGCCATCTGATTTAAAAGTGCTAGCCCTAGAGATGGAGTCTCTGCGGTTAGTCACACAGTCAAGGGTCCTGTCTACATGAGATAATGTACATAGCTCTAAAGCATTACACTAATGATGTTATTGTTTAATCATTTTCAGTTGTGTCCAACCTTTTTGTGATACCATTTGAGGGTTTTTTGGCAAAGATACTGGTGTTTTGCCATTTCCTTCTCCAGCTCATTTTACAGTTGAGGAAACTGAGGCAAACGAAGTGATTTGCTCAGGATCACACAGCTAATAAGTGTCTGGGGCCAGATTTGAACTCAGGAAGAGGAGGATTCTGGACTCTAGGACCAACACTTTCTCCAGTCTGCCACCTCTACAAATGTAATGTGATTGTTGTTAATGCTATGTCTATAGTGGCCACCTCTGCAGAATAAAATGCAACTGAATTCAGCTTATATTTATAAAGGATGTGTGATGCAAAAGGTGTTATGTTACAGTGGAAAGAGACCCAGCTGGATTCAAGTTCTGTCTCTGGATGTTAATTGCTGTATGACCTTGGAAAAGTCACTCTAGCTTTAAGCATTGCCAGGCATCTTTTTGAACCCATAAACTGTAAAGTAGATGCTGACCTACATCTGTAGAGGGAATGTGCTCCCTTCGATTACCCTCAATCAGTGAACTCACATGCCTAATAAAAATTAAAAGCAAATTCTGAGGAATTGTGTTGGAGGCTAAAGCTGATATCAAGATAGATAGATGGATAGATAGATAGATGGTGATGGATAGACGGATGGATGGATAGATAGATAATAGATGGATGGATAGACAGACAGATAAACAGATAGATAAATCAATGGATGAATGGATGGATGTACAAAGCCTTGCCTTCAAAGAGCTTAATTGTATTAGGGGGAGGTCATGATCTAATACTTCATAAGCTAGAATTTAATTGAAATCAACATTCCAAGTTCTAGGTCATCAAATTGTTATGTTTCCTAAAATTAACCACCCAGTGTTAAGAAGAAAGAGACCACAATTTGAGGGATGGAAAGAGAATAAGGACAGCTAAGGTCAATGGCCAAATAAGCCTATGTGGCTAAAATCCAGAGTTTTTCAGTAACAGATTTGTCCCTGGAGTCTTTTTTTTTTTTTTTTTTTGCTTTTTGCTGAGGCAATTGGGGTTAAGTGACTTGCCCAGGGTCACACAGCTAGGGAATGTTAAGTGTCTGAGACCAGATTTGAACTCAGGTCCTCCTGACTTCAGGGCTGGTGCTCTAACCACTGCGCCACCTAGCTGCCCCTGTCCCTGGAGTCTTTAAAGATGTTGGGGAAGGCACAGTTTGTCTTTGTTCTTTAGTGTTTCTCTACAAAAGGAGCAAGATACCTATATCTGCAGTGATAGTACAAAGTTATATAAAACAGCTTCCTGGACTCCCTTCCTTTTCCTCACCATCCTTACTCCTTAGAAATAAAGAAACAACATATGTTCATCTTCCATTATCATTATTTTTATTGCCATTACTTTTATTCGTTGTGTAGGTTTGAGAGAGTGTGATGACTTATGAGGTGCTTTTAGTTAAACAAATAAACAAACAAAAGACAAATTGAGCTTCCTTGGAAATTTCTACCAAGTTCTTCTGTCTGTGCTTCATGGGAGAAACTAAAGGAAAATGCTCTTCTCCTTCATTCCTATGGTTTTAAAATCAGTTTCAGATGGCACTTGTGTGCTGCTTTACAGTCATGGCACTCACAAAGGATTGCATAACCACTGTCAATGGGAAGGCCCAAGAGATGTTGCTGGGTGGATAGTGAGGGTGATTATGACCAACTTATTCTTATTCTTATCCTACAAGAAATATATCACCAAGCAGCCTGGAATTGGTGAATCATTCAGTCAGTCCACAAGTATTTATTAAACTCTTTCTATATTCAAGTCAACAAGCATTTATTTAGTGCCTTCTATGCATTAGCCAATAAACATTTATAGAGTGCTTACTATGGGCCAGTCAAAAAAAGAAAAGCAAAATCAGTCCCTGCTCTCAAGAAGCACATATCCTAATGAAGGAGACTATATGCAAACAACCATGTGCACAAATATGTAATATACATAATATAATGCATGTATTGTATGCATACAGTATGTATATATACATGTAAATATATATGTGTGTGTGTATATCTATATCTACCTATGTATTCATAACATACATACAAAGTAAATAGGAGGTAATCTCTGAGGGAAGGGACTAATAGTAGAGGAGACAGTTTCAGTGGAGGGAACAATGAGGTTAATTTAGAATCAGAGCAAAGGGAGTGGAAGATTCAGACTAATTTAGCTTGAAAAATATATTTTTCTTTTGGATATTCATAAGATATTTATAGAACATTTGAATCTGTAGTGACCCTAGAGTTCATGTAGTCATATCCTTTTACGAGTTAGCTAGGTAGGTAACAGTGAACTGAGTCTAGATTCAGGAATAATGAGTTCAAATCCATCCTCAGATACTTAATAGTGCTATCATTCTGGACAAATTACTTAACTTTTTTTTTGCTTCAGTTTCCACAATATAATAAGGATAATAATACCTAATAATACGCCACACTGTGGCTGTGAGAATCAAATAAGATAATGTTTATAAAAAGTACTTAGCACAATACTTGGCACATAATATAATTGCCTATTTACTTCTTCCCTCTTTCATTTTACATAGAAAGAAGCTGAGGCCTAAAGCTATATAAAATAATTTGTCATGGCCAGATCAGGTTTTTACAAATTAGAGCAAGTTCCTTCCTATAACACAAACTACTTATTGAGAACCAAAGTGTTTATGTGCCCAGCCACGGACCCTTAGGTCTTGAAGAGTGTGCCAGTAGCACTATCAATCCTCCCTTTTCTATCTCTGCTATTCCCAATTTGTATGATCACAACATGCTTTTATACAATATATAACATAACATTACATAATATAATATAATATATACATATTTATTTCTATATATATTTTATGTATACATACACAATATGTTTAACTTATACATATAATAACATATATAGTATATAATAAATATATGATATAGTATTTAGATATTATAGATATATAGCATGTTGCTCTGGAGGAGAGAGTGAGGCTGGCGATTCATCACTCCTTCACTTAAATACAACTCACTTGCAAGTCAAGACATCACCTTTCAAAAAGTAATGATCTTCTGAAATGAAGGACAAGCGACAACTTATTGTATGTATCTAGCATGTATAACTCTTCTATTCACCTTTGCCATGAACCAGCATATTTCCACTGTAGGCAGAACTTTTTTTTCCAGTGATAGAACCTTAATGTGTTTATTTTCAGATAAATTAGGAGTAACCTACATCTTATTATGTAGTTCCAACTTTCCACATAGAAGGGGATATGATTGACATGGCTTCTTGTAGGCCACCATCACAATCATGATTCTAATCAATCTTAGATTACACAGGGTATTCCTATCTCAGTGTCTTGTGCCTTTATTAAATTCATTTCAACAAACATTTATTAAGTACCATTATGTGCTCTGGGGAGGAGGCAAAAAAAAAGATAAAAATGAAAAATTGCATCCTTCACCTTAGGGGATCAAAGGATGATGTGGGGTGGTAAATTAAGTAAATATAAAATAAATATAACACAATTTCAAGTGGAAGCAACAAGGTGGACACCTGGAGGGATGGAAAGATCAAGACAGGCCCTGTGTAGGAAGGGACACTTGAGCTAAGTTTTGAAAAAGGAGTGAGAGAGTAAGTAGGGATTCCAAAAAGCAAGTGTGAGGAAGGAGACTCTCTAAGCAAAAGGGCATGGAGATAGAATAATGGACATACACATTAAGTAGATCAGAGTGACTGGAATTAGAGCATCTGGGTAGTTAAGTGGGTAGAGCACTGAACCTGGAGTCAAGAAGATCTGAATTCAAATCTAATGCAATTTACTGGCTTTATGATCTAGGCCAAATCATTTGACCTTGATTTGCCTCAGTTTCTTCAACTATAAAAAGGATATAATAATAGTTCCTACCTCCTGGAGTTGTTGCAAGAATCAGATGTGATAATATTTGTAAAAAGTGCTTAGCACAGTGCCTGGTACATGGGAAGGGCTATATAAATCTTAATAATAATTATAATTAAATGCAAGATGTGTGAGAGGAAGTAATTAGCCTCAATTCTGGAAAGTTGGGATGGAGCCAGTTTGTGAAGGGCATTAAATGCTAAAAAAGAGTTTTTATTTTATCTTAGAAGCAGTGGGGACTCTTTCAAACCTTTTGATCAGGGGAGTGACACAGACAGACATGTCCTAGATCTAGGGGTCCATCTTTCCTTTGCATCTTGACTTTGGATTTTAGGCTCTAGGGCTTAGCAATCAACATGGCTAAGGAAAATGCAAACTGGAGAGAGAATGCTATTGTAGTAAGCCCCAAAGTGTCACTCTATGGTAGAGCTAAAGCATGGACTCATACCTTCATAGGCAAAGCAAAATAGATAGCTATGTTTTCAAAATCATTGGGAGAATAATAAATGCTACTGTGCTGCTATTGAGTATAAAGAGAACTCCAAGGCTCGAGTTATCCTGGCTGGCTCCTGACAGTTGATTCGATTCACCTGGCATTGATTCAACTTCCCCTTCCTCTTTGCCTGGGTAGAGACAGGGAATGCATGAGGAAATTAAAGAGTGCTGTGTAAATAATTCAGTCAAGACTATTAATTATGGCCTGAATAACAGCACTGTTCCTGATGGCATCTTGAATCATGACTTAGATCCAACCCTAAGGGCAAGAGACATAAGTATGAAAGACAAAATCTAAGTGTCTGGAGGTAAATTAAAACAAATGACATCCTTTGCTACTGAGAAATAGTGGGTGTTAAGCTTGCCAGTTGAGTTGTGTTTCCCTTTTCTCTCTGTCTTCTCGTTTTCTTGTGTATTAAGTAAACTATAATGAAAATTTCAGGAGAAAACTGGAAGTTGTGATTTAATGAATTTTCCCTGAGTTAATGGATTTATGAACAGGGTTGGAATGACTTGATGTAGATGTGGTGAGGGAGAAGTTGAATTTAAGCTGCTTGAGGTCCAGCATTACATCTTATTTACCTTTGCAACCTTGCCCTCCACCCACAGAGCTCTAGTGCTCAGCACAGGAGCAAAGAGGCTCCCAGGGAATGCTGATCCAGTGAAGGAAGCCCACAAGTTTGGAGCTAGGAAATGAAGGAAAGAGAAGAGAATGATGGCAGATTCAGAGCATCTGATTGTCATTTGTAACTGATTGGTTTGTTGATTGTTGTCCTGTGTTCTCAAAAAGGATCAAAATGACAGTATAGTGTGTCTGACTGTGACTGATCAGACCAATACAAGGTCAGAATGCTCTGACACAGGTCAAAACCAAATAGTCCCTGTGGACATCTGGGGTGGCTTCTCTAACAGCTCATTTCCCATTTCTTAAGAGCTAATTCAATTCTGCTTTGCTCATGGAGCATGGCACCTTCTCCAAGAGGGCACGCCATGCTGGGTGGTCCTGTGCCAGTGTCACCCATGTCATACAATCAGTTTTAAAGTTGAGAGATCCTGAGTGTCCTTGTACCACTTTTTTTCTGGCCACTTTGTGAGCATTTGCCCTGTGTGAATTCTCCATAAAATAGTCTTTTTGACAGGTGTACATTTGGCATTTGAACAATGTGGCCAGCCCAATGGAATAGCATGCTCTCTGCAGTAGAGTTCAAATGCTTTGCAGTTTATTTGGAGAAAGGACCTCTGGGTCTGGTATCTTCTCCTGCTCGGTGATCTTTTGTAAGTGGTTAGATCCAATTAAGGATATCTATCTGTCCCTATCCATTTATCCACCTATCCATCTAAATATCTGCCCATCCATCTGTCTATTTCTCTATTATCTCTCTAATATGGGCAATCACACTCACATAGAGATGTGTGACATAGCTGGACATGGATTAAGAAACTTTCCAGAACTAGTAAATGTCTGAGGAAGGATTCAAATTCAGATTTTCCTTATTTATATATATATACACACACATGTAAAAACATTTGTATGCATTTGTGTATCTATGTGTGTACACTAGCATGTATATCAACAAACAAAATATACATGTATATGTGTGTATATGTACATACATGTGTATATATACATACATTGTGTCTGTGTTGAGTTGTTTTTCTGTCAAGTCCAACTCCTTGTGACCTATTTGGGGTTTTCTTGACAAAGATATTGGAATGCTTTGTCATTTCCTTCTCTAAAGATGAAGAATTTTACAGATGAAGAAACTGAGGCAAACAAGATCAAATAGCTTGCCCACAGTCACACAACTAGTGAGAGTTTGTGTTTACATATATATATATGTGTGTGTGTATGTATGTATATGTATATATATGTATGTGTTTATGTTCCTCATGTTGATAAGACTCACATCATATACACTTGTATGTGAATATATGTATTCACCCACACCTATATATGTGTATGAGTCAGCATTATTATTCATTAGTATAGGGATTTCCTGAACCAACAATCACAGGATTCTATAAATAACTATTTCCTGTTAAGCAATTTGTCTCCAGTGGTATACCATTAATAAGTGACAGAAGTCACATTTTAACCCAGGTCTTCCTGACTTCAGCACCACTATACCACATTTCATTCTTGACTTAAATCTTCATGTCTCACATCACTAGCATCCATGATCCAATCACTGAATGGGTGTTACCTCAGTCACACTGAGATATGTTGAAAATCTTAGCTTAAAAAGATCATTGTGATCTATCTCTGGCCACTGGACCCCGATGGCTCTGGAGGGGAAGGTGAGGCAGGTGACCTTGCCTAGCCTCCCTCACTGAAATCCAGCTCACTTGCATTTCATGGCATGCCCTCCCTGATGTCAAGATTTTCTTCAAAAACAAAGGACAAACAAGGAAACAAAGACAGCTCACTAGAATTAGACCATGGGTATCTCAAAGTATACATCTGTGCATTTTGTCTGGTGCTCTAATAGGCGTCTATTTAGGCAAAATGAAACAAAAAGATAATTGTGGCATTCTCTGTAATAGAAGTTCTAAACCTGACTGAATAGACTGGGGATGGGGGTAGTTTGTAAACCTGGTTGGGAAAAAAATTATATTCCTATGTGCATTAACTTCTAATTGAAATGTCTTTTTTTTTAAGAACCAGCCTGAATTAAATTTATAGATACTAGTAATGAAAGAATTGGAGACTACCAAATGTTTTTTATTGAAGCAAACTACTAATTTATTTTGACCTGAGTTGATGCAGGGAGTACTCAATATAATGAAATTCTAGATTTTTAAAGTGTTGCTTTTATACATATATATCTATATATCTATAAAATAAATATGCATGGCTATATATGTATAGATATAGTGATATAGACACAAAGATATATGGTATATAACATATAGAAACATATACATTTTGTATACATAACATATTCATATATATATACTTATATGGATATATGTGTATGTTTATATATATATATCCATATTTAATTTTTAGGAGGTACAATGCAAAAAAACGCATTAGATTTTTGCATGCTGCTGTCCTCATCCACCCACTGTCTTCCAATTTCTCATATTTGAGGATATTTCATTTAATGAAAGATTTCATTTTTACTGAGAGAAAATCAGCTTGTAATGGTGCAATTTTCTTGTAAAATAATCTAGTTGTTGGGAAGGGAGAGGGGTGCCAGATAGGTAAGCAGTTCTTTTTTTTCAGATTCTGAGTTGATTCATCTTTCTTCAGAAAGAGACTGTCATCTCTTTTCCTCAGGGATTATACTTCAACATTTTCCTCCAGGGGCCATTTACAGTTGGGGGGGGGGGGAGTAATGTTTCCACTAATTAATTTGAAAAAATGCTTGCCTAAACGGCTTCTGTCTCTTGAACTCCAGTGCAGCAAGAGAAAGAACACAACTCCCTTTGCTTTATTACAATCTTGACCTTTCACAAAGAGGCCTAATGAGACAGTGGGAACAAGGAAGAGAGTTTTCTCCTCCTCCAGGCATTCTGTACAACTTTCCAGAAAGGTTTTGAAAGTGGTTCTGGGATCTCTGGACCCTCTCTCTTGGCAATAGACCAGCTACTATTGTGTTGCTTTGGATATGGGCTGTAGCATACTCCAAGCTGGTCATAACATATGCAGTTCTGTGGTGATTGTTATTTTTTAGGAGCCCATAGGCAGTACAATAAATGGAACATTGGACTTGGAATCAAGAATAATTAATAATAATATTAATAGCTAATAAGGATATCATATTTACTATGTGCTGGGCACTATGCTTTACAATTGATCCTCAGAACATCCCTGGGAGGCACGTGCTATTATTGTCCCCATTTTACAAATGCTGTTGTTTCCTACCTGATGCACTTCTCCCAGATGTTTCAAAACCCTCCCCTCTTCCCATTTCTCTGACTGCTCCATTTTTCTCTCTAGTTTGGTTCACAGTCCTCATCCTGTCCCTTAAATAGGGCTATTCCTAAAGTTTTCATTCTTGGCCCTCTTCACTTCCTTCTCTGCATTCAGTAAAAACTCATCCATGCTCATGATTTTAATGATCACTTCAATGCAAACGATTCCCATATCTGTATCTTTACTTTCTAAACTTTCACCAAAGCTTCAGTTTGACATTTACCAAATTCCTGCTGATTATTTCTCTGCAGAGATTCTGCTAGAACTTCAAACTTGACAAATCCCAAACACTAAAACAAACTCAGCATCTTCTCCCCCTAATAGTCCCCTTTTCTAAAGTTCCATAGCTCTGTTGTTGGAACCATCAGTCGTCAGTCTTCTCCAATGCAGTGCTCCAAGTCTTTAATTTCTTTTCTTCCTTTTACCTCTCATATTCCATCAATTGTCAAATCTTAATCTATGGAAGGGTAGAATATCTTCTTCACTGTTTCCTTTCTATTTCCTTTGCAACTTCCCATGTTTGGACACTGATTGTTCTAATGTATTTTATAATGACCATTTAAATGGACTTTTTAACTATAGACTATTCTTTATGCAGCCCTCACACTTCTAAGGTAGCCAGGGAGGAAATGGACAGAGCATTGGGCCTAAAGTCAGAAAGAACTGAATTCAAACCCAGCCTCATATGCTTTCTAGCGTATGGAAAAGTCACTTAACTTATGTTTGCATTTTCTCAACTGTAAAATGAGAATTCTAATTCTACCTATCTCAGAGGGTTGTTAAGAGGATTAAATGTTATAATATTTGTAAAATTCTTAGAATGATGCTTGTCACATATAGATTTTTAATAAATGTTTATTCTTATCTACTCAAGTAAACTTCCTATTACACTGATTCTGATTTTTCTGTTGTCAAAAACCTTCAGTGGGAGGAAACTAGGTGACACAGTAGATAGAGCAGCAGCTCTGAAATCAGGAGGACCTGAATTCAAATCTGGCCTCAGACACTTAGCATCTCCTAGCTGTGTGACCCTGGGCAAGTCACTTAACCCCAATTGCCTCAGCAAAAACAAAAAACAAAACCTTCAGTGACTCCTTATTTCCCACCATATAAAGTATAAATTCATGGTTCAGACATTTAAAGCTTTCCATGATCTAGCTCTTATTTTCATTACCAACTTTTTCTTCTACTATTCCCTTTCCATATTTTATATTCCATCTAACCTGGATTATTTTGTATCCTTATTTTTATACTCTTTTCCATTTAGTTACAAAATCCTTGTACCTTGTACTGTTATTCATGTCTGAAACTGATTTTCTTTCACACATGCATCGTCTTTAAATGTCTTTTTTCTGAATCAAAGTTATCTATAATTCTGTGGAAAAAAATGCTCTAACTTATTATTGACTGGAGAAATACAAATTAAAACCCTATTGAGGCACTACTTCATACCTATTAGATTGGCTAACAGGACAGAAAAAGCATATGATAAATGATAGAAGAGATGATAGAAAAGGAGGGGCTGATGCACTATTGGTGGAGTTGGAATTGTAAACTGAATTAACTATTTTATAGAGCAATTTGGAATGATGTCCAAAGGAATAATGAAAGGAATAACATTTTGACTTAGAAATACCACTAATAGGTCCATATCCAAAAGAGAAGAAAAAATCCAAAACAAAACAGAAAGTGGAAAAGGGGAAATATGTACAAAATTATTTATAATAACTCTTTTCTGGTGGTAGAGAATTTAAAATTTAGGGGATGCCCATCAATTGGAGAATGGCAAACAAATTGTGGTATGTGGTTATAATGGAATATTATTTTCAATAAGAAATTATGAGCAGGATGCTCTCAGAAAAACCTGGAAAGGCTTACATGAACTGATGCAAAGTGAAATGTATTATGTGCAAAGTAACAGAAATATTGTAAGATGATCAGCTATGAATGACTTAGCTATTCTCAATAATACAAAGTTCCAAGACAACTCTGAGAGACTTATGATGAAAAACACTATCTATCCCCAGAGAGAGAACTGATAGGTCCTGAATACAGTTGAAGCAAACTTTTTTTTTACTTTTTCCATTTTTCTTGAGGTTCTTTTTTGGGAGGGGGTCTGTGTTTTCTTTCACAAGATGACTATTTTCCATGTCTACACAAGTATAGCAGAATATCTGCATAGAAATAACCAGGAGAAATTTGGTAAATATAGAACTTAAGCTCCGGTGAAAGATTGGAAAATAGAGATGCAGGTTTAAGACTCATTTGCATTGAGGTGATAATTAAAGTCATGAATGTGGATGAGTTTTTTATTGAATGTAGAAAAGGAAATGAAGACGTTCAAGAAAGGAAACTTTAGGAATAATCCTGTTTAAGGTACCAGAAGAGGATTAATCAAACTAGAGAGAAAAAATGGAACAATCAGAAACATGGGAAGAGAAGAGTGTTCTGAAATATCTGGGAGAAGTATTTCAAGTAGGAAAAAATAGTCCAGTGTCTGTGATCCATTTGCAAATGAGATACCAAGGTGGACCAGGACCGAAAAAAATCTGATAAATAGCCAACTGGTCATTATTGCTCATAGAGAGAGCTTTTTTAATCCTTACATCACAGGATTATTGTGAGGATCAAATGGGATAAAATGTTTAAAATGCTTAGTAAAGAGCCTGATGAGTAGGTACTATATAAATACTTATTCCCTTCTGTAGAAAAAAGACAGAAGGGATAGGGAAGCAAAATTGTAAGATCCTGAAGAATAGATAGGGAGGAAGTGCAAACAGTGAATATGAATTTTTCGGGAAATGTACAATTGGAAGAAAGGAAAGTGAGAGGCTCATAGCTTAAGTTTATGGTCTCCAGATCTTTTTGATAATCAACAAGAAAGCAGGAACAAAAAGAAAGTAAGAAAGAAATGAAGAAAGAAAAAAGAAAGAAAGAAAAAGGAGAGAGAGAAAGAAGGAAAGAAAGAGAAAAGAGATGAGAAAAGAAGAGAGAGAAAAAGAGAGGAAGAAAAATAAAGGGAAGAAAGGAGGATGGAAAACAAAGGGAAGGAAGGAGGGTGCAAGATGAAGGAAAGAAAGAAGGAATGAAGAAAGAAAAGAAAGAAAGAAAGAAGGAATGAAGAAAGGAAAGAAGGAAAGAAAGAAGGAAGGAAAGAAAGAAGGAAGGAAGGAATTTCAGTGGTGACTGTGAATATAGAGAAAGGAGATGCAAGATGCAAAATGACAAGATTTGGTAATTAGCTATAGGGATGAGGGAAAGTGAAACAATGAAGATGAAATTGAGAATGTGAGAACTTAAGTAGAAGAATGATGGTGCTCTCAATAATAGGGAAAGTTTGGAGGTGGGTAGGTTGAAGGAGAATGATAATATGATGACAACTGTTGCCAAAAACACAACTCATCTGTGCCCATCCTGCAGGATTCATTTTGTCCTACATAGAATTGAGGAATGGAAGGCAAGACCTTCACCATTCATTCACACCTCAGTGCAGGGGTTGCCATCGGAAGGGTGCTTGTTGCTGCCATGATGTGATCTGAAAGGAGAGAAGAGGGACAGGATTTTCCCAAGAGCATCTATGCAGCTGTTGTGGGGAGTGATTCGTTGGGGTTATGACTCCCCTTAGGTGTCAGTAGTAGGCTCCTAAGGGATAAGGATGGGAGTTTGTCCATAAGAGGAATGAGGCACAGTGGGATGGGACAGGAATAAGTGTGGGACTGTTGTGTTCAAAGAATGCCTCATAATTGGCTATTACAAGGAAGATGGAAAACAACTTGTCTCCTGAACAACCTTTAAGTTAGTAATCTCTGTCTCATACAGACACACACACACACACACACACACTCACTCCATGAGGTTAGGCCATGACATTAGAACAATAATACTCTCTCCAGATACTTTTCCCTTTCCCTCCTTTACCCCAATCTGAAAACTACTGATTAAAGAGAATAGGAGGGTCAAGGGAAAGAGTTTTGTTTTCTTAAGAGAGGGAGATCTGAACACTCAGATAAGGAAAAGTTCAAACTCGGTTTTTCATCTAGAATAAAAGCAAAAACAATTATGCATAGCCATAGGTTTTTAAATTCCCAGAGTAAAGAAATAAATCCAATGGGGCTGCTTTCCTCTTGTACCTTCCCTAATTCTAAAAGAACCTGCCTAGAGTTGATTGAAGGTGAATTTGGAGCCATTGAGGGCTCCAAACCCAACTAGAAGTGACTGTCTCAGCAGAATGACCATTATTCTAGATTCTAGTCTTGTTATAAGTAAAGGGAACCTTTAGCTGAAAACCCTTTACTTTTAAACAAGAAGTTGACATTTTAACAGCTCCTTTCCTTTCTCTCTCCACACCATCTGTAGCTCCTGTGGGCATAAAAATGTGAGCTTCTAAAGGTCTGTCTCTTTTATGCCCAAATATTCTAATCTAGAGCAATTAAAGAAATACTTATCAGGTGCCTAGTGTCTGTAAAGCATAGTGCTGAGAACTAAGCCTTGAAGGAAAGTAAGGATACTAAAAGGCAAAAGTGAGGAGAGAATACATTCTAGCATGGAGAACAGTCTTTTTTTAATTTATTAATTTATTTATTAATACTTTTTATTTGCAAAACATATGTATAGGTAATTCCTAAACATTAACCCTTACAAAGCTTTCTGTTACAAATTTTCCCCCCTACTCCCCACCCCTCCCCTAGATGGCAAGATATCCACTACATGATAATTATGTTAGAATACTTAAGAAATTGAATATATGTACAGTTATTGTGACACAACATTTTTTTGTGCAGGAGAAATCGTATCTACAAGAAAGAATAATCCGATAAAGGAAATACAATGCAAGCAAACCTCAATAGAGAACATGAAAATGTTATGTTGTGGTCCACATTTCACATCCCTCTCTCTGGGTGTATATGGCTCTCTTCACCGAACAATTGGAACTGGTTTGAAGCATTTCATTTTTGAAGAGAGTCATGTCCTTTAGAACTGATCCTCATATAGTATTGTTGTTGCCGTGGATAATGATCTCCTGGTTCTGCTCATTTCACTCAGCATCAGTTCATGCAAGTCTCTCCAGGCCTCTCTGAAATCATCCTGCTGGTCGTTTCTTACAGAACAATAATATTCCATAATATTCATATACCATAATTTATTCAGCCACTCTCCAATTGATGGACATCCATTCAGTTTCCAGTTTCTAGGCACTACAAAAAGAGCTGCCACAAACATTCTTGCACATGTGGGGCCCTTTCCTTCTTTTATGATTTCTTTGGGATATAAGCCCAATAGAAACACTGCTGGGTCAAAGGGTATGCATAGTTTGATAACTTTTTGAGCATAGCTCCAAATTGCTCTCCAGAATGGTTGGATCCGTTCACAGCTCCACCAACAATGCATCAGTGTCCTAGTCTTCCCACATCCCCCGCAACATTCATCATTATCTTTTCCTGTTATTTTAGCCAATCTGACAGGTGTGTAGTGGTACCTCAGAGTTGTCTTAATTTGCATTTCTCTGATCAATAGTGATTTGGAGCAACTTTTCAT
>JAJPUD010001660.1:308980-327851 GCA_023553655.1 Myrmecobius fasciatus | reverse complement strand
GTAAATCCATCTGGTCCTGGGGATTTTTTCTTAGGGAGTTGATTAATGACTTGTTCTATTTCTTTTTCTGAAATGGGACTATTTAAGCAATTTATTTCCTCTTCTGTTAATCTGGGCAATCTATATTTTTGTAGATATTCCTCCATTTCACTTAGGTTATCAAATTTATTGGCATACAGTTGGGCAAAGTAACTCCTGATTATTGCTCTAATTTCCTCTTCATTGGTGGAAAGTTCTCCCTTTTCATTTTTGAGACTAACAATTTGATTTTCCTCTTTCCTTTTTCTAATTAAATTAACTAGAGGTTTATCTATTTTGTTGGTTTTTTCATAGAACCAACTTTTAGTTTTATTTATTAATTCAATAGTTTTTTTACTTTCAATTTTACTAATCTCTCCTTTTATTTTTAGGATTTCAAGTTTGGTATTTGATTGGGGGGTTTTAATTTGTTCTTTCTCTAGCTTTTTTAGTTGCAAGCCCAATTCATTGATTTTCTTTTTTTCTATTTTATGCAAATAAGCATCTAGAGATATAAAATTTCCCCTTATTACCGCTTTGGCTGTATCCCACAAATTTTGGTATGTGGTCTCATTATTGTCATTCTCTTGAATAAAATTAGTAATTGTGTCTCTAATTTGCTGTTTCACCCATTCATTCTTTAGGATAAAATTATTTAGTTTCCAATTGGTTTTTGGTCTATTTTCTCCTGGCCTTATATTGCATGTGATTTTTATTCCGTCATGATCTGAAAAAAAATGCATTTATTATTTCTGCCTTCCTGCATTTGATTTTGAGGTTTTTGTGTCCTAGCACATGGTCAATTTTTGTATAAGTTCCATGGACTGCTGAGAAAAAAGTAAACTCCTTTCTGTCTCCATTTAATTTCCTCCAAAGATCTATCATACCTAACTTTTCTAACATTTTGTTTACCTCCTTAACTTCTTTCTTATTTATTTTGTGGTTTGATTTATCAAGTTCTGAGAGAGGGAGGTTGAGATCCCCCACTATTATAGTTTTGCTGTCTATTTCTTCTTGCATCTCTCTGAACTTTTCCTCTAGGAATTTCCATGCTATACCACTTGGTGCATATATGTTTAGTATTGATATTGCTTCATTATCTATGGTACCTTAGGAAGATATAATTTCCTTTTTTGTCTCTTTTAATTAAGTCTATCTTTGCTTTTACTTGGTCTGAGATCAGGATTGCTACCCCTGCTTTTTTTTGTTCACCTGAAGCATAATAGATTCTGCTCCAGCCTTTTACCTTCACCCTATATGTATCTCTATGTTTTAGATGTGTTTCTTGTATACAACATATTGTTGGATTCTGGTTTTTAATCCACTCTGCTATCTGCTTCTGCTTTAAGGGAGAGTTCATTCCATTCACATTCACAGTTAAAATAACTAATTCTGTATTTCCTGTCATCTTATTTACCCTAGCTTATGCTTTTCTCTTTCTTATCCCCTTTCCCTCCTCCCTACTATTTTGCTTTTGAAAACCACTTCCCTCAAACAATCCTTCCCCTTTAGAGCCCAACCCACCCCCTTTTCCCCCCCTTTCCCTCCAGTTTCCTTATAAGTACGTCTATTATTCCCTCTGAGCCAAAACTGATGAGATGGAGATTAACCCAATTCTCATTCCCCTCCCTTTTCTCCCCTCAATCATTATAGGTTTTCTTTGCCTCTACATGTGATGTAATTTCCCTTATTTTACCTCCTTTTCCTCTTCTTCCAGTGTTATCCCTTTTCTACCTCTAATTTCTTTTTCAGTTTATCATATCATAAGATTCATAAAATCATAATAAACATATAATAATAATCATAAAATCACAGTAATCATATGATAATAATCATAAAATCACAGTAATCATATCATAATCATAATGTAATAATCAATTCATAAAATCAACCCTCATTCTATAAGTATCTATAACATAAATATAGTTCTCAAGAGTTATTTTTTCTTGTTACCTTTTTATGTTTCTCTTGTGTTCTGTGTTTGTAGATCAAATTTTTTGTTCAGTTCTGGTCTTTTCAGTAGAAATAGGTGAAATTCTCCTATATCATTGAAAGACCATCTTCTTCCCTGGAAGATAATGCTCATTCTAGCTGGGTAACTTATTCTTGGCTGTAATCCAAGTTCCTTTGCCCTTCTGAATATCTGATTCCAGGCCCTTCGATCCTTCAAAGTAGAAGCTGCTAGGTCCTGTGTGATCCTAATTGTAGCTCCCCGATATTTAAATTGTTTCTTTCTGGCTTCTTGTAATATCTTTTCCTTGGTATGATAGTTCTGGAATTTAGCAACGATATTTCTGGGGGACTTAATTTTTGGGTTTCTTTCAGGAGGTGATCGGTGGATTGTTTCAAGGAGTATTTTGCCTTCTGGGTGTAAAATATCAGGGCAGTTTTCTTTTATGATTTCCTGGAATATAGTGTCCAGGTTCTTTTTTTTTTTCATCATGGCTTTCAGGAAGCCCTATAATCCTTAGATTGTCTCTCCTAGATCTATTTTCCAGGTCAGTTGTTTTTCCTAGGAGATATTTCATGTTTTTCTCTATCTTTTCATTTTTTTGTTTTTGTTCAACTGATTCTTGAAGTCTTGATGAGTCATTAATTTCCAATTGTTCGATTCTAATTTTTAATGTCTTATTTTCTTCAGTTACTGTTTTTAGTTCCTTTTGCAATTGACCAATTACATTTTTTTGTTCACTGCATTCTTTTTCCATTTTTTCTATTTTATTTTGCAGTGATCTCATTTCATTTCCCCAT
This sequence comes from Myrmecobius fasciatus, assembly GCA_023553655.1. Lineage (NCBI taxonomy): Eukaryota > Metazoa > Chordata > Mammalia > Dasyuromorphia > Myrmecobiidae > Myrmecobius > Myrmecobius fasciatus. Next base: position 325,082 of record JAJPUD010001660.1, on the reverse strand, counting down.
GTTTCTTCTAACTCTCTTTTAAGATTTTTTATGCAATCTTCAAAGAGAGCCTTGTGACATGGAGACCAATTTATGTCTCTCTTTGGGGCTTTTTCTGGAGTTGCTTTACCTTTAGGGGCCTCAGGATTTGAGGTCTGTTCTTCCCTCTCTCCATAAAAGTTGTCTATGGTGAAAGCTCTTTTTGGTTTTTTATTCATTTTTTTTAAAGGTGTGAGGTCTGTTTAGGGTAAAGGTGGGACAGCTACTTTAATTTGCCCTGGGGCCGTTCTGCTGATTGAGTTATTTCAGGAACTGGGCAGTTCTGCTGATTGAATTATGTCAGGGCTGGGCAGCTCAGCTGATTGAATTATTTCTGGTGCTTATCAGACCTGTTGTTTGATTGATTGCTTTAAGGTGCTGTGTAATGGCAGCTAGTTACGCTGCTCATCAGGGGTTCAGTGGTTCACAATCTATCCCCCTCAAAAGGCAGACCCTCCAAACCACCTGCCCACAATCAGGTCAAATTGTTCCAAGAGGCTCGCAGAAGACTCCCAGGTGTGTGAAAAGCACAACGCTCCCACTCCTGTTCTGACTCCTGTTCCAGGTCCCTGCTCCAGCTCCCTGCCCCGGTCTCCCTGTGCTGCAGTCTGGGTTCAGCAGGCCACCCCCTGCCCCATTAAAACAGACCTGTTTTAAGGTTCCTCCAGAGTATCTTCTTCTAGAATCGCATTGCTCTCTGGATATTGTGGATTTTTTTGCTTCAGAATCAGTCTAGAGGCTTCATATTTTGTTGGTTTGAGGGGAGGTTAGAGGAGGTTACAGAGAATCCTGTCTGATTTCCGCCACCATGGCTCCACCCCCCTATAATATAGTTTTATATCTGGTACAGCAAGGCCACCTTCATCTGTCTTTTTTTTTCATTAATTCCCTTGAAATTCTTGACCTTTTGTTCTTCCAAATGAACTTTGATACTATTTTTTTCTAGATCTGTAAAATAATTTCTTGGGAGTTTGATTGGTATGGCACTAAATAAGTAAATTAGTTTGGGTAGTATTGTCATTTTTATTATATTCACTTGGCCTACCCATGAGCACCTAATGTTTTTCCAATTGACTAGGTCTGATTTTATTTGTGTGGAAAATGTTTTATAGTTTAGTTCATATAGTTTCTGACATTTTCTTGGCAGATAGATTCCCAAATATTTTATCCTATCACCTGTTATTTGGAATGGAATTTCTTTTTCTATCTCTTGCTGCTGAACTTTGTTGGTAATATATAAAAATGCTGATGATTTATGTGGATTTATTTTGAATCCTGCAACTTTACTAAAGTTGTGAATTGTTTCTAGTAGTTTTTTAGTTGAGTCTCTAGGGTTCTCTAAGTATACCATCATGTCATCTGCAAAGAGTGATAATTTGGTTTCTTCATTACCTACTCTAATTCCTTTTATCTCTTTTTCTTCTCTTATTGCCAAAGCTAACATTTCTAATACAATATTAAATAGTAATGGTGACAGTGGGAAGCTTTGTTTCACTCCTGATCTTATTGGGAATAGTTCTAGTTTGTCTCCATTACATACAATGCTTGCTGATGGTTTTAAGTAGATGCTACTAATCATTTTAAGGAAAAGCCCATTTATTCCTACACTGTCTAGTGTTTTTAATAGGAATGGATGTTGGATTTTATCGAATGCTTTTTCTGCATCTATGGAGATGATATGATTTTTGTTAGTTTGGTTATTAATATAATTGATTATGCTGATAGTTTTCCTGATATTGAACCAGCCCTGCATTCCTGGTATAAATCCTACTTGCTCAAGATGTATTATCTGGGACATAACTTTCTGTAATCTCATTGCTAAAATCTCATTTAAAATTTTTCTATCAATATTCATTAGGGAAATGGGTCTATAGTTTTCTTTCTCTGTTTTCACCCTACCTGGTTTAGCTATCAGCACCATATCTGTATCATAGAAGGCATTTGGTAGTATACCTTTTGTCCCTATTTTTTCAAATAGTTTGTATAGTATTGGAATTAATTGTTCTTTGAATGTTTGGTAGAATTCACATGTAAAACCATCTGGCCCTGGAGATTTTTTCTTAGGGAGTTGATTAATAACTTGTTCTGTTTCTTTTTCTAAAATGGGGCTATTTAAATAATTTATTTCCTCTTCTGTTAACCTGGGCAATCTATATTTTGTAGATATTCCTCCATTTCATTTAGATCATCGTATTTATTGGCATAAAGTTGGGCAAAGTAACTCCTAATAATTACTCTAATTTCCTCTTCATTGAAGGAAAGTTCTCCCTTATCATTTTTGAGACTAACAATTTGATTTTCCTCTTTCCTTTTTCTGATCAAATTAACTAAAGGCTTATCTATTTTGTTGGTTTTTTCATAAAACCAACTCTTAGATTTATTTATTAATTCAATAATTTTCTTATTTTCAATTTTATTAATCTCACCTTTTATTTTCAGAATTTCCAATTTGGTATTTAATTGAGGGTTTTTAATTTGCTCTTTTTCTAGTTTTTTTAATTGTAATCCTAATTCATTGATCTTCTCTTTCTCTATTTTATACAAATAAGCATCTAGAGATATAAAGTTACCCCTTTATTATAACCGCTTTGGCCATATCCCACAAATTTTGGTATGTTGTCTCATTATTGTCGTTCTCCTGGATGAAATTTTCAATTGTGTCTATAATTTGCTCTTTCACCCATTCACTCTTCAGGATTAGATTATTTAATTTCCAATTAACTTGTGGTCTATTTTCTCCTGGCCTTATATTACATGTGAGTTTTATTGCATCGTGATCTGAAAAGGATACATTTACTATTTCTGCTTTTCTGCATTTGATTTTGAGGTTTTTATGCCCTAACACATGATCAATTTTCGTATGAGTTCCATGAACCCCTAAGAAAAAATATACTCCCTTCTATCACCATTCAATTTCCTCCAGAGATCTGTCATACCTAACTTTTCTAACATTTTGTTTATCTCCCTAACTTCCTTCTTATTTATTTTGTGGTTTGATTTATCTAATTCTGAGAGAGCAAGGTTGAGATCCCTCACTGGTATAGTGTTACTTTCTATTTCTCCTTGCATCTCTGTTAGTTTCTCCTCTAGGAATTTGGATGCTATACCACTTGGTGCATATATGTTTAGTATTGATACTGCTTCATTGTCTATGGTACCCTTTAGTAAAATATAGTTTCCTTCCTTATCTCTTTTAATTAGATCTATTTTTGCTTTTACTTGATCTGAGATAAGGATTGCTACCCCTGCTTTTTTTTTGTTCACTTGCAGCATAAAAGATTCTGCTCCAGCCCTTTACCTTCACTCTGTATATATCTCTATGTTTTAGATGTGTTTCTTGTAAACAACATATTGTAGGATTCTGGCTTTTAATCCAGTCTGCTATCTGTTTCGTTTTATGGGAGAGTTCATCCCATTCACATTCACAGTTAAAATGACTATATCTATATTTCCTGCCATCTTATTTACCCAAAGTTATATTTTTCTCTTCCCTTATGGAGACCAGTCTTTACAAAGATATGGAGGGTGGAACTGGTATGCCAAATTGGAAGAATAGCAAGTAGGATAGTTAATTGGAATTCAAAATACATAAAGGGGAGAAACATGAAATCCCACTGGAGAGATATTTTGAAGCCAGAATGCAAAGGGTCATAGAAACCAAAGTCTATTTTATTCTAGAGGAAATAGGGAGCCATTCAAATTCCTTGAGCAAGAGAATGACATGATCAGACTAGTATAGAAGGTAGAATATTTTGGTAGGCTATATGGAAAAAGCACTGGGGAGGAAGACAGGAAACTAGAAATTCAATTACAAATTTGTTGAAATAGTCCATGTGAGAGGTGATAAGGGCCTGAATTCACATGGTGCCTGGATAGAAAGAAGTATACAGAAGCCAGAGAGATTGTGGTGGTAGCAGGTTACTTAACAAGGAGTTCATTGAAGCTGGCGATTCATTCAAAGTGATGTCTGTGAAAGAGAGGGGGGTGGGGCATTCTAGGTTTGTGTCTAGACTTGGCTTCTACCCCAGTTCTCTCTGCCTCTATCTCTGTCTCTCTTTCTTTCTCTCTGTCTCTCTCCTCTTTTTTCTGTCTCTCTAGCTTTCTGTCCCTCTGTCTCTGGCTCTGTCTCTGTCCTTCTCTCTGTCTCTGTCTCCTCTAGCTATTTTCTCTTCCTCAGTTTCTTTTTGAAGTATGTCATTGTTCTAATTAGGGATTCAACCCAAGAGTTCATTGAGTACATAATATTTTTTTTAATCAAGTAAAGATACTTTAAGATCCTTACTTACACATCCTTAAGGATATTTCCAGTATCAGAAATCTAAGTAAAATCCTATTATTATAAATATCTATTAGAAAATAAAAAGCTCTAAATAAGAAAGCTGTTTTTTGTTTGGTTGTTTGTCCTAGTGGATGTATCATTCAAACAACACATTTTCAAAATATCATGTTCAAATAACTGTCTTTTGGTGACTCATTCTATGCCAGCAATAATAAAAAGTTGATTACTTGTTGTGTACATAATAATTGGAACTTTTTTTCCACTTTAAAGTTTCAAGTTCTTCTCAACATCTCTTTGTAACTTCAGACAATTCTCCAAATCCATGTGACCCCTGCTTACATTCCCCAAATCTCCATCATATCCAAACTGCACCCAGAGTTAGGAGGAAGAAAGAGGTAAGGGCTAGTAACTAAAATCTGATTGTTTGAATAGAGATCTTGTTTATAGAATTAATCCCCAAAGGTGTTCTAAATATTATTTAAAAACCTCCATATAAAGATGGCTTGTACTCTTGGAGCTTACAATCTGAAAATATATGCAAGTACAGAGAATTATGAGAGTAGTTTTAGTGTATATGGTGGTGGTGGCTATGGTGGAAAGGGTTGGTAGTTGGGGGGCAAGATTATCTAAACTTCAGTGTTTCAGATCAATGACTGCACTGCAATTGGACATAACTAATAGTGTGGTATAATGGAAAGAATATTAGACTTGAGTCTGAAAATCTGAATTTAAGTACCAACTCTCCTTCTTGTTTGCAAATTGGCTTTGGGGACATCACTGAACCCACCTTCCTCCATAAAACAAAGGTATAGATGATCTTTAAAATTTCTGGCTCTGAATTCTGTGATTTTGTTTTTCCTAGGGAACATCATTTATCTTCCCTTCCCACCATCTCTCTTGATTTTCCTGGCTAATGCAGGATGATCACCCAAGTATAGGGACCAGATCTATTTTCATTAATGTAGGCTACTCATGAATAAAGAAACCCTCTGCCAATATGGATGGGTCATCACCTTCTCTGCAACTGGAAATCTGCCCAGAATCACATAGCTGGCATGTACCAAAAGTCAGAATTGAACTCAGGACTTCCTGTTTTCTAGAAGGAAGAACCCTTTTCTAGAAGGCAAAAAAATGGATTTTTTTATCCATTCTGACCTTCATGAAAGTCAGGTCAATTTCCAGATTGCTGAGTTAGTGAAGTTCACTGCACTTGGTGCAGATTGCCCCCATTTACAGGTTTCTCATCAAATGCCAAATGACCATAGCACTATGAGGCAATAGTTGTAGATTCTAGATAAAAGCTGATTACTTACTAGTGGGATAATTTTAATGTATTCTCTTAATTACTGTGAACACTACTTATTTCACCTGAAAAATCTGTTTGGTAATGACCTGATGATAGGGGGGTAATACCACTGGCCCTGAAGTCAAAAAGATTCAGACATAGACTAACTGTGTGACTCTAGGCAAATTACTTAAACAGCTTTTTGCCTCAGTTTTCTTTTCTGTCAGATTCTTTATTTTTATTATCCTCCTTTCCCGTTCCCCTTTCTGTTTTCCTTCCCCTTTTCATTCTTCTCATTCTCCTTTCCCTTTCTTTTTTTTCTTTCTTCTTTCTTCTTCCATTTCCCTTTCTTTTTCCTCTTTTCTTTTCCCCTTTCCCTTCTCCTTTCTTCTCTTCCCAATTTTAAGATCTATGGCAGTTATTATAATTAAGGCTGGATCAGGTCAGGGGTTGAAGATTAATTGTTTATACAACCTCCCCTAGGAAAACAACTGAGCAAGTTTATAATTTTCTTTCATTGTAGCAATAATTTTAATTAGAAGTCCCAGAAAACAGAAAATCAGAACAGGAGAGAGAGTATGTGATTTGGTCTAAATTTAAGCTCTTTATTTGAAGGTGAAAGTTTCTATATATCTTTCCAGATCCTTTAGACTCACCCAGCCTTCATATTGGGTAAATGAAAAAAAAAAACCCAACACACAACTGTTTGCCATGTTTTCATTCTCTCTGCTGGTAAAATCCAATATTAGTTAAATAAAAAATAGCTATGAAATGAATACATCCCAAAGTTCTATTTTAAATAGAATCCAAAATGTATTATCAGTGCTTAGTTCTCTTCCTGTAAGAGCTCACTGTACTAGGTCACCAGGGGGGAAAAATTCCCTGTAATCTTTTCAACTGTGTGTTACCTAGTGGAATTATTTCCCCCTTAAAACTAGGTTACATATGTGAGTCCCTATGAAAAAGATCCAGTGATTTGTGCATATGTTATAATCAATCCACCCTTTCTTGATTCCCATTTATTGATCTTCCACAACCAAAGTGGGGAAATTGGTCCATAATTGTATAAAGACAGAGTATTTTCCTCTTTCTCTTCTTTAAGTAATAGTAATGCTAAAAAGAATAAAAGATGGAATTCTTAGTGCCTTAGTTATCACTCTCCACACTTTCTACTGAAAGGACAACGGACTGAGATGTGAGAATTAGATTTGAGTGTCTACATACAAGAGCTCCTAGGATATTATCTTTTATTTGAGCTCTTATGTACCTTAAGTTATCCCTCACAATAATCTTTCCAGGAAGGCAAGATGTACAAAAATCACACATCCTTGAATATATCTTCTTTTTATTATTTTCCTTCATTATCATAGAAAACTTTCCCACAGGGACACTGAAGTATGTCCAAACCTTTATACAATGCTGTCTTCTCAGGTAAATGATAATATATTCTTCTTCCCTGTACCAAAAAAAAAGTAATTTTATCTACAATGATCTCTGCTTAGAAAGATGGCTTACTGCTTTTAGTGCATACTGAGGATATTGTCCAGTTCTAACATGGATCCCAAGCCTCCTGTGCTTCTTTGTCCAGCCTGTTCATGGAAATCTTAACCATTTCCTAAAACAGGTAGCAGGTGGATTTTAACAAACTCCACAGTGTTCACCAATTTAAAAAAAAAATCAGCAGAAAGATATATAACACGTCAAAGTAGAAGCTGAGCCCGGATGTTTAGAAATGGAATATCAGCATGTCAGTGAGCAAGAAAAATGCTATGAAATTTCCAAGGCAGCTGTTCTGTCTTCCTGTGGGAGAAACCAACTTGTTGCTGAGCTTTTCAGAGGAGGGACTTTCCTTCCTACACTTGTCTATGCACACCTGGCCATTGCAGAGTGTGTATTCAGTCTGCTTAGCTTTATTCCCAGGAATTTTCTAGATTGGGAAGTTGTGACTACTCCCAGTGAGCCCACCTATGCTTCAAGTCTGCTGGCTTGTCTTGACACTTTTAAATTGCATAGGACCAAGAGATCTTGACTGGAACTCTACACTTTAATCACAAGACAATTAGACCATTCTTCCAGTGTGTAATCAGAGTCCTTGTTCAAATGGGACAAAGTCACATAAGAAAGTGTTGACACATTGGTGCAGAAGACTGTCTCATGGAGGGTATAATCATGATGAGAGAGAGATGGGGACACTTTAGAAAACTCTTTGGGAAGGGAAATGATGTTCAGATTATAGAACTCTGAGGTTGGCAGCCCAGAAGTGGTTGGACTTCAGAGGACTATAACGGGAAATCAGGAAAAAAAAAAAAACCCAACATGTATCTTAGAAGATGTTGAGAGCCTGGGGCTCTCTGCTAGCCATTCTTTTCCCTTCTGATGTGAGAAAAGATTTCTTGAGTTGAAGATCCCTAAATTATTGACCAAGAGACTTTAATCTATGCCTAAAAATTTACTCATTCAAAATCTGCTCAATCAATAGAAGGGAGCTAGTGTTATAATTTCTGTACTCTACTTTTGGAGGGATTATCCAGTCCTTTTTTTATAAAACACCAACCAATGGTAAGCAGAATTTGTTATTAGAAATAAGCTTTTGTTGCCTGTAAGTCTGATTTTTCTTCTCTGTTACAAGGAAGGTAATCTACCCATATCACATTCAAGTCTTCCCTATCTCTGTTTATGCTAAGTTAATATATTTAGGATCTACAAAGTCCCCTTTACAGTGTGGCAAATTTAACCTGCTCAATGCTAATCATAGTTTTGAGAATGGAGTTCTTATTATATGCTTTACTTTAAAAATTGTTAATCTGTGGTTTTGCACAGTTCCTGTCAATCTATAATTAAATCATATGAAAACACACCGATTTTACATCATTATAAGAAAGGTGTGCTTTGCTATCTTTAATGCCTGTGGCTCTCCAGCATTCATTATTTAATTGCCAGACATTTTTACTATCAGTTCATATGGTGTTATCTAAATTAATTGTGAACTTTAATATACTGGGATCTGAAAAGAAGATCAGCTGTCTCTTCTATAAAGGAGAAGCAGAAAACGGAATAGACCAATTCCATGTTAACAACTTAATATCCTTTGGTAGTTAGGAACATAACCTGAACTTTGGGGAAGTGACCCTTCTGGATATTTATAAAGGCTTGGCAATGGTGTCCTCTGAAAATGAAATGTCATATAATCAGTTATGTAGGGGAAAGAGGGAGTTCTCATACAATAGACTTTTGGTGCTTTAGTTTCTAAATTCATTTTAAGGTGGTAATGCTGTGGTGTAAGGAGTGGTTCCCTAAAGTGAGGTCTAGACACCTGGCTTCCTCCATCAGAAAATGTTACTGCAAGACACTGACCCAGATTTGAAGAGGGAGGGAGAAATAAATGGAGGGAACCTACATAATGAATGGCATGTGTTCAACTTACTACCAAGAAGAGCCATCTAGCTAGAGACACAGAATAGGTGAAGAAATTGTATGTACCAAATCAACTATGGGGATAAGAATAAAGGTACAAAGGGAATTGTGAGAGTCTGTCACATCCTAAATGGATAAGTATTTGTTGATGTAAATAAAAGCCAGTGTGGTCCAGTGGAAAGCAATTGGACTTAGAAAGCCTAGCTGTCCTACTCACTAACTCAGTGACTTCGGAGAGAATCAAGGAAACACTTTGTGCCATAGTTTTTTAATCTGTATCAGCTATGTGATCCTAGGCAAGTCACATAATCTGGTGTGCCTCAGTTTACTCATCTATAAAATGAGCTGGAGAAAGAAATGGAAGACCACTCCAAAATCTTTGCCGAGACCACTGCCCTCCCAAAAATGAAACCACGAGTTAGACATGACCAAAATGATTCAACAAAAAAAAATGGAGTTAATAATATACCATATCAAAAATGGACTATTTACTCCCATGTCTTTGTTTCTCAGGCTGTTCTCAGGATGCCCTTCTTTCCTCTATGTGTGGAATTCTATCACTTACTTTTTTATCTTTTTTCATTATTAAACCTTTTCATTTTCAAAATATGCATAGTTTTCAACATTTACCCTTGCAAAACTTTGTGTTCCAAATTTTTTTCCCTTTCTTCCTCTCACCTTCTCCCCTAGATGGCAAATAATCCAATATATATTAAACATGTACAGTTCTTCTATATATATATATTTCCACAAGTAAACTACATAAGAAAAAATCAGATCAAAAAAGGAAAAAAGAGAAAGAAAACACAATACAAGCAAACAACAAAAAAGTGAAAATATGATGGGATCCACACTCACTCCCCACAGTTCTCTGTTTGTGTGCAGTTGGCTCTTTCTATCACAAAACCATTGGAACTGACCTGAATCACGTTGCTACTGAAAAGAGCCATGTCTGTCAGAATTGATCATCACATAACCTTGTTGTTATTGTATACAATGTTCTCTTGGTTCTACTCACTTCATTTAACATCAGTTCATGTAAGTCTCTGCAGGACTCTGAAATAATCCTGCGGATCCTTTGTTATAGAGCAATAATATGCCATAACATTCATATGCCATAACTTATTCAGCCATTCCCCAACTGATGGGCATCCATTCATTTTCCAGCTTTTTGCCACTACAAGCAGGGCTGCCACAAACAGTTTTGCACATGTGGGTCCCTTTCCCTCCTTTAAGATCTCTTTGAGATACAAGCCCAGTAGAAACACTGCTGGGTCAAAGGGTATGCACAGTTTGATAGCCCTTTGGGCATAGATTCAAATTGCTCTCCAGAATGGTTGAATCAGTTCACAACTCCATCAACAAGGTATTAATGTCCCAGTTTTCCCACATCATCTCCAACATCTATCATCATCTTTTCCTGTCATCTTAGTCAATACAAGAGGTATGTAATCATACCTCAGAGTTGTCTTGATTTGCATTTCTCTGATCAATAGTAATTCAAAGCACCTTTTCATATGACTAGAAATGATTTCAATTTCTTCATTTGAAAATTATCAGTTGATATCCTTTGACCATTTATCAATTGGAGAATGGCTTGAGTAATTCCAACTTTTAAATCAACTGGAATGTTACCTTTTCCAGGAAGGCAACTACCATCTCCCCCACCTTACCCTAACACATGTAACTTTTGTTCCCTTAGACCTCATACATTTCTTTATTTGCACCTTTCCTAAATAATTATATATTATATGTTATTTTGCATTATAATTATTTGTATATGTGGCATAATCTCATAAACTGTAAGCTCCATGAGTAGAAATAACTGCCTTACTTAAATTATGCATTTCCCCTGGGGCCTATCATAATTATCTAGATATGGTAGATGCTAAGAAATATTTATTGAACTAAATTGATTTGAACTGAAAGGTTTTGTAAATGCAAAATGTGTAAGAAAGATCTTAACATAGAGAACTCTCTCCTCCCATCATGGATCACAGGCTTTATATGATTTAGTAGATGAGTTTTGAATCATAAACTCTGATCTACTCAAGGTCACATGATTATTAAGTATCATAGTTGGAATTTTAATTTTAACTTCCAGTCAATCCATTATTTCATATTGTTCCTGTAGAAATAAAATGTATTTTCTAAAAAGGACCTTATATACACCCAGAGAGAGGGATCTGAATGTGGACCACAACATAACATTTTCATGCTCTCTATTGATGTTTGCTTGCATTATTCCCTTCTCAGATTTTTTTTTTACTTGTAGGTCTGATTTTTCTTGTTCAACAATATAACTGTATAAATATGTATACACATTCAATTTGTCAAGTATTTTGACATGGTTAACATGTATTAGACTTCATGCCATCTGTGGGGGGGATTGGGGAGTAGGGGGGAAAATTTGTATCAGAAAGCTTTGCAAGAGTCAGTGTTGAAAAATTACCCATGCATATGTTTTGCAAATAAAACGCTTTAATAAAAAAAAATTTAAAAGGACCTTGCTGGCATGGATGAGGACTAATTCTGCTTACAGGCAGAGGAATAATCACATAGCTTTTGTCATTTTCTCTCCCAACCAGAGATTGGCAGCTGGAGACAGGGACACAGGCTTTCCTGGTTTCATTTCCTAGTTTTGCCATCAAGTAGCTATTTCTGTCTATGGCCAGTCCCTTCCTGTTGCCTCATTTTACCTCTTTTGTGAACTGGAAACTATTAATACTTTCCTCACAGAGAAGTTGTAAGAACTAATTATCTGATGCCTACAAAGCCATTTGAGTTCATTGGCTCTGAGATGTGTCACGAAGTCTCTTTGCTTCTCAAAAGCCTTGATTGCTTCCGGCACATTTTTCCCTTTCTGTTTTTGTGGGATTGCTACAGAAATTCATCCCAGTGCCTCGTTTTCCCATAGCATATTACACACTAATCATCTGGCACCTGGGAGGAGCACTGCCAGCCATCTCTGAAGTTCAGTCTGATTCATTCAGACAGATGTGCACCCACAGACCGGAATGAGGGGCATTTCTTCCACTCTAACTATGATGGGGACAGATCCCTAGGTCGGGATTCTTGAATGAGAAGAAAATCAACTTTTTTTTCATCCTGTTTCAAAGTAATCAAACCATACTTTTGCTCCTTGGGACATTACATTTTCAATACTTGTCAGAGACGATTAATAGTGAGTTTTCTCCTTGCCTGTTTTCAGAGGAAAAATTAATAGTAGATATTCGAGGCTCTCTCCTGATCTTGCATTCTTTTGCAAGGCAGAAAGCAGGGGTATCAGATTTAGAAAATGCTTATCAAGCTTCCAAATCTCATTTGCTGTGGTGGCAAAAGATGGCAAATGTCATTGTAAATAGCAGGAGGATCAAATGCTTAAGGAGGAAGATATGGTGTGGTAGAATGAGCACTGGACCAAGATTAAAGAGGCCCAGGTTTTTGCTTCTCTTTTGCTGTTTAATAGCTGTGAATTTGGAAGAGTCACAACTTTACTAGGTCTCAGGGAATGGTAAGAGACCAAATATACTATCTAGATTAATTTGAATTTGAACAGAAAACTTCTCTTCCCTCTGATATCCTCCAAAGTCTAGTGTTCATCCAACTCTATTTTGAAGATGTCCAGGGATGGGGAAACTGATTATCTGCTAAGGCAGATTGATCCACTTTGAGATATCTTTAATTATTAGAATATTTGTTCTTTGCATCTAGCTGAAATCAACCTCTCATTTTTGTTCTTTGCAAAACTGAAATATTGATGGCTATCCTACCTACCTCACCAACTTCTACAAGAATGAAATGCAATATTTGTCAAAGTGCTTTATAAATCTTAAAGTGCTATGCAAATACAAAATAGTATTATTGCTATCAGAAGGAATTAAATCATTTCTCCCCAACTAAATTTTCTTACTCAGTAATATATTAGAATTTGTTGCCTCCTTCAGGCAGTTTTTCCTGATTGGTCCCATGGGATTAGTCATAGTTTAGAGCAGTTAAAGTATTAAATCCACACTAAATTGACACTTACTTGTTTGCACATTCGTTATGAATGTTCTTACCTGATGGCCAGGTGCTAGTTCTCTGAATAAGCTAAAAATTAGAGCCATAGGCACAGCATCACAAAATCTCAGAGTGGAAGGGACCTCAGACACCTTTTAGTCCAATCCCCAGCTGTACAAGAACAAGAAGATCACATCTTGACAAATTACCATCCTGTCTTCAAAGATTTACAACAAGGAATAAATTTAATTCTACTCCCTTAGGAGAGGGAAAGAGAATTTGTAACCAAAAACAGGGGGGAAAGTTAAAAAGTTGTTTTTAACACACAATTGTGGAAAAATAAAATATTAGGAAATTAAAAAAAAAAACAAAAAGAAAGCTCTAATTAGAAGGGATTTCTTCCCTCATGCCCTTTCATATCAAGCCTAAATCTGCTTCTTTGCAACTTTTAATCATACTAGTTCTGTTCTCTGGGACCAAAAGGAATATTCAAATTCACTTTCTACACATTGACCCTTTCAATATACTCTCATGTCTATCCCTAAGTCTTCTTTTTCCCAGCCCAAACCCTTCTAATTTAGGTCAATTTTAGTTGATCTTCATTTGAAATGATCTTAAGGCCCTTTACCTTCCTGGTTGGCATCTTCTGGATATGCTCCAACTTATGTCTTAACCTACAATGTAGAGATCAGAATGACACATAACTTTCTAGGTTTGACTATGGCAGAATACATCAGAATTATGATTCCCTTAAGTCTGGCCTCAATATTTCTTAGATTTCTTGGCTGCCATTTCACAATGTTGATCCATATTGATCTTGGCATCAACTAAAACTATCAGCTATTTTTCAGACAAATTGTTCTCTACCTCAATTCACCTGTCTTATATTGTGAAAGTTTTTTTTTAACCTGGAGAATATGCTGTATAAAAATGTCAATGAACTCTTGAACTCAGTTACCCATGGAACAACTCTTCATTCTAATGATGCTCAAGTAATTGTGCTCTTCTGCTGGAAGGCCAAATTGCCAGATCAGTCTGCTTAGGGAATTTAAAAAATCATCCTTCTTCATTGCCCTTGAACTTGACCCTCAAAGTAAGCACAAGCACATGTCTCCTGCAACCCTGTGCTTCTGCTGAGAGTCTGTTGTGATTGTTTGTCCTTCCTTCTTGAAAAGGACCAAGACATCTAGGAGATGATGCCAGGATATGAAAGTGAATTGGGTTTAAGTGAGAGAGGGACATGCAAAGTTACCAGCCTCACTTTCTTTTCACCTTCTCTTGGACCATCTGGGTTCAGTGGCAAGATATAGATCAAGACAACTGGAGATGGTTTAGGACACAGTGGAGATCTTGGTCTTTTTAAACTAAAATTTTTAACAGGTCTAAATCTGACTGAGGCAAGATCCAATCAGTGATTAAGACTAGGTAAGAAATGAGGCAGAGATGGTCAATCATAGTTAAAAAAGATCAATATGAGAGAAGGAGAACCTCAGGGTTTCAGACCAAAGTAGAAACAATTGCTATTTACATTCACTCTGAGTCAATCAAGGCACAAGCTATGACCTAATGGGTTCAATGACCTGGGACCTATTGTGAGTCAATCAGTGTGGTCCTGAGCTGGGATGCACAACTACAGCTTTTGGTAGAGTGAAAGAGAGGTGGGACAGAACTTCTTCAACTCCCAGCATTTTTAATACAGTTTGTAAAAGGGCTAAGGAAAACAGGGAAGAGAGTCTTTAAAGGTAAGAGTGTTGCCAGTTGGCCTTTATAGGACAGATGGAAGGAAGAGAGGGAGGGAGGGAAGAAGGAAAGGAAAGGAGAGATAGGAGGGAAGGAGGAAAGGAAGGAAAAAAGGAAGGAATGAAGGGAGAGAAGGAGGAAAGAAGGAAAAAAGGAAGGGAAGGAGATAAAGAGTGAAGGAGAGATAATTTGCCTCAATTGCCACCTAGCCTTAATCACTAAATAAGGTAAGGACTCAGTAAGACTGAGACCCATTGAAGACCTTAACTTTAAAAGTCCCAGGTCTCCCACTGCACCCAGGATCATCTTCATTTGTCCTGATCTTCATCTTGCCCCTGGACCCAGCTGGCTTTGGAGGCGAACATGAGGTAGGTGACCTTGCCCAGCTTCCCTCAATTAAGTACAACTCACTTGCATGTCATGGCATTCCCTCTGATGTTGTGGTCCTCTTCGAGAAGGAAGGACAAAAACAATAGGAAAGGCGGCAGTACCTAAGTAAGAGGAACATTAAGGGCAATTAGATGTTGTTGGAATTGGGAGGGACCACATTTTGTTTGCATCTCAAGGCATATACACACCTTCCTTTCTCACCTCCCCCCCAAAAAATTCTTATGTTCCATTATCTATAAAGTGAGAGTTCATGAAATGTTTTCTCTTGTTTGAATCAGATAATTGAGCTTCTGACTCCTTAGAATTTCAATTCAATTAAATCCATTGAACATTTATTAAGTGCCTTCTATGTGATAGACACTGTGCTAAGTGCTGGAGATACAAAAAGAGATAAAAGACAAATTCTAAGGACCTTCCAATCTAATGCGGGTCATAACATATAAACAAAGTGAAAAAAATAATAGGAAATGATTAAAAAAGGAAGAGCACTAGATTTAGGAGGGATTAGGGAATGCTTCCTGAAGAAGGTGGGTTTTTAGTTGGCACTCAAAGGAAGCCAGGGAGGTCAGTAGTCAGAGCAGAGGAGGGAGAATGTTCCTGGTATGGGGGGACAGTCAAATAGAATTTCTGGAACTGAGAGATGGTATGTCTTGTTCATTGAATGGTCAGGAGGCTGGTATCTTTGGATTAAAGAGTATTCATTATGGAGTAAGGTGTAAGAAAACTGGAAAGGTATTTAAGGCTTTGAATATCAAACAAATATCAAATTTGTATTTGCTCCTGAAAACAATAAGAAACCATTGGAGTTTATTGAGTGATATATGAGTGTGCGTGTGTATGTGTATGTGTGTGAAAATGAGAGAAAGAGACATATAGACAGAGACAGAGAGAAAGAGGGAGAGAGAGAGAGACAGAGACAGAGACAGACAGAGACAGAGAGGAAGAGGGAGTCAGAGACAGAGAGGAAGAGGGAG
>JAJPUD010001660.1:258626-308970 GCA_023553655.1 Myrmecobius fasciatus | reverse complement strand
CAGAGACAGAGAGGAAGAGGGAGTCAGAGACAGAGAGGAAGAGGGAGTCAGAGACAGAGAGGAAGAGGGAGACAGAGACAGAGACAGAGAAGAGGGAGACAGAGACAGAGACAGAAAGGAAGAGGGAGACAGAGACAGACACAGAAACAGAGACAGAGAGGAAGAGGGAGTCAGAGACAGACAGACATGATGGAACCTGTGTTTTAGAAAACTCATTTTAATGGTTAAATCTAGCACCACTGTAGGACACCAGGCTACTAGGGAATGTGTGTGCACATGGATGCATTCGCCTTCTGGACTAAATGTCTGTGTAAGTAACAGGTAAGAATCCCAATCATTTCCTTCCTGGGGGAGAGCTTTGTTTATGCTTGTCAGAAAATGTTTTTATTCTTAGCAATGAAAGTGATCTAGCCCACCTGATGTGATTTACATTATAGACTTTCCATCACTTGATAGAAGAATTTATCTCTATTGGATGCTTTCAAAAGATGATCTGTCTTCTGGGATCAGATTTTCCTTTGATTTGAAGTGACCCTTCTTTGTCATGTCTTCTAACCCACCTGTGGTAGTCTATCTGTTTTGTTTCCCACTACCCAGGATCAACTTTCCCTTTCTATGGTTGTTTTTTTTTTGTTTCTGTTACTCTTTCTATAGTGTCAGGGGAAGTACACATTCTCACAACCAGAAAACAAAACAAAGCAAAACAAAAAACAAACAACAAAAGAAAAACTAGTGTCTCTTCAACTATGCTGAAGACACAGCTTCCATTTTAAACATAGTATTTAGAGTCTTGACAGCAGCCTGTGCAATGGGAATTGCTGCAAAGCCCTCCCAGTCTGAACTGTGTTTAACTTTTACAAAATGACTCCAAGATGCAGCTTGAAAAGGACTAAGTCTAAAATGTATGTCAGGCTCTCTGATACCTAGGAGAGGAATTGGAGGAAAAGCACAGGTTATTGTAAATTTGTCGCCTCTATTCAACAGTGTTTTCCTCTTCCTCTTATGTCAATTTTGTGGGTTGATTCTAAAGCATGTTTATCTCTTAGTGTAGTCCTAGTTGTTAGGTTCATAATTGTAAACCTCCAAGGCTTAGAGATGTCATTAAATAAAGCATTATATCATTGGGTGATATTTGTTGTTGTTATTGATCCTTCATTTTCAGAGAGGATCAATGATATCATGAGAATGAAGTTCTTGACTTGTACTTGAATTGGATTTAAGTGACATAAAGATGCATAAAGTCATCAGCTTCACTATCTCCTCCAGAGTCCAGTGACTCTCCTAGTGCCCCATCTCCTAATTGAGTGGTTCTTAAGTCCTATCCCCTTAGCTCTTGTTCTAGGTAGTTTTAGCACCCCTAGATTTTCAAGTCTTCCCATCAAATAGATCTCAAAGTCAATTTTCAATGTGCTGCCCTCTCTTTTCAGCTTTGGCATTCTGCCCTGGGGCTGAACCATCTCTGCAGTAAAGGGTAAGGAGTGAAAATTCACCTCACCCATTATACTTACCCAGCCCCAGACCATACTTGATATTCCATCCAGCCATCCACCAGGACAGCAAAACCTCCCCAAGTCAGGCCATCTACCCTGCTATCCCCCCATCTTCTTCCTCACTCCCACTTTCACTCACATACAGACTACTGCCCTAAGTCACAACTCCTGTAACTCCCCAGCACAAAACTCACTTTTTAAGGCATAAAGGTGGGTCAGTGAATAAAATACTTGTCTGAAAGACCAAATCTCAAATATCTGTATGACCCTGAGCAAGTACTTGGCTATTGTCTACTTCGATTTCTTCATGTGTAAAAGGGGGAAAATAAGAGCCCTACTTTTCAGGGCTGTTCAGAGGATAAAATGAGATGTTTGTAAAATATTTTGCAAGCCTTAAAGAGGAGATAGCTGTGATTCACCAGTATACATACACACACACACACACGTAAAATAATTGAGGGCAAGGCCCATTCACTTTTATTCACCCCTTTTATCTAATTAAGTGGCTAAACTCTCATTTCTATATCCACAATATCTCTTCCGTAGACTCTTCACACAACCACAACTCTAATTCAGATCTTTATCACTTTTGACCTATATTATATAATAATCTAAATTGGTCTCCTCCCTCAATTTTCTCTCTCCTATCCAGTCCATCTTTAACATGGCTACCAAATTGATTTTTCTTAAAGTACAGGTCTATATCTTCCCAGCCTAACTTAAAACACTCCAGTGTCCTAAATAACTAATCACTAACATTTATATAATGCTTACTATGTGCCAGGTACTATGCTAAGAGCTTTACTGTTATCTCATCTGATTCTCTCAGCAATCCTGAGAAGTGTTATTATCCCCATTTTACAAATGAGGAAACTAAGACAAATAACAGTTAAATAACTTGCTCAGGGTCATACAACTAGTAAACATCTGAGGTTGCATTTGAACTCGGGTCTTTCTGATCCCAGGTCCAGTACTTTATCCACTGCACTCCCTCTCTGCCCTCAATAAACTCCAGTGTCTCCCTATTACCAGGAGGATCAAATATAAACTTGTTTGGCATTTAATGTCTGACAGCAATTAAGTGCTTAATAAATGCTTGTTGATTGATTTATAACTTTATAACTCAGCTCCATCCTATTTCTCAAGTCTTATTTATTCCATGCCATTCCCCTCCACTCACTCTACAATCCAGCCGAATTGTCTTTCTTGTTATTCCTCACTCCATATGTTCCATATCCTATTTTTCATTTTATGTGCAGATTGTCCCTCGTGCCTGGAATTCATTCTCTTCTTGATTTTCTTCAAGACTCATGTCAAGGGACTTCTAAATGAAGCTTTTGCCTCCTTTCCTTTGCCATCTTTTCCTTGTATCTTCTTGAATTTGCTTTGTGTAACTTTTTAATATCTGCCTGCATTTGTGTATGTTGCATTCCCTATTTGAATGGAAGTTCCTTGAGGCCTGGAATTGTTTTGCTCCTGTTTCATATGTTTAGACTCTAGAAGAGTGGTTGGAACTTACCAATAGCTTAATAAATACTTGTGACTCAGCTGGAGGGTGGAGAAGGTAATTTTCAGTTCTTGTGTGGGATATGAAAATGTATTTTCTTGTTTTTGATCTTGTCTCTGCCCCTAACTAGCTATTTGACCTTGGATGAATCTGTGGTAAAAGGAGTATTAAAGTCAGAGGATGTGAGCCCTCATCTCCACGTGACATACTGTACAAAACTCAGAAAACTACGTAAATGTGAACTGTTATTATTAGGCCTCCTTCTCATGTGTTAAATGAAGGTGTAATAAGTGAGCATCTTATGCTACAGGATGACATTTTCCGCACCACGCACACCTACAGCTGATTCTTTGGAGGTTTGCTGTAAAAGCAAGAGCTCTGTATGGGATGCCTGCATTATGGTGAGGTAGTTGTTGAATGTGAAGGAGGGCAGGATGCAGGTGGGGTCCCTTTGGGACCAGGCAATTCTTCTTTTTTATTAATATTATTAAAGCTTTTTATTTTCAAAACATATGCATAGATAATTTTCAATATTCATCCTTGACAAACTTTGTGTTCCAAATTTTTCCCTCCCTTTCCTCCACTCCTCTTCTAGACAGCAAGTAATCCAATATATGTTAAACGTGTGCAATTATTCTACTCATATTTCCACGATTATGCTGCACAAGAAAAATCAGATCAAAAAGGAAAAAATGAAAGAAAACAAAAAAGTAATAAACAACAACAAAAAGAGTGAAAATACTACATTGTGATCCACACTCAGTTCCCACAGTCCTCTTTCTGGATGCAGATGGTTCTCTTCATCACAAGATCATTTGAACTGCCAGGCAATCCTTCTGCCCACTAAAGTACCAACCACTGCTAAGTTATACCATTCAATCTGACCAATGTGGTCAGCTGCCAATTGTCCACTCTAATGAAAGGGTACAGTAGCCCAGATAATAATAGTAATAGCTTATAATTAATAGTAATAACTACTATTAGAAAGAATGTTGAGAAGATAGAGAGCTCTCAGAGGAGGTTAAACAGGATTCTGAAAGGTCTGAAGTTTCTTCCATATTAGAATGGGCAGCAGGAACTGGGAATTTCCAGCCTGGAAAAAAGGCTTAAAAGGGGGCATGATATCTACATTCAAGTATCTGAAGGGCTGTCATATATCAAAGACTTGTTCTTTTTGCTTTGCCAGAGGGGAGAACTAGGATCCGTGGGTAATAGTTGCAGAACTGAAGATTTAGGTTTAATGGTAAGAAAAACCTTCTGGAAATAAGAATAATCCAAGGATTGGATGCTCTGCCTCAGAAGTAGCAGGTTCTCTCTCACTGGCAGTTTTAATGCTAAGAGTGGATGACCAAAGTTGAAGTGTATTATAGGTGGTGTATTTGTTCAGGTCTGGGCTGGACTAGACAGCTCTTGCAGGGTGGGGAGGGCACTACTGGCTTTGAAATCTGGTAAAAATGATTTCTAAGGTCCTTTTCAAGATGATGAATCGAGTTATCTTATTGGCAGCAGTGATATGAACACTGGTGGAATTTAGATTTACCAGAGACTTTAGAGATGGTGAGTGGAAGCTGCATTAGCTCTGGAGACAAAGGACCTGGATTCAAATTCTATCTCTTATACTTACTGCTCATGTTTTTGTTGTTAGTTCAGTTTCAGTCACATTCAACTCTTCATGATCCCATTTGGGATTTTCTTGGAAGAGATATGAGTGGTTTGCCACTTTCTTCTCCAGCTCATTTTAAATGCTGAGGCAAACTGGGTTAAGTGACTTGACCAGGGTCAAAGAACTAGTGTCTGAGGCCAAAACTGAACTTATGAAGATGATTTTTCCTAAGCCCAGGCCTGGCAGTCTATCCACTCTGCCACATAGCTGCTCTTTACCTTGATCAAGTCAATCAAGCATCCTGGGTCTTGGTTTTTCGTCTGTAAAATGAACTGTTGTATAATGGGTCTTGTACTAAATGGCTTCTGAGACCCATTTCAACCTTAAATCAGTGACTGAATCCCCTTATTTAAGAAATTAAACAACTGAGGCTCTTGCAGGTCAAATTATTTGCCTAAGGATACATACAGGTAGTTAAGTGGCAGAGTCAAGATTTGACCTGAATCCAAATTTTGTGGATTTTCCACTGCATGGTGACTATCCCTCTGCTGTCTTAGACTTAGAGTAGCTTTGTTCATTGAACAGTTCGAAACCTCTGTGGGTTCACAACCACTGAACTCTGAGATCCTAACTGGCTAGAGAAAAGACCAGGGCAAGCATTTTTGTGTGCTCTTGTTTTAATTTTATTTTTATTTAATTTCCACCCGGGGCACTGGAGTTCCAGATGGATTATCCAGATTGTAAACTCAAAGTCTGCCAGGTCTGGTCTGTCTTTTCTTTTATAGTTAATTACTAAAATGCAGGACCCATGCTTAGTAAATGTTCTAAGAATCCATGAAAAGGTCTTGAGGCCTTTGGGGTTCACAAATCATCCATGAAGAAAAAAAAAGAATAGTGGAGGTAAGGGACAACCAGTGGGATTTATGATTGCTTCAGCAGCTCCTCTGACCAGCAGAGATCAATGTTATTGCTGAAAGGCATCAAGAGGACAGGTGACTGCCAATTCCCTTTGTCCAGGTGGGTAGGTGGAGGTGCTCTCAGGGAAGTCTATCCAGTAGTGCTTGGCAGAGAACTTGGCTGAAGGGATCTAAGCTGACCCTTGGCTCTCTGGTCCTTTGAGATCATGACCTGGGCTGCCCACTGAAACTGCAGCAGTGCAAGTTGCTGATAAACCTTAAATCCATATGCTCCAGCCTCCACATGCTCAGAATGGGTTCTAGGGTTTCCAAAGTTCTTCCCAAAGTCCAAGACATCGCAGACATGGCCTTCCTAGGCAAGAATCATCACTGGTATCCCCTGTATCTCCTGACAGAGTAAGAGAAGGAATTAGGAATGGAGAAATTGTTTTGTGCTGCTGCTCCCATACTTCTAAATGATGCTACATATAGTGACCTGATAGATAGACTTTATCTAGGGGATCCAGACCTTACTTCTAAAATAGGTTCTGGATATTTTTTTCTTGTTTGTTTTTTCCCCTTTCACTGTTCCCCTGTATAAGATAAAAGAATCATTGTTATTCTATCAGGAGATGGTTCCTGAACTTGGATGCTATTGAAATTTTTGTTTATTTGTTTTTAAATCTACTCCTAACATACTATTTTCTTTCTAAACTCTTTTTCTAATTTCTAAAGTGTATTCTTTATATATCAGAAACAAGGTACCTACCATTAAAAGAGTATGAGTTCCAGATAGAACTTGTATAATAAACAGTTGACTGTGAAACCAAGTGAGTTTCTGGAGCCTAGGGATTATGCTTATTTTGTAATTAAAAGACCCTTCCCTTAACACAGTGCCTTGCTTGTTTAATACGGTGAGTTGACCTGTGATTTCACTGGAATATAGAACTCCCATGAGGACAAACTCCCTCTACTAAACCAAGTCAACACCTTCTCATAAAACGAAAGTTCATAATTAATAATTAACATTATTTTTAAAACAATTTTACATTTGTTTTTAAAACTTTGAGTTCTAGATTCTCTCTCATCCTCTTTCTCTATCCCATCCCTCCATAATGAGAAGAAACATGTGAAGTTTGAGCAAGCAAAAATTTTTAACTTAGGATTTCAGAGGTTCTATGAACTTGGCTGGAAAAGAAAAATATATTTTCACTATACTTTGGTTTTTTGTGAGCCCATATAATTTTTTATGCATTAAAATTTTTATTCTGAGCAGGGATACACAAATAATAGCTAATATTTGTATAGCTCTCACTCTGCTAAGTGCTTTAGAGTTAACTCATTTGATCCTTACAACAAATTCTGAGAAGTAGGTGCTATTATTATCCCTATTTTACAGATGAGGAACTAGGGCAAACAAAAGTTAAGTGACTATCACAGAGTGATAGTATTCAGAACTTCCTGATTCCAGACTTTATGCTCTATCTACTATACCTCCTAGTTGTCAGATTCATAAATTTCACCTGCCAAAAGAGATTCATGAAAAAAAAGTAAAAACCCAGTCTCAAAGAGTTGTTCAGGGAGGTAGATTTGCCTGAAGTCGGTCCCACAGTCAATATGTTTTAGAAACAGGACTTGAACTCAGACATTCCTGATTTCTGGGCTTGCTCTCTACATACTATATACCATACTGCCTCTTTTATGTGCCCTAGCAGATGTGTGATTAGTTATTATTGGGATGAATAGAGTGACATACCTGAAAATATTGTCTTCTAGCTATCTACACATTTCTTGAAATTACTTCCTAGATGTAGTTTCTTGATCAGTGACTAATCTAAAGACAAATGAAAGTTCTCTGTTGATTTGAAAACTCAATCTGATCAGGAAGAAAGTAATCAATAGATTTAATGTTGAGCAAACTTTTGCTTTTGCTAAGGATTGCCCCATTAGGAAGCCCAATGTCATAATACCCACCCTGATTTTAAGAGAGGAGACAGGAGGCCACATTAACAAAAGCATGGGTGATTTCACTAAAAGTTATCAAAAATAAAGATGCAATTTTGTTCCCATAGAATTTCACACAGTTTTAAATCTCTAAAGGCTCTATGTACCCCATGAACCTCATGTACCTGCTCTAAGGCCATAAGTGATAGAGAAGATGTAGGCCTATTTTAATAGAAGGATTTTCCTTACATAAATGTTCCTTATACTAGTGTAAGGAATCCAGACCTGGGATTTAGAATATCAGTGATATTCTCAGAATTTCTGGGTTCTTTCCAGAATGGATCCAAGAGGTCATACCTTTACTAAAATTTAAACAATAATTTACTTCTTGATCCTTGATTCTTCTTGGCTCCCTGTGCTTCCGAAATTTTTTCTATCAAATCCTTTCTTCTTTTTACATTTTAAACTAGAGACGACCTTTTTTTTTCTTTTCTTCCTCTTGGGACCACACATGTCAAACCATAGTAATGTTTTTATACAATTTTCTTAAATGGAAAAAGAGAGGGAGGAAACCAAATTCAGAAACAATGTACCAAGGCAAGGTCACTAGAAGTGTGCATAAAATATTGCTATCCAGCCTAATTAGGCAATATTCAACTTATTAGTCTATCCTATCTTTCTAGAGTTCTCATGGCTGAGCTCAGGGCCAGAGCACTTCTCTTCCAATCTGGAAATATCTCAAGTTTTAGTCTCTTGAGATTATATCACAAGGATCCATCTCTGGCACCAGAATATTCTTAGGTAAACTGGATCAAGATCATTCATAAGTTTACAATTCTAAACTCTCTCTGCCAAGCCTACTCTTCCTGATTTTTGGCAGGTGTTTAGTATTGAACCACCCCCTTTCCTGTGTAGTCACCTAGTTAATTAAACTCCCCCACTTCCAACCAAAGGTGGGAGGAGATAAAATGAACTACCACCTACTACTAAAATGTTTTCCATTGCCCAGAAGACAGAATACTGCAGTCTGATTCTCATTTTATTTTAAAAGTCAATTAGGGAGTCAGTATACTATAGTGAGTAAAAAGTACTGACTTTGGTTAGAGAATCTGAATTCAAATCTCATCTCTGATGCATACTATTGTGACTTTGCACAAGTGACCCAAAATCCATTTTCCTCAGTTTCTTCATCTGTAAAATGGGTGGTTGTACTGGAAGACTTCTAGGTCCTTTCCAAATTTATACAAAAGTCTCTAACATCTTGTGAGGGAGAATTATTTTCTGATTAACTCTTCCTGCTCCTTATACTACAATGTTTTCCTTTTCATCTCTTACCCTAGCTAGAATTGTCCTCTTCCTTTTTGTTGAGAGAATCATAGAGTTGAAAGGTGTCTTGCAAGTGGACTAATTCAGAAATAGGGAAACCTGCAACCACCGTTCTTAATTAGGGAGACACACTATGAAACTGCAAAACAGAGGTGAGATGTTGAGGTTAATTTTTCTTTCTGGTTTTTCTGATATAGCACCTCCACATACTTTATTATCCTAATCAGGTAGGCCTTAGCTTACATTTAAAGCCCAAATCTCAGTTATATCCAATTTGATTTGTGCATTAAAAAAATAAATCCCACAAAAAACACAGCATGCTCTTGCATCAGAGATGAATTTCTCAGTATGGTCTTGCCAATCTGCTGAGATTTCTACAGCTGGGTCGGCAGATTTACCCCCCCCTCCCCAATACACACACAAATGAAGATGATGCTTCAAAGTACCTGAACTCATGTGCATTAATCAGAAATCAAACCCTGAGAGGTTTGCCTATCTGTAGTCAGAGTCACTTGGGCATCCTGGCACCGAATCAGGTGGCTTCTTCAGCTGATGGGTGACAGCTTAATTTACAAGAATTCAGAGCAATAGCAAATCTGAAAATAACCCACATCTATACTCCATTAATGAGGAAATATGATTCTAAACTCCATTACATGCCTTCCACCAAAGCGCCATCTGATAGTTTGTAATTAGGGGATACCTAAATCAGATGGAAGTTAAATATCATGAAAAATTTACTGGCACTTGCTCCAAATCTCCTATTCATGGGTCCACTCCATGAGGGCTAGGAAACCCACTTGGGTGATTATTGCCAGATCAGATCAACACTTTTCACTAGATTCTGCCTTGGAGATTCAAGCTACAATTATTGACAGTTGTCAATGCACTTGCTCTCAGAAACAAAGTGGGCTGATACAGTGCTTAGGTACAATGTATCTGTGACTCCACCCTCCCCCTCCCCAAAGCATCAGCAGCCAACTAATGTTTACTTTTTTAAAAGAAGTGTGGGGCAATAACAACCAAATTCTTTCTAAATTCAGAATTGAGTTGAGCTGAGATATAACTTTAGAAATATAACTGACATTTTGACGATTATGGGAAATCATGAATTCCAACATTTTCCTTCCTCTGTGGAAAACTCTTGTTAAAACTTTCCTAGTCCTAGTAGGAAACTACCTTGTTCTTTGTAAAGTATTTGACATTTAGGGCTTGCTGAAAATATCACAGGGCCAGAGGTGGGGAAATCAGTATGTTGCAGTGGATAGAGTGCTGAACTTGAATCACCATACTTCATTTTATATCTTGTCTCTATCACTTATGACTTGTATAACCTTGGAAAATCATTTTATTTCCCTGGGATGAAAATGAAGGGATTGGACCAGAAGACCCTTTCAACACTTAAACCAATTATCTTTGTGCTCTGTAATTTCAGTTGTCAGGTGATATTGAAAGATGGTGGGAAGCTCTCTATTTTGGGGAATCTTTCCCCCGAACTATATATGTATGTGTGTGTGTATATGTGTGTATGTGTACACATATGTGTATGTGTATATGTGTGTATGTATGTATATGTGTGTGTGCATGTGTGTTTGTGTATGTGTGTATATATGTATTATGACAGCTCCATACTTTAACCTTTTCTCCCCTTCCTAGTCAAAAAGTATAACTTTATCTACTTCTCTGTTTAGGTTTTTATATTTCTTAACAGGTGAACAGTATTATTGTGGTTTTTGTTCAATCATTTCACTAGTGTCCTTTTTTTGTGTTCTCTTGGCAAATATAATGGAATAATTTGTCATTTCCTGCTTTGGGCCATTTTGCAGATGAGGAAACTGAGGCAAACAACATTAAGTGATTTGTCCAGTGTCACAAAGCTACTCAGTGCCTGAGGCAAAATTTGAATTCATGTTTTCCTGATTCCATGCTTGGAACTCAATCCATTGCTCTACCCAGCTGCCTAAGTTTGGAATATCCTACTTTATATTTTAAGTGTATTTTGTTTTTATTTCCAAAGAGTGTTTGATATCCTCCTTCTATCCTTTTGCTCTGGATATCCAGGAAGCACTCCCAGGTAATTTGGAAGAACAATCAAGAAAATCAGGCTGCTTTTAAATTCATGGAAAATGCTGATATAGGTAGCAAACATAACTGTGGGAATGCTAAAAGAAAGAAAAGTATGAAGTGGATTTACTCTGCCCCAACTTGATACCTTTGACAGAAGATGAGAGGGGAACATTGATGTTCCCTGAGTACTGAATGACCTTCTGTGGAGCTTAGTCTGAGACATATGGAAGAGGTTTCTGAAGGGAAGCATCTCAATATAGGAGATAAATGCCATGATGGAGAAACTGATTAAATGCTCTCTTCTAGAGTAAGACAGATGTCTTGCAATGAGATTTCTCTCCCCTCTGGAAGGCATCTGGGTATGGTGAAACAAAAAAAAATCAGTTTTTGAAGTCAGACAACCTGGGCATCTGCAATTACTATCTATATCTCCTTAGGCAAGTTATTTACAATTTTCTTCTGTAAAATGGAAAACAAAAGAGTATTGCCTTGTTAAATTTAATATATACTTCAGAAATATAAGTAATATGTAATATTCATTGTTTTATCCTCTTTTTAATTATATTTGTATGTGAAAATATCTGTTAGTAATAAATATCCAATAATTATTTATTAAGTGACTACTATGTGTTAGATATTGCACTAAGCATTGAAAATACAAAAGAGAAAAAGGAAGGCAGTTCCTGTTCTCAAAAAGCTTACCCTCAAGTGAGAAAAGACAATTTATAAAAGGAAGCTGAAGAGGATGGTGACGAGGCACTAGGAGAAAAGTGAAGAGTTCAGAATCTTTTATAAAGGGCTCAGAACATGAAACTATATAGAATTTTATTGTTCTCTAGCCTCCAAACATACAGAGGATTCAGGTCATTGAGGATGCTGAGAAGATAGTATCTGCAGAGCAAAAGTATGATATCATTCTGCATGATGATGAAATTTCAAGCAATGATCTTATTCTGAGTGAACCCTTGATGAAAAGTATTTGTTGATGTTTGTCAATTTCATCATAACCAAAATGGAGAGAAAAATGTCAAACCAGGAGGTTGGATTAGATCCAAGCTTCTTAAACTGTGATTCACAAGCCCATATGGGGGTCACATAATTGAATGCAGGGTTCATGAAATTATGATTTATTTTTAATAAATGTTTGATTTGTATACCTATATGCCCAGAGTCATGTAAAAATTTCTCAGCCAAAAAGGAGTCATAAATGGAAAAAGTTTAAGAAGCCCTGAAGTAGATGGCCTCATAGTCTCTTTCCTATTCTTGAACTTTGATCCAATAAAAAATTAGCTATGGAAACTCTCTGATGGAGGGACCCAAAGAACTTCAAGAAAATCATGAATTATGTTATTTGCCTATAGAGTAAAAGTTGAGAGATTATTTATCTAAGAATAGTAGCCATAATCAACAAAGAACTAGATAGTTCTGAAAAGTATCATCTCATGGGATCTATGAAAAGATGGTAAAGAGTGAAAATGAGCTCTGTTTGCACTTCCTATTGCAAAGATATGCTAAACCAGTTTGATATAGATAAATTTTGTTGGTCCATAGGTCATTCAAGATCAAGGACATATCATCAGCTCCATGTCTGGGCCTGGTTATTATGATGTTTATTCCTTCTTGCTATCTTGGAAAACAAATCATAACATAACTAAAGAAATTCTCACTTGATTTGGTCCTTAGTAAACACTGTAATTTTCTTTCCTTCTAAGGTAACTGAGATTAAAATGTTTGTTTTTGTTTAGTCACTCTGTCCCCTATGGCGCAAACCATGTAAAAGACATAATTTTTTGTCTCCCTGAAACTACCTCGCCCCCTTCCCAATCCCAGCTATATTAAAAAAAAAAAAAGAAAGAAAAAGAAACCAAATCTGGTGGGTGTTTGGTGATTTCCCTAATTTCTGCAGCTGGCTGTGCCATGGAAAGGTGTTTATACCCTAAGTATCTGTGGCACTTCCCAAGTTCATTGATTGCTCAATGTTCTTCTCCTGTGTTTCCCACTGGCCAGTTATGTCTCTTTAACATCCCCCACACCTCTGAAAAATCTTGCATCAGAATGCTACTCTTCCTGTTGGCATTGTTGTGAGGAATAATTAATAAGCACAATTATAAAGTGCTTTGACATTCCAAAGTGCTATAGAAATGCTTAATGATAATAGCATTCCTATTTCTAGTCCTATCTTCCAAATGAGCACAGGACTCAGCTCTTGTCAGCTCTGACAGCTGAAGCTTGAACAACCGTGTATGATGGGGTAAACCTGCAGAGGGAGGGCACTGACAGCTTCACTCTACCTATGTCTCATTTTAACCTTGATGTGGAAAGTGACTTCCAA
The DNA here is from genome assembly GCA_023553655.1 of Myrmecobius fasciatus. Classification (NCBI taxonomy): domain Eukaryota; kingdom Metazoa; phylum Chordata; class Mammalia; order Dasyuromorphia; family Myrmecobiidae; genus Myrmecobius; species Myrmecobius fasciatus. Next base: position 295,805 of record JAJPUD010001660.1, on the reverse strand, counting down.
GAAAGAGAGTTAGGGTATAAATGTCAGTCTCTTCAAGATGTGATTAAGGATAGAGTTGTGGTTGTTCTAGTAGTGATTTGTGTAGCACAGGGACCAATCAACTCAGAAAACTGGACTAAAATTATCAGGTATTTTCTTTCTCAAGCAGCTAAAATCCCCATAGCCCACCACCTATAGGCTTAGGCTCTTTAATAGTCTAGCTACATTGTATTCTAGACCCTTCACAGTCTAGTTACATCCTATCTCTCAAACTTTATTCCATTCTATTCTCTTTTAACTGTGATACATTTCAGCCATAGTGAACTACTCACCATCCCCTATCTTGTCCTTTCCCCATTTCTTTTCTCTGTACTATACAGTTTCTTAAACTTTTTTTTCCTTGCTATCCCTTTTCATTGGAGAAACTTTTATGTGATGCCAGGTATTAGGTATATAAAATAAATGTAGACAGATGTATATAAAATAGTAGATAAAATAGCCTGACAACTTTATGCAACCCTTTCTCAATTAAATCTTATTCATGGTCCAGTCAAGATATCACCTTGTGATGTCATTGATCCTCTTCTAAAGGAAGGATGAACAAGATTGCACCCTCATATGGAACTAAAAAATTATTCTTTATCTCTGAGTATTGAAACCTTTCTTACCTTAAAGGTTTACTCTAGCACTCCCCCACCCTATCCCCAATTCTCATCCTCCCCATGACTCATTGTCACTTTGCTCTATATTTAAAATATAAGCTCTTTCAGGGAAAGGGTTGACCCACTTTTCTATTTGTATCTTTATTGCCTGGCATTGTTCTGGCCCACAAGATTGAGTCACAAATCTAGAGTAAGAGGAGGTCAACTTGTCCAACCCTTCTTTTTAAGACGATGAAACTGAAGTTCAGAAGGTTAAAGGAACTACATGTTCAAGTACCTACAGGTCACACAGGTAATAAGAGAGATAAAGAGATAATAATGAGAAAAGGGATTTGAACCCAGACTTTCTTATGCAAAGTCACTGCTTTTTTGCTTGTTGACTAAGTTATGTCACTGTTCTTAATTCCCATAGAAGAGTATCAGTCCCTTGAGGCCCAGGGAATCATTTCTTAAGCATTTTGGGGTCACTGATGACAAATATGGTGCCCTTTGCAATGTTCTCCCCACATTCATCACCCAATGACTATGTTTGAATAGATCAGCAGTTTTTTTTCATCAGAGAGACCATCACATTTAGGGAATAGTTCCATTCCCTAATACAGTGAGGCCATTACTCTTGGGCATGGGTACTGCTTAGTTGTTTTTTTCAGTTATGTCCAATTCTTCATGACCCCATTTGGGGTTTTCTTGGCAAAGATCCTGAAACAGTTGGCCATTTCTCCAGCTCATTTCACAGATGAGGAAATTGAGACAAACAGACAAACAAGGTTAAGTGATTTTGTCAGGATTACAGAACTAAGTAAATGTCTGAGGCTGTATTTGGAAAATGAGTCTTCTTGATCCAGGTCCAGCACTTCATCCATTATAATTCCTTATATGGTTTATTGTTGACCAATATAATATGTTTTAAGTTCAAGTTCCCTCATTAAATAACAAAAAAAACTCTCTGTAACCTGAAGCCTTATGAATTGTCTGGTCATTTTCCTTGGAGAAACCTTCTTTGCAAGGCTTTCAAATGGTCAGGATATTAAAAGACACCCTGTTATGTCAAGCTCAGGGTACAGCCCTGATGCTTATCAGTTAATGTGCAATTAATGGCTACTGTGGCATGAGGCATTGTATCCCACACTGGGGACACAAAAGAACACAAAAACAATACCTACTCTTAAGAAATTCAAAATCTTAATAATCTGGATACCACATCCTACCAGGGCATAATCCATTCTGGCTAATGCTTACTCAAATACTTTTGCTCATCACTCTTTTTATCCCACAAAACTCTCTCCTAGCTCATCTAATAAATTGTCTTGAGTGACCTTGGGATTTAGAACACTTGGATTTGAATCCAGACTGTTCCTTTTTTATTACCTAGGTTACCCTGAGAAAACTAATTCATCTTCCTAGGTCCCAGTTTTCTCATCTGTAAATTGAGGGGTTTGGGATTAATGACTTCTAAGATCTTTTCCATCTAAATCTTTAATCCTATAAAGAGCTAATAAAAAAGTGCTATTACCCTTCCCAGATAACTTTTTTTGTCAGGGCCACATCAGTGAGTAATGTAAGGAAATATCCAATATATGCATTTTATGGTCTTTAAAAAAAATCTCACAATATTGGTGGCTTTTTTCTCTGCTACCTCTCAAGACCACCCCTGATAACGACTCATTCTCTACTGCTTCTGTTTTTCTCCTTCTCAGGAGAAGTCTGGCCCCCTCTGCAGGGCTTTCTCACCTTGCTTTGAGCAAGTGTACATTTGCAATAAGGTATTGTAACTCGCTCCATTGCACCTGGAAGGATAAATAGTTTTCACCTCTTGTCCCCTGGATCAAGTTATTTGGCGGCTGGTTATTGCTACAGAAATAACTGTGGGTGAAAGTGGAAACTCAGACCAGTTATGTGAAGCTCAGCTTGCTTAGAAACTTAGCTTGGTACCATTGTCCTAAAAAAAGGGGGAAAAATAGCTTTCTCCACAGCCACAAGACACAGAGACCTAACCCACAGTTTTAAAAAATCATCAGGCTAAAGAATTCCAATTTAATCTGGATTGCTTTCTTTTGCCTTAATTGTTTTTGCCTTTTTTTTTTTTTTTGCTCTTGACATCACTACTCAGAGGATATAGATATTCAACCAGCAGGCAACATATGCCTAAGAATCAGCATGGTATAGGGGAAAGTTAGATTACCTGTTTGGCCATTTGATTAATTTTGTTTTTTTCCTGGATCTGCTGCTTATGAACCTATGTAACTTTGGGCAGGTTACTCTGAGATTGGGTTTACGCAACTGTAAGGTGAAAAAGTCAATCTAAATGGTCTCTAAAATCCCTTTCAGGGTTAAATCTTTGGATTTAACTTCAAATGAAGAGACAGAGAACCTTAAGGAAAACAAATCCAAGAAAATGAGAGGAAGAAGATATAAATAGAGTTTGTCCCATTCTTTGATTCTTGGTTTGGCCCACCTGCTCATTTCTTTTAGATCCTAGGTATGAAGGCTAGTGTAGAATTCTGTAGCTACTCAAAAAGGGAATATTGTGTAATGAAATACAGTCTTTGTTCTGTAGAACAGTAGTTCTGAACCCTTGGACCAAAGACTCCTGAGGGCTTCAGATATTGCAAGGGATCTGAGATTCCATGTGTGAATCCATATAGAAGCAAACATGACTGATGCAGACTGAATAATGCTATATGAACCAGCACTACACTTTACTTCCTGGAAATTTCTAGAAGATTTCAGCACTTAATGTTTATGTTAGGAGAGAAGAAGAAGGCAATGGCAAAGTTGAGACAGACCAGGTACATGGTAGACTTATAATTGATAAGCAGACATGGTGTATTTGGGGGATATTTATCCTGGAGAAGAAAAGACTCAAGGTGGGAATCAAGAGAACTAACTCTACCTACTTGAAAGATTGTAATGTTAAAATGGATTTAGATCATTCTTTTTAAGCCTAAAAGAGGAGAATTTTGGGCAATAACCAGAAGTTTCAAAAGGGAAAATTAAGGTTTGATATCAAGAGAAAACAAAAACAAATAAAAAATGACATGGGCTGATTGCCTCAGGAGGAGGAGAAGGTGGGTCATGACTTCTAGCTCATTGGAGATTTTTAGGGAGAAGCTGCACAGCTGTCACTTGTTGGGTTTGATATTAACTTTGAGGTATAGTTTAGACTTAACTAGCTAATGGTTCCTGGCTAGCTCACTCCAAATGAGCTATAGTAATGCCGTAAGTAGGTGACAGCTATGGAAGCAGCAACAACAAGAGTAGTAATAATGGTAGTAACAGGGCAGCAGAATAATGGAGTCCTCCAAGCTTCAGAAGGATAAAGTAATGTTAAATTGAATGTGGGTCAAAAAGACAAGCTGCATTAAGCAGTGGAAAAAAAATCAATGGATGGTAAAAGAATAAGTGGTATTGATGTGGCAAGAAATCCTGGATCCAAAAACCAATAGATAACTATAAAACAACATGAAAATGAGAAGTAAACCCAATCTTTTCCCTGATACTAGTACTGTGAGCAATATATACTGTGAAATCCAGCAGTGACTTTAAATTCTGCGGTAACTTTAAGAAGATGGCCCAACCCTAGGATGATGCTATAAAAAGAGTGACTTATATGAGTCCCTGGAGAAAGTAGGGTTCACAAAAAGAGTGGGTTTAACAACTTTTAGAAATTATGTTCTTTCAACATTTTGAAGAAACCTCAACTCTAAATTGGCACTATAATCCTAGAGGTCCCAAGAGGAAGTGGAGTTCATCAGAGAACCAAATTGTCATGATTGTATGCTCATGTAAGAATTCTTTCTTTATTCTTTTTCTTGTATGATAAATTTGTTCTGTGTTCCATGCCCTGTTACTTTGATACTTGTAAGGGAGCTTAGTGCACATAAATTATCTCCAAAAATAAGTCAGATTAGTGTTCCCAATTTATCCCAAGAGGGAGAATGAGCCAAAAACTCTTGACTGGGAAGATGTCTCCAAGTCTTAACTCAGACCAAGGAATCCATTTTCTGAAATGGGACATGTTTATTTTTGTGTATATGTATAAACATATATACATACATGTTAGATATATAAAAGGCCGATCCATTAACATGTATACACATACATTTGCATAAACATGTGTATATATTTGTATATGCAGACAAGAGATACAGACAAGATACACAAGTGAGAGCTTAGCTCTGAGTATATAGCTTCAAAAGATATCAACATTTATAAATAGCATTAATTCAAGACCTCAGTCATCCCAATCTATATCTGGCCACTGAACCCAGATGGCTCTGGAGGGGAAAGTAAAACAGATGATCCTACACAATCCTTCCTCACTTTTATTTAATTAACTTACATCTCATAATGCACTTTCCTGATATGTTATGGTCTTCTTGGAGAATGAAGAATAACAATAAAAATTCATAGGACAGAGTAGGGTTTTCCAACCTTTTCCTGAAGAGGGCTATAATGCTTTCCATGAATGCTTAATATGGTCAATGACACAGAATACAAAGAACTTGACAAGGCAGAAGGAAGTTGGAACTGCCAGGCACATTCCTTTTTCCACTGAGGATCCTTTAAAAAGGACATCTACCAGGCATTTTTTGAGCTCTGCTGAGAAATAATTATCTAATATTGAGAATCTTAGAATAGAAAGGGGAGAAAAGATTCAGCCTTGGAAGATGACCATGGTTAGGAAATAGGAGGAGGAAGTCAGTATGATATAGTCAAAATAGTACTAGAATTTGTGAGACACCCAGAGATTGATGACCACTTTTTTTCTAGGCTCTTCCTTGCTACTTTCTCATAATGTCATCTTGGATAAGTCAATTAATCTACCTGGCTTCAGTTTCCTTATTTCTAAAATAATTCAGGTCATTTTTATAGTCTCTTCCAATTCTAAATTTATGATGATACTAAGAAACTAAATAACTACAAAGATAATACATTTAAGCAAACATATGCAGCATGTGAGAGAAAGGATATAAAGTTCAGACTGGGTTGAATTGTACAAAATGTACTTTGAGTTCTTTGTAGGAAAGACCTACAATGAGCTAATGAAACTACAGGAAACTAGGTAAAGAGATATACTCTGAAGTGGGCTTTGGGGAGGATGTGAAGCTCAAAACATTTGTAAGGCATATTTTCAATTATTAAATCTTTGAAACTAGTCATTTTCTTGATTTAGCAAATCAAAGTTGGGCTGAAGGCTTTTTTTAATAATGTCTTCAAAGGCAAAAAATACTTTCATTTTATTTTCTCCACCATAATTAAGTCATTTCTTAATTAGCAATGTTAGCCAAACCCAGTCTGGAGTGACACATTGTTTTTTCCTTTTAAAGAAAAACAATGTGTCACACTCTGCCCTCCTCCCCCAATTTGGGTAAAACACTTGTCATTCTTTCTCTTTTTTTCTATTTATCCACTTCTGTCTTCCTCCCTGCTCTCTTCCTTGTCTCCCTTTCCTACAATGCACCAGTCCCCTTACCTACAATGCACCTACCTCTCTTTCTCTGTGAAGGATTAAGTAGCTCCTTCAATTCTTCCTAGCAGTGGTGGAACCCAGCTGTGACAACTCACACTCTCTGACTTCCTGGTGGCTTTAATTAGCATAAAGGAATTTTTCCTCTGTGGGAGTGTCACATTGTGACTTGACACCTGGTGGGTAACCCTATTGGGTTTTTTCCCCTCTCACCCTTGTCAAGCAGAAGTGAGAAGAGTTAGCAAGGGAAAGTAGCCTTGAGTCACATCAGACCTGATACTCTTTACTGCACTGAGATATTCTGAGCCCAGAAACTGGGCTCAGGATTTGGTTTTGGAGTATATCACCCTGAAGAGGGTCCCTTGCTCTACTAAACACAGCATCAGCTGTTAATTGCCCTCATGTAAACCTTACACAGAAAAAGCCCTCCCAGTAACGGGTAGTAGCCCTAAGGGGAGCTGCTTAGATTCTCCACAGATAGAATACTGTATTTCATGGTATAAACATCTGTCTTTTGCCAGGCAGCTATACTCATAGGCGATCAGCTAGTAAGACTTTAACTATGTTCTTCTATGAAAGTCAGCAAGGTGCAATAGTTAGTGCCATTATTGAAGCCAGGAACACTGGAAGAAATGTTACCATAGATAAGTAATTTAATCCCTTGTTGCCCTTTAGGGCAGCTAGGTCTCATGGCAAATAAAGTGCTGGCTCTGGAGTCAGGGATTACTATATTCAAATCCTATCTCAGATTCTTCCTAGGTATATGACTCTGACTTCCCTTAGCTTTTGTTTGCCTCAGTCTCCTTAAGTGTAAAATCCTAATGTTGTTTGGAAGATCAAAGAAGATATTTGTAAAGTACTTAGCACAAGCATATAGTAGGTGCTTAATACATGTTTCCTTTTTCTTTCCTTTAGTTGAGTGGAGGTTCCAAAATTGAAGTTTCACAAATCACAGAGATCTGGATTTCTCTCCCCCAAAAATAAATTCTTTACAGAACTATAAAACAAGTAATCAACTAGCTTTGTATACTTCAAATCAGAACACTCAAAGTCTAGCTCTGTCATTAACAAGTCACTTTCTCTAAGCTTATCTCTGAGTCATTCTCTCCTTAGACAATGCTATGATTCTTATGATCAAGCATTTATTAAGCACTGTTCTGACTGGTGTGAGGGACAGAAGAAAATATAAGTCACAGTCTCTAATTTTAAGAAGTTTACAATAGAGTTTAAATATACAAAGCCTCTGTTTCAGGGCCCCCAATTCTTTCAATTCACTGAGATTAGGTGTATTCTCGCTGCATTGTTAGCAAATCACTAATTAAAACTTCTTCTGGGCACCTGCAATTTGAACTTGACAGGATACACTCTCAGTGCTAATCTACTCATGTCTTCCATCTCTATGGTGAGGATGAAAATAATCCAGGACACCAGTGATGTGCAATTACTTGTTAAAGTAATAGAAGCAATACTATACCCACATGTGATACGAACTTTGAAATCTCTAGATGAAAGGTGCCATAGAAAGACAGCAGCCTATTATTAGCATTTATGTAGTTCATTTCATCTTCAAAGCACTTTGTAAATATTAACTAATGAATACAGGATACTGTCTTTTTTCTCTCAGGGACTAGTAGAAGTAGCAACTGATGAGGTAGGACAAAATTATATAAGAACAAGTTGTATTAGAACCTCATAAACCCTCTCTTCTGGTATCTCTCAGCAAACAGGACTTATCTGAGCCTAAGATGACAGATATTTCTAGGTTAAACTGATGGGGAATGGGAAAAAGGTGAGGAGAAAGGGAATCCTGGATACTGATGGGCAAGGAAGTCTAGAGCTCCCCAGATTGTGTTGCCATCCCTCAGACAAGGATTTTTCACGTGTGAGATTATTTTGCCTTTATTTCACTATCTTATCCCATTCTGAATGGAAACTATAAACAAAAAGGTCCTCTATTTGAACCAGTTCAGATATGGTCAATGGCTGGTCTGAACTTAGTACCTACTTTCTCATAACTTAATCAATAGCTTGAAGAGTCCAAAGTGATTCAGTGGATACAGCACTGGACCTGGATTCAGGAGATTCTTGTTGTTTACTTGTTTTCAGTCATGCCCTACTCTTTGTGACCACTTTTGGGGACTTTTCTAGGCAAAGCTGCTCAAGTGATTTACCATTTCCTTCTCTAGTTCATTTTACAGATGAGAAAATTGAGGCAAGCACTAGGTCAATGTGATTCAAAAGGGACACCACCCATATAATTGTAGATCTTCGAGTTGGAAAGGACCTCAAACCCAGAGAGTCTCATATTTAAGAAGTGGCCTCCCTATCATTGGTGTTTATATCTACCTTTAAAAAAAAAGATTTTCATCTGGAGCTTCTGCCTATAGCCTAAGAAACATAACTGAAGATGTGGTAGTATGGTGGGGGATGGGATGGGGGTGGGGGATGGGGAAACAAGAGGTAGGTATCTTTTGAATCAGAGTATAATAGATCTTAGAAGAGATCTAATGGAACCCTCACTTTTTGCAGATGAGGAAACTGATGCAAATGATCATATCAGGTCACATGCTAGGCTATTGTATTCAGTTCTAGAAGCTATATTTTAGTCAGGACGTGGACAATCCAGAATGCATCAAGATGGGGATGATGAGGATGCTCAGGTGACCTCCAAATGATACTGTAGCTGGATTAATTGAGGGAATTGAAAGATATGAAAAAAATGATGAGAGAAAGCCATAGTAGCTATTTTTTATTATCTGAAGAATTCTCGTGTGGAAGAGAGATTTTTTCTTGTATTGCTTGACCTTAAAAAACAGGACTAGTGAATTCTACCTTATTGGAAATATTTTATCAAAGGCTAATTTTTGTTGTTTCATCATTTTTCAACCTTATCTTACTCTTAGTGACCCCTTTTGGGAATTTTCTTTACAAAGATCCTGGAAAGGTTTGCCTTTGCCTTCTCCAACTCATTTTATAGATGAGGAAACTGAGGCAAACGGGTGACACAGGCTTGAATCCAGGCCCAGCATTCTATCCACTGTGCCACCCATCAGCCTAATTCAGAAAGGCCTGTGTTCAAATACAGTTCAAGACGCTTACAAGCTGTGTGACCTTGAGCAAGTCACTTGATCTCTGCTTCAGTTTCTTCAACTGTAAAATGAGAATAACAACAGTGCCCTCACAGGGCTATTGTGAGGAACAAATGAGAAAATATTTGCACTGATCCTCCTTAACTCTAGTGCCTTCCCTCTATAAATCATTTCTTATTCTTCCATCTGAGTTTAACAATCCCATGTGATTTCTGGAAAGACAATATTTACCAACTAATAAAGATGGCTATTAATCCCAAATTGCTAAAGTGGGGTAAAGGAAAGAATTGTGGACATGAATGAAAATAGCCTGAGATTTCTTCTTTTTTGGATTTTTTTAATTTTTAAAAATTTATTTATTTAATATTTTCCCTAGTTACATTCAAAATAATGTTTTATATTTGTTTAAGACATCTGAGTTCCTATCCTCACCCAAAATTAAGAAACCACAAGTGAAGTTATTCAAATTTCAATTTCATAAAATTTCAATTTCCATAATAGTCAAATTGTGGAAAAAATATAGATCTCCCATCCTAAGAAAAATAAAAACCCTCAAGAAAAATTAAGTTAAAAATGGAGAGATAGAGTAATAGAGAATGCTTTGATCTATATTCAGAAATCATCAGTTCTTTCTCTGGGTATGGATAGGATTTTTCATCATAAGTTTCAGAGTAGGTGTGAATGATTGTACTACTGAGAATAACAAAAATTACAACTGGTCATCCCAGAACATTGCTATTACTTTGTATATAGTATATTTCACTTTGTTTATGGAGGACTTTTCAATTTTTTTTTTCCTGAGAGCATCCTGCTCATCATTTCCCAGAGAACAATAATATTCCATCAGAGAAACTTGCTTCAAATTTTTTTTAAATAATTACTATTGCTAATTGTATTTCCCCCTCATTTATTCTCTCTCTCCTTTTATCTGATTCTTCCTCAAAATGTTTTGCTACTGACCACGGCTCTCTCAATATGCTCTCTCTTTTATCACTCTTCCTCCCTCATATCTCATTCCCTTACTATTTTCCTACAGGGTAAGATAGATTTCTATACTCCTACTAAGTATGTATGTTATTTCCTATTTGAGCCAGTTCTGATGAGACTAAGGTTCACTCACTCACCCTCTTCTCTCCCTCTTCCTTTCCACTGTAAAAACTTTTTCTTGCCTCTTTTTTAATGGCAGATAATTTGTACCATTCCACTTCTCCCTTTTCCTTTCTCCTAGTACATTCCTTTCTCACCCCTTAATTTCATCATTTAAAAAAAAAAATATTATCCCTTCTTATTCAACTCACACCTGCCCTCCTTCTAACTGCCCTAATAAGGAGAACATTCTAATGAGTTACACAAGTATCATCATTCTATGTAGGAATACAAACAGATAAACCTTATTAAGTCCTTATTATATCAATTTCCTGATTACTTCCTTATGCTTCTCCACTATATTGTGTTTGAAAATCAAATTTTCCATTTAGCTCTGGTCTTTTCACCATGAATGCTTAAAAATTATGTTTCATTGAATTACCACCTTTTCCTTTGAAGGATTATACTCAATTTTATTGGGTAGATAATTCTTGGTTGCAATCCTAGCTCCATTGCTCTGCTGAGTATCATATTCCAAACCCTTTGGTCCTTTAATGTAGAAGCTGCTAAACCTTGTGCTATCTTGACTGCGGCTCCACTATACTTGAATTGTTTCTTTTCTGGATGCTTGCAATATTTTCTCCTTCACCTGGGAGTTCCAGAACTTGGTTAAAATATTCTTGGGAATTTTTATTTTGGGATCTCTTTCAGGAGGTAATCAGTGGATTCTTTCAATTTCTATTTTACCCTCTGGCTATAGAAAATCAGGACAGTTTTCCTTGATAATTCCTTGAAAGATAATGTCTAAGCTCTTTTTTTGATCATGACTTTCAGGTATACCAATAATTTTTAAATTCTCTCTCTTGCATCAATTTTCCAGATCAGTTGTTTTTCTAATTATTTCACATTTTTTCTACTTTTTCATTTTTTGTTTTGCTTTATTATATTTTGATTTCTTAGAAAGTTATTACCTTATACTTGCTTTCTTCCTTAGTGCCTCTTTTCCCAATAGACCAATTTTACTTTCTAAGGCATTCTTTTCCTCATTGGCTTTTTGTATTTCCTTTTGCACTTCTCTCAATTCTTTCCTTAATTTTTCCTCTATGTCTCTTACTTGATTTTCAAAGTCCCTTCTGAGCTCTTCCATTGCCTCAGCCCAATTCTTATTTTTCTTGGAAGCTTTGGATGTAGGAATTTTAACTTTATCATCTTCTAAATGTGTGTTTTGATCCTTCTTGTCACCATAACAACTTTTAATGGCCAGAAACATTTTTTTTGCTTTCTGTTTATTTTCCTAGCCTATTAATCAACTTTTAATTGTTTGCTAAAGTAGGGCTCTGTTTCCAGGGTGGAGGGTGCACTTCAGGGGTTTTGTGCAACTGTTTTCAGAAATCCTTCTAAAGATCTGACCACAAGCATGCTGTTAGATGTGTCCCTGCTCTACTGTAGTTGTAGCTTTGCTGGGACTGGACACCAGACCCCCACCCGGTTGGCATAGACCCACTGACCTTCTGAGTCCTCCCCGGTGTCCCTGGGCTGGGAGGTTTAAAAGCCTCTAACATTGCTGCTGATTCAGAGGTGCATCCTCACTGATGCTGGGGTCCCGGCTGGAGCTGGGTCTGGGTTTGGGTTTGGGGCTGCCCTGGGATTGCCTGTTGGGTTCCCACCCTGCTTCCACTTTTCTGCTGATCTTCCAGGTCCTCTTTGGTGTCTCTGGGCTGAGAGGTCTGGAAGCCACCAGGACTGCTGCTGATTCAGAGGTATGATTAGCGGGGCTGGGCCTGAGTCTAGGGCTGGTGCCTCAGACATTTTCTGCTGACCTTCTAAATTGCCTTCAGCTGAAAAATGTTCTACTCTGTCATTGTTTATTTAGAGTCATTATTTAAAAATTTGTTTAGAGTCATTATTTAAAAGAATTTGGAGCTGTTTGGGGTAGATGTTGGGGCAAATTCCTGCCTTTACTCCGCCTCTCAAGATTTCTTCTTAAAACCCAGAGTCTTCTATTTAAAAAGAAGTGGCCCTTCTACCATTGGTGTTTCTATCTACCTTAACAAATAATGTTATCTGGGAACTTCTGCCTATAGCCTGAGAAACATAGCTGAGGATAAATAGTAATGGTAGGGGAGAGGGATAGTTCTAGGGAAACATGAGCTAGGTATCCTTTGGAACATAGTATAATAGAAAGAGCTTGGAAGAGATCTAGAGAAACCCTCATTTTTACACATGAGGAAACTAAGACCTGTGTAGGTTAAAGGATTTCCCCAATGTCACATGATTCATACTTGCCAGAAATGAGCTTTAAACTAGGTTCTCTGACCCTAAATCCAACATTATTTCCATTGTACCTGTAGATATGAAAGTTTGGTACATTATGGGCTTTCACCCTAAGTTTCTAAAAGAAACTTTTCCCCCTTTTCAATAACTTTATTTTAGATGAAAACATGACAAAAAATGAAACAAAAAACAAAAACAAACAAAAACCGTACATATTTCTGTATATATTACCTCTAGCCTGAATAGAAATTTTTCCATTCAAACTGAGTGTCCCAAGACTTTCCAATCTTACCTTCAACTTGTCCAACTCTCAGTGATTCCATTTAGGGTTTTCTTGGCAGAGATACTAAAGTGATTCTTTCTCCACCTCATTCTGTAGTTGAGGAGCTCAGACAAATAGGGTTGAGTGAATTGCCCAGAATCACGTAGTTAGTAAGTGTATGAAGCTAGATTTGAACTCATTGAAGATGACTCTTTCTGATTCTAAGTCCAGTGCTCCACCTAACTGCCCCACTTCCAACTAGTAATCATAAAATGGATGCTAACAACTTGATGAGTCTTTAGAGAAAATAAATGCCAGTCTACTCATCTTATAGCTATGAAAACTGACAGCTTCATAGCACATTAAATTTTTCAAAGCACTTTACATATAATGTTTTTTTGGTCTTCATAAGATGCTGTTATTCCTGTATTTCATATGAAGAAACGAAATCTCATTGAATGGAAACACCTTGTTCATGGTCACGTAGCTAATATGAGTCAGAGACACATAACATTTAAATGATTTGTTCAAGAATTTTCAACTAATTAGGTGTCTAGATTTAGAATCAGCATCTCTGTCTTGTCTCTAAGTCCAGGGGTAGTATACCTGAGAGTCTTGGAATTGTAGGACTAAATTCTCAGTGCTGACTTTTAAATTTCTAGCTAAATTTCCACAAGGAAACTATTTAAGATCTCTTAAATTTATTTTTCTTCTCTGTAGATTGGGGCTAGCACTATTCACAGTAACTACTATCTGGATTCTTACATGTTATACAGTTTGCAAAGTGCCAGTGTAATATCTGACACACCTCACAGGAATTCTGAAAGGGTCAAAGGAAATGTTTGCAAAGCCCTCTATTGACTTCAAAGAAATAAATAAATATGAGTTACTGTTATTAAGAAACAGAGCTGGGTATGTGAGTGATTGGCTTGGTGTATGTGGGTGGTTTGTGGCATGAGGGATAGTCTAAGCAAAGGCACAGAGATGAGAGAGGTCACGTCAGGAATGATGGATAGAGATTCATTCCAGTTTGACTAGAATATAGAGCTTGTGAATAATGCATATTATGATACAAATTTGCATGGCAATAATGGCAGTAACCCAAAATCACTTTGCCCATGATTGCAACTTCTATCATCTTAACCTTCCAGTTTGTATGTTGTGACAGTAGGATTCATGCTTCTTGGAGGAGTTGAATTTAATGACTTTTAAGGTCTCTTCCAAGTTGGAAATCATATGACTTTATAAATCTCAATTTTTTTTCCTATTTCAGTGGTAATCAGTATCAGAACCAAAGGACCAGTGATAATAATACAAATGAAAATGTCTTTGGTGGAGAAATAGAGTACTTCCTCATTACTCTTTGAACATGGTTGATCAGTAGTTTTATTTTGTGAATTGGAATCAGGTCCAATCTTAGGTTATCCCCTAAGAACCAAGAAGTCCCTGTATTCTGACTTTACTGCATCTTGTAGAGCCAATTTAAAATCCGGTGCTGAGACAAGCATTCTTTGTGTGCTAGTCATATTTGCATTAAGTATGTGAATTTGGGTTTCTTTACTCTCTTTTTTCCCCCTCTTTCCTATTCTTCTGGGTTTTTTTTTACCCCTCTGTGGTTTGGTCTTAGTGTTCTCCGCATGAAATAAATGACCCATTACCAGGGTTACATAAATAATCAGCTGCTTCTTAGAAGAGGAAGGGAAAAACAATAGAAATTAATTTTCAGGAGAACACCAAAATTGTCCAACCAACTTAGATCAGGGCTGGCAGGTTCCCTGCCTCCAGCAATCACCTTTATGGGATGCTTCAGAGGAAAACCCCAAAACACATAATGCAACTGACCAATTGTGCAGAGCTATTTGTAGGAGGAGATAGTGTGAATACGTGGGGAGAATTCTTTGTGACCCCTGAGGTGGCCAGCTAAAGCTTCGAAGCCCCTGAAGCATGAAATTTGATTACCTTTATCTTGGTGCACAGCTCCAGATATTGCTGTCGGTCATTCAATTACCCAGCAACCTCTACACATGGTTGCAGCTGCAGCTAATATGGTATTTAGGGTAGAATACTCCACCAGTAGTTGTATGGTACATCTGGAATGGCAACAGGCTGAGCTTAACATGGAAATCTGATGGCAGGATCCAAGGTGATCAGAAATGACTACATGGCTCCATAATTATTCTTACACTTTCCTACTGATTCACTGATTACTTCTCTTCTACTTTAAAGTTTCCACTTTGACTCTGACCTAAATTCAATCTTTAAGGAAGACTTAGAGTGATTCTAAGATGACGTAGGAGAAAATGTTAAAGAAATTAGTATTAGTTTGCTTAGAAAAAAGAGACTGAGTGTGATTTAATAACTGCCTTTAAAACATAAAGAATATTAAATAGAGACTGGTAATCAATCATCCTTAGTCTCTTGCCAAGACAGAATAAGAGAGGGAAATAAATATAAACTGGATTCATGCTTTAATGGGAAAAACATTGAAAGAAGAGGTGGAGAAAATGATTTTCTAATCTTGGTTCTGCCACTATGTGACCTTAGTTTTCCCATCTTTAAAGTAAAGGGATGGAACTAAACTAGTGGACTCTTCCAATTCTGTATTTTACCACCATTAGAAAATCAAAGTAGTTGCTCTATGAGATCAAGTAGGCAGCAGCTGCAGCTAAGAGTCCTAATGAGGGCACCAGCTTCTGTTCTACTTTCCTAATCATTATCAGCAGAGAAAAGGAGGAGTCAGAATTTTGCAGTTGTTATTCATCGTAAGTTAGTCTATTATATTGTAGTCATAAAGCTGATTATCTGGAAAAGGAGAGAGAATAAGTGAGTGGAAAGGGAAAAAAGGAGAAAAGAAAAAAGAAAGAGACACAAAGACACAGACACAGACAGGGAATGAGGGAGGAGGGGAAAAAGAGACCATGCTAGACATGACTTCTGTGTGGTATAGCACTGTGACTTTGGGGGATGTGTTATTATTGAGTGGCTTTCCCTCTGTTTCTTGTGTTTTCTTGTACTATGTTCCTCAAAAAGCTGGTATTTCAGAGGATGCTACAGGTTGACTGTGGTGTTGGGCACCCAAAACACCCCAGTTGTTACACTTGTGTCACAAGGTTATTCTCAGCTTTGTACCTGATGGCACTGCCTGAGCCTTTCCATAATGTCTTGGATTGGCTTTTATCAGGGAACATGGCAGCCCAATATTCATATTTTATGGGATTTGGGCACTCTGGCACTGTGAAAGGTTTAGATAAGCTATAAAAATGGAGTTCCTAAGAAACAGATGGATTGGAAAGGGTTAACTAAGAGACATTAGAGCATTTTTTTCCTCCTGGAAGCTTTTAAGAACTAGAAAAATTCTCATCAGCAAGAAGATCGACTAGGTCACCATGCAAGATGATTTCTGGTTCTGTGAGGGCATTACTCCATTTTTGTTCTGCCCTTAAGCCTCTCTTTTCTCAACTTTACCATTTGGAAATGGCTTTTCTGTGTCATCTAAGATGAAATCTTCCCAAGTCTCAGGAGGCTTGGTTATAAGAAAAAGGAAAAAAAAGTCTGTCTTTGTAAAATGGGGGTGGGGTAGGGAGAAATCTGGCTCTTTTCCAAGTCAGACTTAGTTAGGCTTTTGGAGCAATATCCGTTTCCATTAACATTGAGCAAAGACACACACCTCTCAGACTTTAGTCAACCATCACTTTGTAATTACCAGTTTCCATTGTCCTGTGGTAAGGAGGTATGCAATTTGGGATATGTTTATAACACCACCTCTCACCTCCCCCCCCCCAAAAAAAAAATATGGATTTGGCATTTTAGTTCTGTAGTTATCCACATGATTGTAAAAGCCACCTAACTCTGGGGAGGTGATAGGATTCCATGTGCTACCCTAAGGATTGTCAGAAGGCTGAAGCATTAAGGGTCTGTGCTTGTAACATTTTTTATTCATTTTAGTTCTCACACTGACTCCCAAACAAGGGGCAGAGCAGCTGGTCCATCAAGATGCATTCCTTCCTCCTCCTTGTAAGCTGGGAATCAGTTTGGCTTTCCAGGCACAGATTTTTACCAGATGTACTCCGGCAAAAGTTGCCAGCCAGTTGGTTACCTAAAAGGGAACCTTAGCTGATAGATGAATTAAGTTGGAATTGACAGCTCAAGGTCCATCTGTATTTACCTATGAGAGCAGGGCCAGGGAAGGGCTGAAGAATGGCCAGAGCTTTGTCAAGGCTAGGATACTGAAAGCCACTGTTATTTAGCTCCATCAAACTACACCCTTGATAGGAACTGAACTACAAAGGCAGTATATCCTAATTAACTTTAAATGCCTTACTCATAAAGCTGTCAGCACCAGGCTCTAATGTCTGTACTTTTAATGATGCATTTGATTAGAAGGTAATTTTATTCACTTGATGGCAGCCAGGACTGTTTGAAGAGGGTCTTTTTCTCCCCTCTTCTTTTTTTTTCCTTTTCCTTTACCCCATCTCTCATACTCAAAACATTTACTAAATTTGTCATGTTTTCCCAAAGGAACAAATAAATCTATCATAGCATTTTCATGACTTCCTTCTTACCATGTGAGTTGGAAGGTGTGTGATGGAGTGAGACATGTAGATCATGAACAGAGGTTCATTCTTGAAATCTTCCCCTCTGAAGTGGGTGAAACAGAGAACAATCTAATGTTTTTGGGTTTGGTTTTGTTTTTCCTCCAGTTTTGAGCCTTTCAAAAGAAATGGTCTCTCTTCTCTTGAAAATTAGCGATGAGATTGACCTGAAATGGTGATTAAATCTGGCTGGAGATTAGCCAGAGCACTATTGCATCTGGATATCAATAAAAGGATGGGTAATTTTATGGGTTTGCATAATATCTCCAGCTATGCAACAATAAGGTGATAATGACTGCAATCAAATCTTCAGGGTTCAGATAGACTTTGGGAATGAAGATGAAATTTCCTCTGGTTCTGTCTTTCCTTCAGTTCCTCTTCCTCTCTTTCTGTCTTTCTTTCCTTTTTCCTTTCCTCCTCTTTTCTCTCCCACTTCTTTTTTCTCTACTGTTCCTCTTCTTTTTTTCTTCCTCTTCCTCTCATCACATAAGGTTAATGTTATTAATAACTGATGGGTATCGTAGATATAAAGTCTTTAAATACAAGGGTCATTTTGTTCTTGTTGTTCAGTTGTTTCATTTATAAATAGAGTGCTGGGCACAGAAGCAGGAAGACCCAAGTATAACTCTGACCTTATACACTTACTAGCTCTGTGATCCTAGGCAAGACCCTGGACTTAACCTTGTTGACCTCAATTTCCTCATCTAAAAAATGAACTGGAGAAAAAAATGTCAAACCATTACAGTGCCCCAGATAGGGTCAAAAAGAGTCAGATATGACTAAAAGGACTGAACAACAACAACCCTAGTAATTGTGGAATTTAAGTGTTATTATTATCCATAGTTCATAAACAAAGGCACTGATGAAAATAGAGGTTGTCATACTGGAGAGCAATTTGGAACTATGAGCACAGGGTTATCAAAATCTGCATACCCTTTGATCCAGCATTGTTTCTGCTGGGCCTGTAACCCAAAGAAATCAAAGAAAGGGAAAAAGAGGAAATAGCAGCTCTTTTGTAGTAGCAAGGAACCAGAAACTGAGTAGATGCCCATCAGTTGGAGAATGGCTGAATAAGTTGTGGCCTATGAAGGCAATGAAATATTATTGTTCTATAAGAATATCAGGATGATTTCAGAAAGGCCTGGAGAGACTTACATGAACTAATGCTGATTGAAGTGAGTAGAACCAAGAGAACATTGTACATAAGAAGAAGATTATGTGATGATCAACTGTGATGGAGTTGACTCTTCAACAATAAGGTGATTCAAGCCAATTCCAACTTATGATGGATTTATGATGGAGAAAGCCATCTGCATCCAGAGAGAGGATTATAGGGAGTGAATATGGATCACAATATATTTTCACCTTTTTTGTTGTTGTTTACTTGCTTTTTTTCTTTCTAATTTTTCCCTTTTTAATCTGATTTTTCTTGTGCAGCATGATAAATGTGGAAATTTATTTAGAAGAATTATATATGTTTACTTTTTGTCTAGAGGAGGGAGGTGAAAGGAAGGGAGAAAGAAAAATTTGGGATACAGGGTTTTGCAAGGGTAATTGATGAAAAACTATATTTGTATTTTAAAAATAAAAAGCTATTATTAAAAATTTAACTAAAAAAAACATAAGTTGTCTTACCTTGGACCACACAAGTAGTAAGTGTCTGTCTGAAGTTCACCTTTCTGAATCTATTTCCAGTTGTCTATCCATTATACCATCTAAATGCCCTTTATTTCTGGTTCCACCTTTTGACTGAAACTTTGTTTTCACAATGTTCTTAATTGCAAAATCACAGAACCACAAAATAATACAATCAGGAGGGACCTCAGTAACCATCTAGTAGTTCACCTCAGACATCAAAGGAATTCCTACTATAATATACCCAAAAAGTGGATTTCCAAGAAGGGTACTCTATTGACTTTTTCTGTCATTGAATCATTTAAACTTTGTACAGCATTCGACTCTGATGATTGTCTCTCTTTAACCTAAATATTCTCCTTTTTCAGATTTATATGACTCTCATAGTTCCTTTTGTCTGGTTCTAATATATTAAGATACATTTTGCTAGATTACTGTCCATCTCTTACTCACTGAATGTGGGTACTCTCAGAAGCTCTGGCCAACATTTTCCTCACTTCTTTCTTTTATATTTTTTTCATTGATAAGATCATCTATTATCAAAGATTCAATTACTGCCTTTATACCAATAACTTTCAAATATATATGTGTGACTATATGTATCTATCCATATCGATATATCTCAAGTTATATTTTCTCTTTTAATCTCTAGTCCTATTTCTTCAACTATCTCTTATCTGGATATCCTACCAACAAAATTTATCTTCCTCTTCTTAAACTTGCTTCTCCTCCTCTATTTTTGTTGTTGCTCCTCCATGTTTCCCATGTTTAGTTTCCTCATACTCAAAGTTTTCAGCATCTTTAACTCTTTTCTCTCCTTTCATTATCATTATCAATTAGTGCAAAAAATATTGATTTTTCCTCCATTCTATATCTAACATTACTCCCTTTCTCTCAACACACACTGCCACTACCCTGGCTCAGATTGTAAGCATCTCTTAAGTTTTCTCCTTTCCTCTTGTTTCTCCCTTCCTTAAGTCAGCCCACGTCTTTTACCTCTCCTGGATGTGCTTCTGACTCTCCCATCAAACTTCACCACGATGTCTTAGCTGCTTTTTTCACCCTGGAATTTCCCTCAAAATCTGGATTCTCCATTCTTGTGACTCTTTTTTTTTAATTAATAGGTTTCTCCCAGGGTTTTCATTTTAAAGATAGTCTCAAACTGATCTTATTTCATTCCCCTTCCAGCTATGCTTCTGACTCTCTGGATTTCACTATTTTGCCTCCTCCAGAGACATATTCCTCTTTATGTTCTACCTCCCCTTATCAGAATACAGGTTCTTTAAATGCAAGTATTATATTTATTTTTTCCTTATATTTGTATCCCCAGCACTTAGCACTATGCCTAATATATAGCAAAGTGCTTAAGTCCAGGTGTGAGGTGACATTTGGATGACAAGGATATCCTTGAAGGATAGCTTAGTGTAATAAAGATATAAGACTCAACTCCCTTTTTTTACACACATTCTCCAAGGTTGTACCACATTACTTCCAGTATTTACATTCCTAAGGTGACTACATTATTCCCAATGTGGGATTACCTGGGGTTTCTTGAAAAGTATAGGGGTCTCTACTACTATTGAGGTTTCCACTATACCATTCCCATGGACTGGTAGCTCAGAGTTATTATTGCAACCTTCCTAAGGACCTCATCATATCATTACCATCTCCATGAAGCCTTTCCTGATTCACCCACCCACATACCTTCCTTAAATTTCCTTGATTCTTTTCTAAATTCAACTATTTGAATCTCTCATTTGCCCCATTGCTGGATGTCTCAAATTGTATTTATATAATCATTTTGAAACCCCCATTCTCACCTGACCATAATTACCTTAAGATGAGGGACAGAGTTGTTTATCATTTGGTATCTTTGTGCTTAGGACAGGACCTTCTACATAGTAGGCATTTAATAAGTGTCTGCTGAATTGTATTTCCATGTGGGAAAAAACAGATCCATGTGAGTAAGGAAGGCTTTATGAAAAAGATGAGACTTGAAATAGTTTATGAAGGACACATTTGAAATGGGTCACTTTGAAGATTGCTATTCCTTGCAGGTGCTAATTCTTTTAAATATTGTTACTAAGCCAGAAGAAGCCAGGAGAAAAAAGGAAGGAGAAAGGTTGATGAAGAAAAATATGGCATGTTTTATATCAATAAGGAGGTGCAAGGTCAGAATTTCCTTAAGTAGATTTCCTTGCTTCTTTTCATCCTTATTTTCCTTTCTCATTTTCTTGTCCTCCCTCCTTCCCTTCTTTATTTCCTTCCTTCTTCCCTTCCTTCTTCCCCTCCTTCTTTCCATCCTTCTTCTCCTCCTTATTTCCTCCCTTCTTTTCTTCCTTTCTCTTTCCCTCCCTCCCTCCTTCCCTCCTTCCTTCTCTCTTTCCCTCCCTTCTTCCCTCCTTCCCTCCCTCCTTCCTTCCTCCCTCCTTCCCTCCCTTCTTTTCCCTCCCTCCTTCCTTCCTTTCCTTCCCTCCTTCCCTCCTTCTTTCCTTTCCTTTCCTTTCCTTCTTTCTTCCTTTCTTCCTTCCCTCCTTCCTGTCTCTTATAATTATTTAATGTATGGAGAAACAGAAAGTTGCAAAAAGATAACCCAGAGGGAAACTCAACTACCTCCATCATTGTCACCGGAAAAAGCAGCCAGGAACTTTCCTCTACCCACCTCCTTTGGGCATAATTTTGGACTTCAATTGCTTAATCTTTAAGCTTTCTTTAGGCAGCTTATATTTCTATGAAACCTCTGTTTGAAAAAAAAAAGTCTTCTTATATCTTACAACAGGCAAGAGAAGCCAATGACCTCTTGCTTTGCATCATGTCATGCTCCTGGATAGTCTCCTGTGCAGCTCATGCGGGGTTTGACACATTGAGGCAGACAGCCCCTTATTATTAAATCTGTTTGCAAATGTGTGGAGATCGCCCTTCACATCTGCCGCTGGTTATGAGTGGTGGCATATCGTGGATAGGAATCAGAGGCTCGTAGAAAACCTTGCCATTCCCTTTTCTTCTTCCCTCCTCTTAACTAAGGTAGGCAACATTTCAGAAACAATATTAATAATGCATAGGAACAGCTAGGGAAATGGAAGGTCCTGCGTTACAGGGATAAGCTCCAATGGGAAGAGAGGGGCTCCCCAATACCTTTGGAGAAAATGGATTCCCAAGTCCCATTACTTGCTGTCTGATCTCGGAGTAGAAAGGATTCTAGGAGCAGATTTCCTCCTAATTTTATCCTTTCTACCTCCAATCCTGTGAATTAAACTGATTCATAACGGACACAGTTTTCAGGAGTATAAAGTGCTATATAAGTGCTTGTTATGAGTGATAAATTCATATATGAAGCAGGTTTGGTTTGGGTGAGAACCTGGAGGGGAGACTCTTGGGGAAACTTTGCAACTCTAATTTCTGGTTCTGAGCAGGTGCTTTCCTCCCTCTAAGTGAACATCCTTGCAGAGAGCTAGGAAGGGAGGGCAAGGGAAGGAGGTGCTACAGCTGCTATCTTTCAAAGGAATCTGACCCAGGAGCAGTGATGCAAACATCCTTTGTGTAAGGAAGGGAGATAGATTCCAGAGAGACTGAGCTATCTTCCCCAATACCCACCATTGTGTCAGCAGAGTGCATTTTCTTTCATCAGCTAAATTGAGAAGTTCATGCTGTCGTACCTCCCCTAAAATAGTCAGCCTCAACTGGGCTCAGCCCTTCCAAGTTGATGGAATCATTTTGTGAGTGAGGTCAAAGGGATATCCCCAACCTCAGAAAGCATTGCATAAGGGCAAAGTAGAGAATTTCACTTATTGATATTAGTAATAGTGGAAGGGTCACTATGGAGAGGATGTGACATAATCATCAATATATTATCAATAAAATTATTAAGAAGCATGGAACTTTTGGCTGTCTGTTCAGTTCTGAGAGTCAGAAGCAATAGGTAACCTCTTGGATGATGAACATATGAGAACTGTTCGTGATGGAGTAGATACTTGACTTTCTGAAATAGCCAAGCTGAGGCTGATGAGGTCTGCCATGGAGCTGTGAGAGATGGGATAAGTTTAAAACCCTCCAGAGATTACACTAGCTAATTAGAGGTGCTGATGAAGAGGAAATTCTACTTCCTTTCTAGCTGAAACCCTTGGCCAAATGATTAGTTGATCATTCAGCCAGAATACATGGAGCACTTATTCTGTGCTCATTTCTGTGATAAGTGCTGGAGATGGTTATGTTCCTTGCCTTCAAGTGCCTCAAAGTCTATTTTTGGAGATAGGGTAAACATAATAGGAAAATATAGTAATAAGGATATATATTCTAGTTAATGAATGAATAGTATATATCAAGTATCTAAGTGTTATAAGGAATATACCGAGCTGGTAGGGGAGGCTAGCATGCTGAATATCAAGGTTATTATCCACAAAGACCTCAATGCATGAGACCATTGGACTAACTCTAACAAAATGAAATGTAACAAAGATAAATATAATATCTTATATATTAAGAAATTAACTTTGCAGGTAGAATATGGAGAAGCATGATTAAACAGAAATTGTCTGAAAAAGATCTGGAGGTTTTAATGGACTCCAAGATCAATATGAATGTGATGAAACTAAGATAACTGTGGGTTACATTAAAAGGAGCGTTACATCCAGGAACATGGAGCTGTTGATTGCAATGTATGATCCCCTGGTCAGATCAAAACTGAAGTGTTGCATTCAGTTCTGGGAGGCATTGTCTAAGAAATAAAAATCTGGAAAGTGTTAATGGAGGGTAACCAGAAGGGTTGAAGGACCTTGATTCTATAGAACATGAAAATCTATTGAAGACATTTGTTTGGCCTGGAGAATAGAAAACTCATGATGGACATGATAGATCTCTTAAGTATTTGTAGAGATGAGAGATTAGATTTATTCTATTGGACACCAGAGCCAAAGACCAAGAGCAATGGTTGGAAATGAAAAAAAAAAAAAAGGCAAATTTGAGTATGATGTTGGGAAAATTCCTAACAATTAAATGGTCTGAAAATGCAATGTGCTGCTTCCAGAACTAGCAGGATGCCCTATAGAGGAGGTCTTCCAGCAGAAATTGGGTGACCGCATGTAACTAGTGACAAGGATTCTTTTTTGAGTTAGAATTAAATGTCCTCAGAAGCCTGATCTCAACTCTCAAATTCTGTGAGGTCAGGAGAAAGAGAGACCAATTTGAGTCAAGGAGTACATAGGATTTGAATTGGAAATTGGAATTTGAAAGATAGGTCAGAATGAATGTCAGCCTCTCCCTGGAAGGCTTTAGGTGTTAAACCACTCTCTTACTAATGTGATTCATAGGAAAGTAAATGGCATCTTCATACCTGTGCGGACAAACTCCATGATGACAACTTCCACAGAACAACTAGATGACCAGTTATCTTGCTTGGGAAGGAATGTGTTAATGTTTAGGGCCCATGTGTTTTTTTTTTTCCTTCCTTGACTAGTAATTGGCCTTAAACTCTGTTGAGACCATGCTCTTCACCATTCCCTAGAAAAAGCCTGAGAACAAAGTATAAACCCTCATTGAGAATTGTTGGGCAGCAAGACATCTTTGCTTTAAATTGAGACCTCAACCCATACAATAAAAAAAATTAAATTAAATTAATAATAAAAAATACTTGCCCTGAAAGGCTAGAGTTGGTTTCGGAAATTAAGAGCTGTCACTTTAAACTAATTTCCCCTTCCTGGGCCCTGCTCCTCAGCCTGCCCTAGCCCTGGCAGAGGAGTGGGGGATATTTTAAAGTGACAGTTTTAAACAGCCTCGGTGTTCACAGTGCAATCATTTTTTACGTGGAGGCCTCCTGGGCTCATGCTGAGGGGCTCTGCAGGATCCAATCTCCCTCCATAAATCTGTATGAGGCCCCATGTTGCCTGGCAGCCACAAGCAAGGAGATTGCCAAGAGAGGTATAGAGGAGGTCCCTGAAGCAGGGGTTACTGAAGAAAGAACTGGGGGGTTATAGAAGTGGCAGACAAGGGTCAGGGCATGTGGTGCTTTGGGGGCTCAACTCAGAGATGCAGGGTTCCCTTCAGCCCTAGCCTCCTTCAGAAAATGGTGCCGGAGGCCATGACACCCTTTTGTGATCTCAGTGAAGCTCAAACCTAATTTGGTACAATTGTCTCAATTTCCCTTTTCTCTGGGACCAGTTAGCAACACTTTAAGTGACAAACAGTAATCTGCCACTCCATAAGCAAACACACGCATCCCCAAGGCAAAGAAAAAAGACCTACTTCTATCAGGTTAGGCAAAATCCCAAGGTGTCAGGTCACTAGACAGAGTTTCCAGGGAAATATATCTATTTATTAATATTAGTTAAGATATTAATATATACCTACGTACATCTAAGTAGAATCTCTATTTCTACAATTAATATCAGAGAGTTGGAGCTAAAGGTCCTTCAGAGGAGATCTGGTCCAACTTTTTTGTTTTATAGTTTATGAATTGAAGGAGAAAAATTACATATACGTATATATATATATAGTAAGTGACATGTGAAATCCAAACCTTTTATTCATCATCCTCCAAATGTAATTCAATTTCCACTGTCATCCTGATCTCTATCTGGCCACTGCACCCAGATGGCTCTGGAGGGAAAAGTGAGGCAGGTGACCTGCAGTCTCCCTCACTTAAAATCAGTTCACTTGCATGTCACCTCTCTGATGTCATGTCCTCTGAGAAATGAAGGATAACTTTACACTGTACCACAGACCATTGTATAAACAGCAAGTATATTGTATACTATATTCATTCATTGGCTGGAGGAATGGTCTTTATGGGAGGGGTCTAACCCCCAATAACTCCCAATTTAGTAGTCTTTTTCTATGTGAGTAGCCCCTCCTCTGCCCCCTCCTCTCCTGTCTCAAAAAGCCTCATCTAGCATGTGTGTACTGACTTATTTTTTTAATCTGCTTCTGTTTTTACTGTTTCCTCATGGTTCCTGCCCCACTTGATTTGGGGAAACAAACAATCATGGTGAGACAGGAGAATATACTATTGGCAGACCTCCTTATTTTTGATCCTCAGGAACATTCATCATTGTGGTCAACATAAGTTCCAAAAACAATCATAAGGATCTCAGCCTCAAAAACAAAGGGATGTTGACTTTTTGCCAGCTCTAAAATTCTGTGAGTCTATGAGCAATTCTCAGCTTGCTGGCTGTGCCTGGTGACTACTAATATATTTAAACTTTCTGTATTAAAGATCTCAGCAGCCTCTCTCAGGAGGAAATTACCTCTCCAATTCACGCCAGCCAGGTGCCCTCTTGAGACATGTGAGACTCATGTCCCTAGCTAAAGAACATTCCTTTTTCAAACTAGAAGAGGGAGATGGTGGTACATAGGTCTATTACTAGAAATAGATGCATTTATGAATTTCAACATCCTATTAATGGTGATGATCTGACAAGAATTGAGAGAATGGAGGTATTTGGGAATATCGCTGACAGATGATTTGTGTTGTAAGAAGGGATGTGGAATACAGAGTGTCTCCAGAAAAGCTACTATTGAGGCTAGATGAGACATGATTAAGATTCAGTGATCAGATCAATACCGAATGGACAGAATTCTCTTTTGTTCACCCCATTGTAGTAGGCAACACTTCTATGAGGGATCCCTCAAATGAACTTAAAATGATTAATTTGGAGGCTAGTAAAATTTAAATGGTATGTATATATGAGTGGGAATGTATAGTGCGGAAAGACAGTGCCCATGACTCATACTTTAGTCTCCTTGAAACCATTTGAAGCTGACACAGACAGATCAGCCAAGTTAAATTTCTTTTTCTCAGATATAATAATTTAACTGAAATTGATAAAATGAAATATATTTTGGAACTGCTATCTATCCCTGGGAGATTGGATCATGACAAGAATATATTGAGTTATGAATGTCTAAATGTCATATTTAATATCCAAGGGATTTTGTCTTTCCAGGCACCTGATTGGCTGTGTAGCCCATTGTCATTAATTGCTGTGATCAGTAGTCCTCTGGGATTGGTTGCCTGTTTATCCAATATTATTTCTAAGCAGCCAGTTGCCTCAAATTTTATTGGCTATAATGCCCTCCCAAGCCCCATTCATAAGGGATGAATTGAATTGGTCCCATTAGCTCAGTTTCCAAGGCAGTGAAGAAGGTAATGGATTTCAGGTTTGTATGTGGTTTAATTTAGATGTTAAAATATTGCATATGATTAACCCAGATAACTCAATGATAACTTATGCAAGGAATGGAGATTGGATTTAGGAAGAAACTGAAGGTAGTTTCTGGTCCTTCGTAATCACCATTTAAACATAGGAGATGAGAAAGAGGAAGAGGAAGAAAAAGAAGGGAGGAGGAGGAAGAAGAATATAATATGTGAGAGTCAGTGAAGTGCAGAGAAAAATTCTAGATTTGGAGTCAGAGGACCTGGGTTGAAATCTTTGGACTAGTCAAAAACCTCTGTGGGTCTCAGTTTCTTCAACTTTGAAATGAAGCAATAGGATAACCTCAAAGATCTTCAAATCAATGATCTCAGGTAATTCTCTAAGACTTTGTTATAGAAAAGGTATGATTTTAGTAGGCAGCTAGGTGGTACAGTGCTGGACTAGAATTAGGAATTTTTGTGAGTTCAAATGTAGCCTCAGACACTAGCTATGTAACCCTGGGAAAGCCACTTAACCTTGTTTACCCTCAATTTCCTCATCTATAAAATAAGCTGGGGAAGGAAATGGGAAGCCATTCCAGTATCTTTGCCAAGAAAATCTAAATGGGGTCACCAAGATTTAGACATGACTGAAAAACCACTGAATATCATGATCTTACATATAGATTGGGAGAGAAGTTTTCCAAACCCACAATTCTCTCTACGGATGAAATAACAGGGTGACAAAACACACACACACACACACACATACACACACACACACACACACACACACACTTTAGTACAATCAGTTAAGGGGACTAGGTTCATATGGAATCTTTTAAGATTTCAGGAAATTTGGTTTGGGATAGAATTTGTAATTAAATGTCTGTGTTGACCGAGATATTATCCCTTCCCTCATTTCCTCAAGGACAATTCGAGTGGGTGAAGGACAGAGAAGCTTTGCTCCTGACTGGTAGCCAAGCCACTTATAGAATCATAAGGGCAGAAAAGAACTTGAAAGATTATTCATTCTAAACTCTAAGTAAAAAAAAAATCATTCCTAAATTATTTTCACTCCAATTTTTAAAAGATACCACAATCCACCATAATGACATATCTCCATGTCTTATACCCCCCTCCCCATTAGGAAGTTCTGTCTCATATCAGGCTGAAATCCATCAAACTGCAGATTTTAAGTCTCTGTCTCCTGTTTGTGTCTCCAGTGGGAACTGCAAATACAATCCTCTCTATATTATTATAAATCAGAACAGTTTTTCTGTAGTTGCTATGGTTCCGTGAGTTTACCCTTCCATACCCTTCTCTGGATATACTCTACTGTATACATGAAAATGAAAATGTTTTTCCTGAACATCAGAACAGCTCTACTCAGTTATCTTATAAATGGAACTGAACTTTGTTCAAGTTGGATCTCTTCACATTCTGTGACAATGAGAGGAGCAGGGACCATTCAGTATGATTATCTCCCACAGGCAAGGAAGCATATAATTGACAATAGGTGAGAGAATATTTACTACTCTGAAGGTACCCAAATCAGGCTGAATTATTATTGTCATTATTATAGCAAGAATAACATTCATTTATATAACATTTTATATTTCTAAAGTGCTTCATGGCCATTTAATTAGGGTACTCAGTTATTAAGTGCTAAATAGAGGTGATTGAAAAAGTTTATTTTAACTCATTAGAAGTGGGATGCTTAGGGAATTCTCATCTCTTAAACTCAGAATAGGTGAGGGTCTTTTGTGGAGGTGTTGGGGGGAATAGGGCTGGACTAGAAAATAGAGTAAGCACTACTACTAAGATGCTAGGTATGCATAATAATACAATTCTCTTTGGGCTCTGTAAATCAAAAGTTAATTACTGGGAGGGTCCCATTTGTATTTTTATTGCTCTATTTACATTTTATGGAACCATCTGGTCCCATTAATATGTTCAAAGTCAGTTTAGTTTTACTTAGAAATTTACAGCAATAGACAAGGATGCTTCTCCTTCAAGTGGGAAAGGCCATAGGTACTTAGTCAGAGTGGAGTGGGAGTACTGTAGGAGTTAAACTGAGTGAGAAAAACGTTGGTGTTTACAGCAATGATAACCTAAGGACTATCCTTATGGGCTCTGTTATAGGTGGTCCTGAGATCAGAGATTTGGAACTGGAAAGGGACCTTGAGGGTCCAGCATTGGGTTCAGTGCTTGTGCCATTGGTTTATTAATAAGGATGCGAGGGCCAGGGAGATTGACTGCCCATGGCTTGTTTCCTTTTCTTTCTCCATAAAGATAGTAAGTTATGGAGATGACATTCTAACCTAGGTCTTCTGACTCCAAATGCAGCGTGCTTTCTGCTCCAACATGCCACTTGGGGGAAGAAGAGGAAGCTGGTGGCATCCCATTTGTAAGCCTAGTCACTTGGAGGACGCCCTGGTGCTTTGAGCTGAGAGATAATCTGGATCTTTGGAATGCCAATAACTTGTTATAGTCATACAATGACAGGTTGAAGAATAGGGAAACAAGTACCCAGATGCCCTTTCCAGGCATTGAACTATAATGAAACACTCCAAGATATTACTGTCTTCTGCCAGTCCCATCTGTGGGGACATCCCAAGGGCTCCACACATGGATGGAGCATACAAGCCACCTTGTTTTCTTCCTCTTGTTCAGCCTCCCTAGGACACAGCTACATGGTCCTCCCTCCAAGATACTACTCAGGAGGATGGCGGCCTGCTTTGGCCATCCTTGGCCCTGGAATGGATGGTAATGTGGTACTTACACCCATCAGATTCCATCCAGAAGTGAGCAGCTGCTGGAGGATGACAAAGAGCCGGATTCCGACTTTTCATTTTAAATGTTATCTCAGCTGGCCAGTTCTTGCAACCAGCTCCCTCTCTCTCCACCCCTACCACTGTCCCCAAATATTCCCAGTCCAAAAATCATGGTCTGTGAGGAGTGCACATTAGCTAAAATGAAGCTTACTTCCCGCCTTGGTGGTTTTCCCAGACCAAGCTGGTCTGGCTTAACACTTGGATGCTAATGGCAGATGCTGGTGGGTCCGATTTGGCGGGTCCGATTTGGCGGGTCCGATTTGGCAGAGGGTCAGCCTGCTAAATCTAAGTGGCAAGGGTTAATGTCCTCCGGTTCCATTTTTGGGCAGGTTCCACTTGGCTGCATGGATAGGAGGAGCAAGTGGGGCTGGATCAGAAACATCTTTCTTTCTGATACAAACTCGTACTTCATAACTGTCTCCAATCATCCCCTGCTGGCTTCAGGAACACAAAACAAAACCCGTTATTGATTCTGCTGAAAAAGAATTCTTGTTTCCTTTTTAAAAAGTGCTCCCCTGCTGCTACTTCCCTGTGACCCCCTGCCCCTTCTCCTCCAACTTTTTTCTCCTCTATACAATATGAATCAAAGAGGTTCAGTTAAGTAGAAGCCCTAAGTTGACCTAACTAGAGCAGCTTAGAGTTATGATAGTAATTTGCATTAGGGATGGAATGGAAGAGGATGTATCTCAAGTTATAGATAATATTTTTTCTTTTCTTTTTAAAATTCCCTCCCCATTTCCCTTCTCCTCCTCTTTTTTCTCTGCTTTTTTTCCCTTTCATACTCTTTCTCATTAATCAATCAATAAGAATTTAATAATGTGCCAATCTCTGCTAGACACTGGGGATGCAAATAATATATATATATACACATACATATACATACATATATGTATGTGTATATATATATATATATATATATATATATATATATAAGTTCTAGGCAATCTCTGGCAGTTGGTGGTTCAATGGATAGATCATTGGGTGTGGAGTCAGAAAAAGCTGAAATTCAAATTTGCCTCCAGACAATTAATAGTTAATCATTTAACCTCTGTCTTCATTTATTTTTAAATGCTTAAAGAAGCACCTTTTTTGCAGGGTTGATATAACTGAATATGTGTAAAAAGGGCTAAGCACAATGTTTGGCACATAGTAAGCGCTTAATAAATATTTATTCCCTACCCCACCCACTCACTCAAGGAGCTTACATTCTATTGAGGAAAAAACAAGTACATGCATGAATCAATATATTCAGAAAAAAAATAAATTGAAAAAATACAAAGAAATTAAATGGAAGGGAGCTTGGGATGGAAGGCACAAGCAATGATCGAGTTTTTGAGCTCTATTTTGAAGGAAGAGAGAGGAAGTAGGAGAGGTAGAGGTGAAGAAGAAGAAGTTTGTAGCCAGTGTGTCAGTCAAAGGCACGTAGATTGGGGATGTAGTGTCCTGTCTGAGGAATTGAAAGGCGGCCAGTTTTTCTGGATAACAGAGTTCAAAGAAGTAAAATACAAGGTTGGAAAATTAGGTTGGAGCCAGAATGTGAATCATTTTAAAAGTTAAACAGATCAATTTTCATATGTGATCCTAGAACAACAGGGAGTCCCTGAAGCTTATTAAGAAGGGGAATGACAACAGTGTTAGAACTATGCTTTAAAAAATCAATTTTTGCAGGTAGGATAGACTGAACTGAGAAAGAAGTGGAGATAAGGAGACCCGTTAGAAGGTCATTGCAATAATTTAGGTAACATGTGATGAAGGTCCTAAAGTAACTATATGAATAGATTAGGAAAAATGGATCTGGTGCAAAAAATAGAGATGAAAAGATTTGTCAGCTAATTGGATTTGTAGGATGAAAGAGAAGTCCATGATAATGTTAAAATTGTGAAAGAAGGCTTCACAGACATTGGGATCATAGTTAATTCCACATTAGTTGAATGGCCAATGTTGAATCCAAATGGAACAAACCTAGTCCTTCCAACACCTAGTTTGGAAAGTGAATTCAAAGTTATCAATCAAGGAGTGATACATGAGGTATTAGATATTAGATAGTAACCATCTCTTATCATTATTCTGTCATTCTTAAATTGTCATGACTTTAGTAGTGTCCATTTCATAAACATAGTATCTGGTCACCAGCGTTTTACTTTCTTGAAATAAGATCCAGAAGAGAAATAGTTTCCTCCTTCATTCTCCCCATAATCTGAGGATATTGACAAGAATCTCCTCCAACTGACTTGGGCAGCCTTGTATTAGTAGAAAGATAATCTGGTATAGATTCAGAAGATGTGGATATAGCTTCATATCATCTGTTTAGGATCATAGCTAGCAAGTATCTAGTCCATCTTCCTCATTTTGCATAGGAGAATATGGAAGTCTAAAGAAATCTTGTGACTGCATAAGAACACATATACAGTCGCACTTCTCCCAATCGGTATTTGTTTTATTTTGTGGATCTCATTTTCCTCATCTACAAAACTAAATCATGGGATTAGATGATCTCCAAGTTCTCACTGAGCTCTAACACCATTCTATGATTCTCAGACTTAGTAGGTATGGGGTGGGGTCTACCTTATCTCAGATGAAGGTCATCCTTTGTCTTTTATACTTGAATTTACTTGGGTAGTGGAAGATTTAGTTTCCTGTAGGAAACCCAAGCTCCCAAAGGGTGTCCATGGAGTGAGAAGGAGCGAAGAAGAAACGGCAAATCCGGAGATCACATTAATATTTAAAGCAGCTTCCAGTCTATTCCTTTTTTCTCTTCTTGTCATTTCATAGCCCATGTTTGTTTAATGACAGGCATGTCCCACCTTAGCATTGTCCCCTTCTCTTGCCTTTACACCCCTAACTTAATCCCCTCCTTGCCCATTTTAATTCCCTTTTTTGCATCTATTTTTAAATACAAACTGCTGATGCAAATGTCCAAAATAAATTATGCTGAATAATAGATGAAGACAGCTGCATAATTTATAATGCTGGAGGACCAAGCAGAGATGTGCCGGCTGCTCTCACCCCCTGCCCCTTTCATGGCCTCACACTACAACCTGCATGCACTTGGATGCTGGACAGCTGGGCAAGCAGGCCTAATCAGACCGGAGGTTCTAATGCTCTCTTGGTATGTGCTGATGTAGGAGAGAGTGTCATAAGCCTCTTGTTTTGGTCTAGAGTAGTTTTATTTGCTCAGCATTGGGTTATGTAATTCCTGTGCTTAGAAATCCTTAGTTGGACACAATGAAGTTAGGATCAAAAAATGTTGGGATTAGAAGAGAATCTATCCCAACCTCTTTGACAGAGGAGGGAACTGAGAACCAGGGAAATGAAGTACCCTGCCAAGGGGCGCAGCTGCACACAGAAACCAAGGTCTTTTGACAATCTTTGGATTAAGCTACCATGTCTTAAAAGGACTGCCTGAAGTATGTAAAACTGTGGTTGCTTCTTTCCCTTTTAAGCAAAGGTACCACATATTTATTTGTGATGTATATTTTAATTTGTTTCAATCTTTATATTGTTTTGTTGACATAAGAGAGGCAATTTTGACTAGCAGACAAAATGTTGCATTTGCAATGCAGAAGCTCTTGTTCAAATTTCCCTCAACTCCCCACTACCTGTGTGATCTTGGAGTTCTTTGAGCCTCAGTTTCTCCATCTTAGAAATGGGAATGATAATAATAGTTCCTATTTTATGGGCTTATTGCGAAAGATCAAATGTCTGTTAAGCTTATGCAAAGTCAGCCATTATTATTTAACCTCACTTCTTACTTGACATGGTGACATAGACCCCCCCACCATAGTTACTTATAAACTGTTCTCATAATCAGCTTTCATTTCTGTTTATGGGATCAGTGGAGAAGTTCAAGATAGCCTCTCCTTGAGAAGTCAGGGGATTTCTGTCTTTAAGGGTCTCTGCCACAAGGTCATTGCCCAAGAATTGATCTGTGGACATCTCTTCAGAGGTTCTGAGCTGTAGATAAGTTCTCATTGTTCATGGGAAATTGCAGTTGGTTGAGAGGGAATAAACAGATCTTTGAGTTGAACAGAAAGGGAGGCTGCTCATGAAACTCTTTTCTGCTCACATAAGACATGTTCAGAAGAGGAAAACATTAGTTATTTTTCCCTGTGCTTGGTGTCTGCTTTAATAATTGAGAATTGTGAAATGACTGGGATTGTAGCATCAGTCTGATTGGCTAACAGAGAATCAGAGTTGTGTAATTATGAGATGAAATTCATAGAGATCAAAACTCATTAGCCAGTGTTAAAACAGCATTACCTAATAGTGCAGCATCCTCCATGCAGACACGGGAGCTTAGCTGAATTCTCTTCACACCTCACAATTCTCCAAAGGCAGATGGGATGTTATCTGCTTTATCCCTCCTTCCTCCTTCAAACCGCAGACCATCACAGTGGCTTTTCACATGGGGACAGTTGACTATCACACTAATATGACCTTGGAAGTTAGGGATCAGGAAAGGAGAAGAGATTGTTGCATCATCCCATGAGGAGGAAATGTGTAAAAAAAGAGTGAGAAATTTGTTGCTTCCTTGACACTGTGGGACTACTATTACAAAGTCAATTCAATTCATTTCGAAAAATTTCAAAGCCTTCCTTTCTAAAAGGCTCAGAACTTAGCAAGTTTCTCTCCCTTTTTCACCCTTAGCCCTGCTTGGTTTGATTGCACTGAACACCATGTCCTGAATGGGTTACCCCTAGGTGGCTCTTCCCAGTTTTCAGTTTTTTGGGGGGACTTTGATTTTTTTGGTATATTGTCTTCTCTCATTAGATTTTAAGCTTATCGAGCGCAGAGAGTTACTTTCCTTTTTTCATTTGTATCCTCATTGCTTAACACAGTGTCGGGCACACAGTAGGCATTTGATAAATATTTATTAAAATTTTTGTTGAAGTGACCTTTGGGAAATATCTTCTTTCCTCACCAGAGTGAAAAGGATAGTTCTAAGTGCTGGGGTTGCCTTATACAATCTTCAAGAATCCAGCAAAACTGGGGCAGCCAGGTGGCACAGTGGATAGAGCACCAGCCCTAAAGTCAGGAGGACCTGAGTTCAAATCTGGTCTCAGACACTTAACATTCCCTAGCTGTGTGACCCTGGGCAAGTCACTTAACCTCAATTGCCTCAACCAAAAAAGCAAAAAAGAAAAGAAAAAGAAAAAAGAATCCAGCAAAACCACCTGTAGATGGATAGATTATGTTGTGGGGCTGTCAGACCTCTTTTTCTAATCTGGCATTCCAGCTCCAAACTGGGAAGTCTTAGGCTTTAAATTAGTGGGGATTCACTAAATCTAGAAAGACCCCAATCAGCCACCCTATATCCTGGTTATCTTCCCTGCCCTGGTGGTCTTCTTTATTCTATTTCTTACCTAAGAACAGAAATCTAATCAGTACTATTGCTCATAGTAATTTCCCTATGACTCTATTCATTATCCCCATGATTTCCCAGACCAACTTACCCTTTCTGGTCATACTTTTCCTAGCCATAGGCTGAATTAAGCTTAGTACCTGGCACACAGTCAAAGTTTAATAAGTACTTATTCATTCATTGAGGAAGAATTAAGAAATATGAAGTTGTTGTAAACTGACTTGCTTTCTGAGATAACTAACTTCTCAGTTTGGGTTCCCTTGTAAATAGGGCTTTTATATAAATATTATTTTTTATTTTTATATATTTAAATTTATATATTTATATTTTTCTCATAGGCGATGGCCCTCCTTGCATATCCCATCAACTCTTCATTACACAGTGATTCCCTCATTGATAATGAGATTAGAGATTTCTTATTTCTGATCAGAGGTACAAGGACAGCCATAAACCTATCATGGGATGTTATACAAAGGAGCTGGTAAAGGAACAAATGGGAATAGCTATCTGTAGTCCAGAGAGATTTCTAGATGTTTTGGAATAGATCTGTGATCTTAAAAAAAGAAAAGAAAAGAAAAGAAAAAAGTGTGCAGGCACTGAAGATCATTTTGTAATGATTTCAGAGTCTCATTTCCGACAGAAAGATGGAAGGGGGCAATATAACTGTGAGATTAGTTCACCACAATTGCACATCTGTGACTCACCACTGAGGCCCGGGGATCTTCCATTGCTGAGCTGAGAAACCAGATGGAACTTGTCTTATTTTGGATTTGTATACAGACCCCAGACTGGGGCAGGGTCCTCTGGGTTTTAAGGACCTTCACATGCTTAGAACCAGCTGCATCTGCCTTCAAGCTTGGGATTTTTAAAAAGAGAGAGAGAAACACAGAAAGAGACAGAAGAGTTTTAAATTGATTTTGAAATCTAAGTGGGGAAGTGTTTCTGAGAAGATAGTTATTTGAATGATCTGATTTAGTAATAATGCTAATAATAATAGCTAATATTTATATAGCACCTACTATGTGTCAGACATTGTGCTAAATACTTTAAAAATATCTTATTTGATTCTCAAAACAACCCTGGGAAATACATATATGTACATACATACACACATGCCATGTATCTAAAGATAGATTGATCTAGTTATATGTGTATATATGTTCATGTAAGCATGTAAATACATGTACATATATGCATATATATAAAATACATTGCATATAATTCTGTTATTGTTGTTCAATCATTTTCAGTTGTATTCAACTCTTTTTTACATCATTTGAAATTTTGTTGGTAATGATATTGAAGTGGTTTGTCATTTTTTTCTCCAACCCATTTTATAGATGAGGAAATTGAGGCAAACAGAGTTAACTATCTAGGGTCATACAACTAGTGAATTCATGAAAATAAGTTCCTGGTTCCAAGTCCAGAGTTCTTTCCACTGTGCCACTTAACTGTTCCAGTGCAATGTACCGCATAATATTTATTTTCATAAAATCAGTAAGCATTTGTATGTATTATTTGTTCATAACCTCAGGATGGAAATGAAGTATTCCCGACTATCCCACTCTGACTCTCTGCACTAAGTACGGCAAACAGAAAATAGTCATTTTTGATATTTAACAGGAATGAAACAGGCATGAGATCATAGTATCATAGTATCATGTTCAATTCCCTCTTTTTACAATTTGGGAAACTGAAACCCAAAGACATTAAGTGAATTCTGATAAGGAATTAAGTGACAGAAGTAGCATTTGTTTATCAGAGACTGTGTCACACAGAAGTCACTTTTTTACCCTTCCTTCCTTC
>JAJPUD010001660.1:136847-258226 GCA_023553655.1 Myrmecobius fasciatus | reverse complement strand
CCTCTCCCCCTCTCTCCTTCTCCCTCTCCCCCTCTCTCCTCCCTCTCTCTCTCTCCTTCTCCCTCTTCCTCTCCCTCGCTTTCTCCCCCACCCCCTCTCTCTCTCCTCCCTCTCCCTTTCCTTCTCCTACTTCTCCCTCTATATCTCTCTCTGTCTCTGTTTCTGTCTCTGTCTCTGTTTCTGTCTCTCTCTGTCTGTCTCTGTCTGTCTCTCTCTCTGCCTCTCTCCAAAGAAAAGCAGTTAAACTGGAACCAATTTATACATCAAGTATATTTGACAATGTGTATAACATTCCATATCTGAAGTACACCATCTACTACCAAAAAGGAGAAAATATATTGCATTAGCTATTTTCTGTTATTGGCCTAGAATCTATTTAGGAAACTTGGGTAGTTCTTGCCCTTAAAAACAGATATATTAATTTATCCTATCTAGCATATATTGGATTACCTGTCATCTAGGGGTGGGGGGGTGGGGGGAAGGAAAGGAAAAGTTTGGGGAAAAAAAAGTTTTTTTGCAAAGGTCAATGTTGAAAGGTCACTCATATGTTTTGCAAATAAAAAGCTTTATAAAAAAAAAACAAACAAAAAACAGATATATTTAAGAGGGGCATTAATTTTACCCGACAGAATATTTTTGCCCCTTTCTGCCCTTCATACATTCTCCAACACACTTTTGGAAGAAAATGCTGGGAAGCTTTGGAATCTTAGGTGAAAGGAAAACTGAAGCCCCTTGCTTCCCCTCCTCACACCAATTTCAGGAGCTGCTCTGTAGGGAAAAGAAGACTATCTGGATGTTTTATGCACTATAATCCCTGATTTCTTTCTCCAAATGCACTTTCCTTTTTTAACACCTTTATCACAGATCCTGTGCTTAATATGCAAAACTAGCCTTAATTCCTAATCAGACTTGTACCAGCTTCTTCTCTGGCTGGATAAAACCACTTTTCCTTAGTGGATTCCTCATCTGTCCTAGAAGGGCTTCCATGGGGACTCAAGAGCCCAATACAGACTTCTCCTGTTTTCTCATGATGAGATTGAAAATTTGAGCTAAAGTCTGCAATAGCCAGACTTGGTGCCAAACGGGGTCTAGCAATGTTTACTTCTTATCTGGGAAATGTTCCCATTTGGAAAGGATGCAAGGTGATTTTTTGTCTCACTGTATTATCATAATCTCTCAAGAATATAGAGGGACATTTAATAAATAAAACTTATGTAATTGTCAAAGGCTAGCAGGACAGTTTGAGTAAGTATAGTCCTCTGTACTAGATCAGCCTCCCATCAAAAGACAGATTCTTCTGAGAAGGGACAGAAGCTTTCATCATTATCACCAACATTTATTATACTCTCACTGTGTACACAGCACAGTATTGGTACCAAATATAGAGAGAAATACAATTCATGCCTCATCTCTGATTCCTTCAGTCAGAATTGTATTCCCAATATTTCCCACAGTGCCTGGCACATAGTAGGTACTTACCTTACTTACTTTTTTTTGTGGTGATTGTTTAAAATGATTGATAATGCTCTATAATATATGGATACAACAGTGTACACCCTCCCAGAACAAGCAGGGTAGCACCAAGCCAGGAAAAAACCAAAGACTGAGCAAAAAAATGAATTTTGACTCAAAGATAATGTGATTTCTTCAATGTAGGAAAACCAAAATTGCCAAATCACTACAACAATCCAGATCATACTCCATCTTTGGTAGTTGCTTAAAGCACATTGTAGCTAATCACCATCACAGAGAAAGCAAATGTCTGAAGCAAGATTAGAACACTAATCTTCTGGACTCCCAAACTAACATTCTATTTACTATGTCATATGTTTCATGTTTTTCCTTCCTTTTTGCCCTTTCTCTCTTCCACTCTTGTCTCTTTCCTCTCTACCTCTTTTCCTTATGGACATCCCTTCCCTCATTTGTGTATGTGTGTGTATAATACTATTTATGTGTAGATGGGTGTGTGTGTGTGTGTGTGTGTGTGTGTGTGTATGTATATATACATATATACATATAATCAATGGAGGGAAAAAGAGTATGGGGTAAGAAGACCTAATATAATATAAATATATAAATAATAATATAAAATAAGTTAAAAATCAAGTTAAAATTCAAAAGACCTATATTTGTCTCATTTTGTGTATATATGTGTGTATGTGTGTGCAATATATGTATATATACACACATATATATAAAAACATGTGTGTGTATATAATCAATGGAGAGAAAGAGTGAACATTTGGTGTTCCCTACATTGAAGAAATCATATTATGTTGGGATTAAGATTCTTCTTTTGCTCAGTCTTTGGTTTTCTCCTGGCTTGGTGCTACTTTGCTTGTTCTGGATGGGTATATTCTGTTGTGTCCATATATTGTAGAGCATTATCAATCATAAAAAGCTAAGTACCTACTATATGCCACGCACTAGAATAAATTAAAAATAAAATAAAATTTTAAAAGATTGAGATTCAAGTCTCAGTATTTAGATTTTAGTTCTCTAACCCTCAGTTTCCTCAGCTATAAAATGAGATGTTTTCCATGTATCATTTCTAAACTCCCTTTGCATTCTACCATACTATGATTCCATTATGCTGTGAATACTTGTGATTCTGGGCAAGAAACCTCATCTCTGTGTCTCACTTGTGATTATAACACAAAGATGGTATTTAAACTACATATCTCCCAATATTATTGTGAGGAAAATACTTTGTAAACTGTAAGGTTCAAAAGAAATGGTAGATTTCTTAATTTACAACAGAATGAGAATGGAAAATTATGTTAGTAATAATAGGAATGCAACAACTGTCTCAGATTTATATAATTCTTTATGTCTATAGTCATATAAAATGCTATAAATCACTATTGATCAGAGAAATTAAAACAACTTTGAGGTGTCACCTCTCAACTATCAAAGTGGTTAATAAGACAAAAAAGGAAAATGTTGGATCTTTGAGGGGATGTGGGGAAACTGGGATGCTAATGAATTGTTGGTGGAGTCGTGAACTGATTCAGTCATTGAGAACAATTTGAACTGTGCCCAAAGGGTTATAAAATTATGTATACCTTTTGATCCAGCAATATCACTACTTGGTCTATGTCTGGTCTAGATTCCAAAGATATTCAAAAAAGGGGGCAAGGATCTATTTGTACAAAAATATTTATAACAGCTCATTTGTCATGGCTAAAA
This sequence comes from Myrmecobius fasciatus, assembly GCA_023553655.1. Lineage (NCBI taxonomy): Eukaryota > Metazoa > Chordata > Mammalia > Dasyuromorphia > Myrmecobiidae > Myrmecobius > Myrmecobius fasciatus. Next base: position 255,037 of record JAJPUD010001660.1, on the reverse strand, counting down.
TTGGAAATAAATGGATTCCCATCGATTATTGAATGGCTATATGATTATAATGAAATATTATTTTGGTAAAAGAAATGATAATCAGGTAAATTTCAGAAAAGCCCAGAAAACTTAGATGAACTGATACATAGTAAAGTAAACAGAATCAGGAGAACATTGAACACAGTAAGCAATATGATATAACCCCGAAGGACCAATGATGAATCATAGTCTCTGTCTCCAAAGAAAGAATTGGTATTGATTGAATAAAGACTGAAGCCAACTATTTTTCACTTTCTTTCTTCCATTATTTAAAGGTTTTTTTGAGTCTTCTTGTACAAAATGACTAAAATAGAAATGTTCTACAAAATTGCACATGTATAAACTATATCTGATTGTTTAGCATCTCAGAAAGAGGGAAAGAAAGAGGGAGGAATAGGATTTGGAATTCAAAATTTTAGATAAAAATGTTTAAAACATAAAAAATTGGAAGTGATGAATAAATCCTTCTTAATCTATAAAAATGGCTCAAAATTTACAAATTTATTTTTATACAACCCTAAGACAAAGGTAGACAGAGTATTCTTATATTCATTTTATAGATGAGACAATAATAGTTCAGAAACATTAAGTCTCCTCATATTTGCCCCCAGTCACATAGTTGTTCCATGGGAACAATCTCAGACAGCCATCAAATCTCTGATTGGTCTGCTGGGCTTTAGAATCCTATTCTATTCAACATCTCTGTTGAAGTTTATATCTGTATTACAAGTGACATAGATGCTTTAAGTAGGTATTTGTTCCAAAGGTCTCAGAGACAAATTCTGCAGAACTGATATCATTCAGAACCTGTATTAGAAAATCTAGGGATAAATGTAGAAATGTGGTGACTAACTCCAAGTAGGCAAGACTCATTTTTATCCCTGCTCGGAACCTCCATATTTATTTGGTTGCGCTAAGAGCAGATATTCTTCTAGATTAGGTTTTATAGAGTATTTCTCCCTTGGTCCCTTATAGATATGTCTTTGCCTCTTAAAGGAGGTCATCCAATTCTTGTTAATGCCCCCACTTCCTTTCTACCTAAAAATACCATATTTCAACACAGACCATAACTTGCTGTCCCACACCAAATTATCAGAGTTGCTGGCCGAAATGATAGTCAAAGATCTTTTTGCATTGGTTTTTAGTGGCTGCTTCTTAACTTCCTTCCAATTTGGATTATATCAAGGCTAAAATATTATGTGGTTTTTCATTTCCTAAAAATAAGAATAATAGAAAATACAAGTAACAAAAAATTCTCATTCCATTTGGACAAGACCCCAGTCTGAAGGGATTACAGCAAGACCCCCTTTACAGGAAACCAGTCTAGAGTGAAGTTCCCCCAAATGATGAAAAGCTGTTGTTGAACTTCTGCCAGAAAGCCCACGGGGCTCAATGCAATTCTTTTTCTCTGCCCTCCTTCTGTCTCCCCTGAGATGGGTTGTGAGAAGGCTTCACTGAACAAGAAAATGTAAAAGGCACTGACCCCCTTCACTCCCCCCAGGGCACTGTGAGTTTGGCACTACCCCTCCAAACCTTGCTCTTCTTTATCTCCTCCTGAGGCATGCTCTCTCTCTTTCTCTCTCTGTCTCTCTCTGTCTCTCTGTCTCTGTCTCTCTGTCTCTCTCCCTCTCTCTGTCTCTCTGTCTCTGTCTCTCTCCCTCTCTCTTCCCCTCCCCCCCCGTCTGTCTGTCTGTCTCTCTTTGTGTCTCTGTCTCTCTCTCTCTCCTTCCTTCTCTCCCTCCCTCCCCACCTCTCTCCCTTTTTCTGTCTCTCCCTCTTCCTCCCCCCCTCTCTCTTCCTCCTTCCTTCCCTACTTCCTTCCCTCCTTTCTCTCTTTCTTTTTTTCCTTCTTTTTTTTCTCCCCCTTCTTCCCCAGAATGGAAAGTATAGTGGCTATTCACAGATCTCCCTCCATTACTGATTTAAAGGGAATTCTAACCTACTCTGTTCCTGATCTGAGAGGATTCACTCCTCCTTAGACAACCTGGTGACCACTTGATCCTGGGAACTCACCATATTAATGCAGATCATAGGACACCCAGATTTCTATAACTCAGAACTTCTTAGCTCAATAGTTACCCTTCCTAATAGCTGATATTATAGGTACACACCAAAATGTATTACCCCTTGATTTCTAATTTTAAAATCTTGGAAACTTGGGATATGTTGTAAGCCTGGACATGAAATGGGTCAGTTTGGACTCACTTAAGCCTGTATGTATTCTAAATGTACCCTTATTTTGTAAGATATAAAAATGTACTTTAATAATGAAACTAAAATGGATTTTGGCATACTGATTTTATGATGAGTTGCCAAAATGTTTTCTGAAATAAAAACTCATCTTTTCAGCAGAAATATCCTTACAGTGTTACAATGTCACCGTGGGTTGTGGTCTGCCACATTCTCTAAAGAAACAAAATGGAGATCAACCAAAAGGCAGTGAGATTGTGTTGGGTATAAATAAACCTATTTATATACATAAGTCACGTATTCCTAATGAACATCCACATAAAATGTAGTGTAAAGAATATCATCTAAGAGGTAAATGATCAAAGCAGGTGATGGTAATATAGTGAGTGTAAATGGTAATGGAGAGAGTTTCCTTGGTAGGTATATAATTTATGACAGCAACAAGAAATTTATTGATAGCTTTTATTTTTATAGCACTTTTGTCTCTTAATTGATCCCTCTCTTCTCTGCTACCCAATAAACCATTCAATGGATGACTAAATTAAAAAGCATATATTAAGCACATATTGCATACCAAGGATTGTGATCAACTTTGAAAATATAAATATAAATCAGAGAAAGCTCCTGACCGACACTATATATATATATATATATATATATATATATATGACCAGGGAGGGGAATTTTGGCTGGGAAAGTTACAGAAATGTAAGTAGAGTCATAGGAGTATTGTGTGGAAACATCCTTTCCATTAAGAATAGCCATATTGATTTAACTATAGCTCCAGAATTGTACACCAGTGACTGGGATTGGTGGATATGCTTATGGTGGGAAGTGCCTGGGGGAGTATATATGGTATTTTCTTAAAGGTTTCTTTGTCAGGCAGTGTGCCTTGAAGACACAAATACAAGCGATAAGACAGTCTACCATCAAGTAACTTATATTAGACAAAAGCAATAGATGTAGGAAAACTAGAAAGTGGAGGGAAGTGGGAAGAAGCATCTGTGAACAGACAAGATAGCAGATAAGGAGCAGATGAAGTTCCTAGTAAAATTAAACATGGCTAGAATCATTCCTAAAATGATGCTCCTGAGGACTGAGTCAGTCAGAGGAGCAAGGCCTTGGGCCAAAGTAGAACAAGCTGGCAAGGAAGAGAAAGAAGGAAGAAGTGAAGGAGATGTCTGGAGGCAAAGTCCAGCCATGAGCAAGGCAGTGAAGTGAAACATGACTGGAGCTGACATATATTGTGGGCCAGGTGAAGCCCTCACCCTGATCCTCACCCTTTCAATAAAGAATTAAAAAAAAAGAAAAAAAAATAGCTCATTGAAAGTAACCAATAACTAAAATGAATCTAGCTACATATGCAATTTTCTACACTCAGAGTCCCCAAATTCTGCAAAGAGAAGGAAAATCATTTTTTTCTTCTTTAGGGTCAACCTTGGTCATTGAATTTAACCAACATTTAAGCATATGTATGTAATGATAAGATGCCTTGAGAAATAGTTTCAGCAAACTAGGTGGATTTTCTTTGGAGAAATTATAGGGGGGGGGCAGCTAAGTGGCGCAGTGGATCGAGCACCAGCCCTGAAGTCAGGAGAACCTGAGTTCAAATCTGTTCTCAGACACTTAACATTCCCTAGCTGTGTGACACTGGGCAGGTCACTTAACCCCAATTGCCTCAGCAAAAAGCAAAAAAAAAAAAAGAAATTACAGGAAGATGTAGTAGGCAAGAGTAGCACAAGATGAGAGGATATAGATATTTGTGATTTCAACTTCTAAACTTTTCCTGATTCCTTTAATTCTAGTGTCTCTCCCCATTTCATACACACATGCTTATTATATACATTATATATATATAATATATATAGCACATATATATGTGTGTATATATATATATAAGCATTATACTATGTTGGCAATTCAAAAAAGAGACAAAAGACAGTACCCTCAAGGAGCTTTCAGTCTAATAGGGGAGAAAACATGTAAATAAATATATATAAAGCAAGCTATATATAAAATAAATAATATATAGAAGGGAGGCATTAAAATAATAGAGATTGGAGGTCAAGAATATCAAGAGAGTGAAGGAAAGAAAAAAAGTGTAAAAGGAGGCAACCTAGCAGTTCAGTCATTCAGTTGTGTACAACTCTTCCATGACCCCATAGATCACCAAGGCTGTCCATGAAGTTTTCTCTGCAAAAAATACTAGAGTGATTTGCTATTTCCTTCTCCAGTAGATTAAGACAGAGATTAATAATACCTGTGTCACATAGATAATGTGTCTGAGGCCATATTTGAACTTAGGTTTTCCTGACTCCAGGCTCAGCACCTAGCTGCCTCCTTAACCTAGTTATATTAGATTTCAAACTATATTATAAAGAAGTAATCATCAACATAATCTGGTATTACATAAGAAAGAGTTGTTGATTGGTAATGATCAAGTCTGAGCAGGTTGTTGATTAATTGATTAAGAATAAATTAGGTTTACAATATATAAAAGTAGATGACCATAATTCTAGTTTTGATAAATCCAAAGAACCATGTATTAGGAGCAAGAAATCACTATTCAACAAAAACTGCTGGGAAAACTAGAAAGCAGTTTGGCTGAAACTATGCATAGACCAATATCATAGGAAATTCCAAAATTTCTTTTTCTCAGTCTCAAAAGGGACAAAAAATGACATCACTGTGTTTAAGCCAAGTTACCCTATGTCTAACTCTGGCTGATCAGACCAGTTCAAGCTCAGAATATTCTACAACAGACCAGACACAAATAGTCCATATTAACATTTGGGGTAGATTCTCTAATTTTGCATTTTTTTATATTTTGGGGCAGAAGCTCCTTTATTTTTGCTTTGCTCAAAGAGCACAGCATCTTTTTCGATGGGGACACACCATATTTTGGGTGTTCCTGTGCCAATGTCTTCCATGTTGTGAAATTTATTTCTAAAGTTCTTAAGAGAGACTTTGAGAGTGGATCAATGCAGGATAATGTCAAAATGGGTACATGCTTTAAACATAAAAGCTGATATAAGTAAATCAGAAGAACATGGGGAAAATTATCTGTTATGTCTATAGATAAGGGAAGAATTTATGATCATAGAAGAAATAGAAAGAAACCCAGGAGATAATCTCTGGAGATACCACTTTATACTCATCAAATTGGCTAACTCAAGAGAAAGAAAAATGACAAGTGCTGGAAGGGATGTGGGAAAATAGGGATACTAATACACTGTTGGTAGAATTGTGAACTGGTCCAACCATTCTAGAGAATAACTTCAAATTATACCCCCAAATCCATAAAATTATGACCCTTTGACATTGCCACTGCTTTATCCCAGAGAGGTCACAGAAAAAATAAAAGAACCTATACGTACACAAATATTAATAGTAGCTGCTCTTTTTGTAGTGTCAAAAAATTAAAAATTGAGGGGATACCCATAAATCGAAGAATGGCTGAAAAAGTTGTAGTACATAATTGTAATGTAATACTAAAAATGATGGAGATAGTTTCAAAAATCCTGGGAATACTTATATGAAGTGATGCGAAGTGAAATGAGCAGAACCAGAAGAACATTACTGTTATAGAGTAACAGCAATATAGTAATGATAATAAACTGTGAAAGACTTAGCTATTCTGAACAATAAAATGGTCCATGACAATTCCAAAGGATTCATAATGAAAACTGCTGTCTACATTCAGAGAAAAACTGATGAACTTTGCAGAATGAAGCATTTGTTTTATTTTCTTTATTATTCTTGTTTGTTTTCTTTTTGGTAGCCTGGCCATATGGAAATATTTTGCATTACTTCACATGTTTAATTGGCATCATATTATTTGCTTTCTCAATGGGAAGCTAGAGAGAGGGAAAGAATTTAGAACTCAAAATAAAAAAGCAAGAGGTTTTGGGAAAGGCTGTATCCTATAACAGGTGGGATTTTCGTTGGAACTTAAGGGGATCCAGGAAGTTTCATAGCCAAAGAGGAGAAAGAGCATTCCAGGCATTGGAGACAGCCAGAAAGAATGCTAGTACCCTTTAGCCTTTTTATCCCCAGGACTTAACACTGTTTCTGACAAATAGAAGGCAATATAAATGCTTATTGCCAGACTAGAAAAAATGTCCTCATTAATAAAATCAGGCATCCTTTGAATTATTGAAGAAATTTTATGACAAGAGCCATTGACAAGCAAGGGGACAGTAAGCCAGAAATTATAGTTTGTGACCTATTATCGACAACAGGCCAAGAAATACAGCCAGTAGGAGGAATGAATGATGTCAAAAACAAGTCTATGGAAAGATCCTGTTAAGAAAATGAACATTAGAAACAAAGATGACTTGGTTTGAGTGAGGGTGGGAGTAGTAGTAAGTATCTAGGGAAAAAAAATGAATTGCACAGAGAGAAATCATTTGAGCAAAAGGTTTCAGTGAGGTAAATAGACACAGGAAAGACTTTTTAAAAAGTTTTTGCCAATGAAAGCCAGATTTGTTGAGAAGAAACTGGGCAAAATCAAACTGTGATTTCCAGAAAAGAGAGAAGGTGGGCTATAGAGGGAGAAGTCTTTTTCTTTGCACCTGGAGTTCATCAAGAAAAAATAAAAGAAAAAAGTTAAATTAAAGAAAGATGAGGGGTTAAGAGGTAGGTAACCAGTCTAAAAGAGAAGCAGATTAGAATTAAAAATTCAGCATACATATTTAACCGAATTGAGCCATATTTAGTGAATCTACAAAGCACTTATATATTACATTTCCATTTAGAGTGCCATCATGAGATTTCCTCATTTTCTAGTAATATAATTGTTCACTCTAAATGGGTGATTCTTTATAGGGTATGAATAAGGCCTATTCTGGAGGACTTGGGAGCAAGAACATCACTGTGAGACCAGTCTGAATATAAAAGTCTTTTGCCTTTGTGTTAAGACGTTGAATATGATCAAGTAAATGTATAGTTGGGTCTCTTGACAGCTTCATCAAATACATGCTTCCCAGATTTGCATTAGGAAAAAATATGTGAATTTGTGGTAGGATTTTCCATTGACATTTACCACACCCATGATTCCAGGGTATAATGCTGAAGAATGTGGTTGACTTTATGTAGTTGCATATGGTTACCTCATATTGAATTTCCCATGATGTGGGAAGTTCAGTATTCCTCCTCCCCCTCCCCTTCCTCTCCATCCTTCCTCTGGCTTGTTATCCTTTATCTTCTTTTCCCCAATTCATCAATAATAAAACCCTGAAAGAATCCAGTAGTGATGAGTGAAGATTACATTCTGAGGAAATGGGTAGACTCAGGGTTTGGAATCAATCGGGCAGCCAGTTTCATTTAGTGGCTTGAGAAGTCTTATTAGGGAAACGCACTGATCCAGAACGCTAGCAATCCCCTAGCTGTTCCAGGGGGTGGAGAAAAGAAAGAGAGTCAGCAGTATATATGTCTGTCTGTCTGTCTCTGGGTGTGTGTGTGTATGCACTCACACACACATAAATACATATATCCTACATAAATATATATATATATATACATGTATATGGGAGGAAGGGTGGTTTGGGCTTGCATGTGTAATTGCTATCTCCTTCTTCCAACCCATACTCTGCCCTTCTCATCTTTGATGTGGTCACTTTTCACTGCTTGAAGTAGCCAGTACAGCTATTGATCCTATTATTCTTCCTATCCGTGATCTTTTGACATTCCACTCCAGGTGCATTTCCTTCAATCACTCAGTAGTCTTACGCCCTTTTAATATTGTATGGGTGTGTGTGTGTCTGTCTGTCTGTCTATGTGTGTGTATTTTATTCCCTGTTACTAAACAGAGTGTAAGTATAAGGTCCCCTGGAGAGAGACCCTGGGAGGCAAGAGAGATCAAGGTTAGAAGTGAAAAACAAAAACAGGGAAAGAAATGGGGGATTAGTAAAATTACTTTCAGGCACACTGTGTTTGGAACATTTACAGATCTAAGTTCTGATTTTAGCAGGCCTGCTTAGGCCTTTCCTATCAATAAAATGATAGAAATAATAAGAGCCATAACTAGCCATTTTTTCATCTGGGGCCAGTTCTAAGAACTCCGTTTTCACCAGTCTGGAGCAGCATCAGAAATTTGCCAATGAAAGATGCCATGGAAGCACAAGATACTATAATTATCTATTTATATGATATGGATACTTGATAAGGAGTCCAGAGATTGCTTCATATGTAGGGTCATAGCTGCTCATAAATAAGAGTGATGTGAAACACACACTCTATATTGGTTCACAGAGATGTGGCCCTTTAAAAACTGTGGACCTGGAGAGAGACAAGAAAATTCATTCATTTCGTCTTGATTTTGTGTCTGATGTTCACAGTGGGATGAATGTGATACTGTTAAATTTTTTTCAGGAAATGAGAATTCTCATCCTTATTCTCTTTCCTTCCTTCCTTCCTTTTCCCCCTTCCTTCTTTCTTTTCTTTTTTCCTTCTTTCCTCCTTTCATACTTTTATCCTTTTTCTTATCTACCCTCCTCCCTTTCTTTACTTTGTTTCTTCTTTCCTTTTTTTCTTTCTCTTTCTTTTCTTTCTTTCATCTCCCTTCTCTCTTCTTCCTCACATTCCTCTCTCCACCATCTGGAATCATCTCCTATTTGAAAATCCAGGCTGTATCTCAGATATCTTTCTTTCTTTCATCTCCCTTCTCTCTTCTTCCCCACATCCCTCTCTTCACCATCTGGAATCATCTCCTATTTGAAAATCCAGGCTGTATCTCAGACATCTTTTATGTGACTTTCGTTTAATTTCTTGTGTTTCACAGTACGCAGGGCTGCAAGGGCCTTTTAGAGCTCACCTAGCCTGTCCTACTGAAGCATTTCCCATCAGTAATATGATAGAAATAATAAGAGCCATACTTGCCATTTTTGCATCTAGGGCCATTTCTAAGAATTCTGTTTTCACCAGTCTGGAGACAGCATTGGAAATTTGCAGATGAAAGATGCCATGGGAAGTACAAGATACTGTAATTATCTCTTTATATGGTTTGGATACATAATAAGGAGTCCAGAGATTGCCTCATATACAGGGTCTATAGCTGCTCATAAGTAAGGGTAATGTGACACACACACACACACTATATTGGTTCACGGGGATGGGAAAATTAGTTATGTCACTTCTGAAAACCACTTTACATTCATAGGTCATAAACTGAAAGGAAAAATAACCAAAAGTTTCAGCATTCAATTTGTTTATTCGGAGCAAAACACAACCTCTTAAACTGATGAGAGGAGGGTAGACGAAATGGGAAAGGCTTTTAGAAGCTCATTTTCAAAGCTCAAAAGGTATCTAGGACATTAAATAGCTGTTAAAAGCTATATTTGGATAATTTAAGTGTAAATGAATCTGAACTTATATGGATTAAATTTCCCATAAAATACCACAGTCTGAGAAATTAGGGGAAGGAGATTTGAGACAAACACAGTTTGGATTTTATCAAAACTCAAATATTTAAAAAATAATAATTTGAGTTCCTGAATGAAAGCTAAATGTAACCAGGATTAGCTGTCTCTAATGATCTTCCCACTGAAAGCTGCAATTCTGTAATAATTATACCTGCATTAAAATAAGTTTGTGTGTTTCTATACATATCCATCATGGTGTATACATCTAAAATATGCTTTTAACAAACACCTTTTTCTCACCAAAAAAGAGGGGTTTCAGGGGCTACAAGCTAAACAAAGAAGTAATAAAAGCTTGATCTATGAGTTTTGAGCATGTGGATTTATAGAAGCTTTATAAATCTAATGAAATTCCCTCCCTTTTATAATAATTTATATGCATATAGAGTGTCCTAAAAATCTTAGTGGAAAGACTTTGGAGATACCTTACTTGCAAATATCTATATAAAATACTCTTTAGCTCAGTGGTTCTTTTATTTCATTGTTGTGGGTGGGTCATTCTTTTCTACCACCCAACCAACATTCTCATCTGTTAGGGATTTCGTCCGCTTTCCACCCATTAATCTTCCAAGTAGAACCTTAAAACTATATCCTTCCCAGAATCCCCCACCTCACTCCAATCCCAGATCTCTGAAAAGTTCTTAGCTACTAAAGGCACGTTCAGATTATCTTTATGTCTACAGAATTTACCCCCTCTTTTTCTCATACCTTTACTTGATAAAGAATTGTGTCTTCTCGCATGTAAGTCATTGTTGATATTAAAATGACATCTACTTAAATCCACCATGGATCTCTGTTCTTTTAGATCACTGACAATTTTAATTCATCAGAGAACATAGTATTCCACTAATCAGAATCACAGGGGAGAAAATATCAATATTAAAAAGATAGACTCTTGTGTCAGTGGTCATTGTATATACAAGCTTGGGATCATTGTGCTTACTATATGATTTTCCAAATAAGATTCATCCTACTTTCCTCCTTCTCCTCTTTGGTTCTGGGACCAGATCAGCTTGTCTGCAGCACCTGCCTAATATATATTTGCTGATGGATCTCCCAACCTTCCTCCTCAAAGGCCTCTCTATCCAACTGCTCATGATAATATAAGCAAAATATACTTTTCCTCCTTTTTATAATGATACTAATGTGTTGTGCCTTTGCATCATTTGTCTCAAAGACCAGATGTGCTTTTGCAAAATCATTCTACAAACATGTGCTCTGTAAAATAGAATGGTCAAGATGCTCTTGTTTTTTAACTTTTACTTTTAACAGACATACTTTGATGCCAGTTCACTTAACTCTGCTGTCTATGGTTTTATCTAGAGGCCTAAACCCAATGTGTTATATTTTGCAAACAGATCTATAATAAATAATTGCTATTTTCTTTGGGTTATCATGCATCTTCTTGACCTCTAACAATGTAGGAGGGGCAGATAGAAGGCAAGAGATTGATTCTTTGTACTTCACAAATGTAATACTATCTCTTTTTCTATAGCTCTTGTAAGCTATTATAGATAGAGAGCAGGGTAAAGTGCATTAAGAAATATATATATATACATATATATTCATTTATTCATTCTTAGATTGGTCCACTGAGGCTAGTCTGAAGGCTTTTCTCATCAGTAGTTAGTGACCCAAATAATCTGACCAACTGGAATGACTGCAAAACTGCCAGACTCCCATCCATATTTATATGAATATCCTTAGAGTCCCACTAAAGGTTCTCCTTTCCAAAAAACACAGAAGATAAGATCTATTTTTTCCTCTCAATTAACTTTGATGCTGACCTAGAGGAAAACAAACACAGACATACTCTCTATGAGAGCTGGATCAATTAGAAAGGATTTTTCTTTCAGGATACTTTCTTAGTATACCTATACTTGCCCTCTTGCTCTATCCCCAAATAGAGCCAGAACTCTTTAATAACTTCTCAGCAAAACTGGTAATGGTATAGTTAGAATATACTATTATATTAAAATATGCCTTAATAAAGGAAACTCATGCACTGCATTAAAGTAGCTCCAATGCTTTCAAGGGATGGCAATGGATTATCTAGGTCCTTGGCTATAACCCATGGAAAGTTTCAGCCTTCCAGCGATTCCAAGCCAAGCCCTCTCTGCTGTGTGACTTTGGACAGCAGTGAAAAATCTCTGAGCTTCTGACAACAGATGTGAATGCTGAGTCACAGAGAGGTCTGTGTCATTTGGTCCAGGCCATTAGAACAGTTAGCCAGTGGTATTATGTTATCTCCATTGCAGGCTCTTCATTACATTCTCTTCATGAGAAGTTTTAGGTGTGACTTCCAGGAAACAGATTAGAGAAATTAGACCTGTGGAAAGAAGGAAATCTACTTGTGGAGAAGATACCTACGGACCAAGAAGAGTAAAGAAGCTGAAATAATTGAGTTTTGCCTTTTTGTAGTCAGGTATTTGAGGTGAAATTGCAAAGAATTGAGGAATGAATCAGATTCTCCTACCGGGGTAAATATTGTCAAGAAGTAAGGCTGAACTTTTGTAACCTTTCTGTAAATTATTCTCCTTTATTTCTCTTTCCAGCCAAATTTAATGTTCATTGTGCTTATATCACCTTCTTTTTAAAATTTTCTAGGATGCTTTAAAAAAAAAAACCTTCTCTTCCAAAACCTCCTTTGAGAATTAAATGTGAGCATTAAATGTGTTTTTATCATCAGAAAGATATACTCTGGCAGGAGCATATAATCCTGTTAAGACTGGTACTTCTTAGCCTATGAAGTCCCAGAGCCTGAATTTCCAAAGTTCTCTTTTATCCATATCTTTGCATTTATTAGGCATCCAAATACAACCTTAGTCATGGGCCTGAACACATCCAGAAACACAGCTGGATTTTGCATGTACGTATTATTTAGAGATGCCCAAGTGTGTTAAAAATTGGTTGAGCAAGAGTCCTGGGCCCGGGGTCAATGGCTGTCATGATCTTTCCTTCTAAATTATTGGCAGGGCAGTGATAGTGATGGCTGTTAGGAGGCCAGCTGTTAGTTTATGATAGGTCTCAGTGCACAGTTCGGGGAGAATCCAGGCCACCTGAGGTGACAGTATTCTTATACCTCCTCTGGTAAGACAGTCTCCGGGCAGTGATAAAGGGGCAGTCTTTATGATGATGACACCTCCTGGGCTCTATTGGCTCTACTCTTTATTTAAGGACAAGATTACATCATTGGAGAAAAACAAACAATTCTGCTTTTTATAATTCTACATGCACAGAGCTGTCTGGGCCTCCACCCAAGGGATAGTTTTTTGGTGCAGTGTGCCGGAATGGGTTTATTGTAATAGCTATCACAATTAAAGTCATGTGGAAATCTTTTGACTGCCTCAGCTTCCCTCCTAAGACACCACATCCTGCTCTAGAAATGTTTCAGATGAAGCTTGGCCACTGGCATTTACCATAAGTGTTCAATGACTCAGTATTTGCATGACTCAATAGAATAATTCAGGATACTTATTATTTTTTCATACACCTTTCTCTTCCCTGTATCCCAACAATAACCTTGTGAACCAGGGAATATGACCTCTACTTAACAAGTCCAAGGTCACAGCCAGTGTCTATCAGAATGACTTGGACTAACTTTTCTTTCTCTTCATTTTCTAATCCACAAAATTAGCAAATTGAGCTAGCTTTAATCTCTGAATTTACTTCCAGTTCTAAATCTCTGCTCTTATATTTCAGCTCTGATATTTACTGTCTGTGTGAACTTGGACAAGCCTCGGGTTCTTCAATTGTAAAATTATTGAAATAGTAATCTTCAGGGTCTCTTTCAGCTCTAAATTGTGTGAATTGTTATCTTTTCCATTAGTCTACTGCCCAACATACTTAATTCAAGTCAATAAGCATTTAATAAGTGCTCACTATGTGCCAGATACTGTAATACAACTACAAGTTAAATACCGTCACTGATTTCAAGAAGGCAAGAAGAATTATTCAATAATTCAAGAATTACATCCTAATAAAGGAAGAGACTATATAAAGGGAAGCTGAAAAGGTCGTGGGTAGATGCAGAAGGGAGTAAAGATATGTAGCATGGGGTCATGGTAGAGAAAAATATCCAAGATTAAGGAGTACAGCCTTGAGAGGAATAAAGCCATACCTGGCCTGGGCATTCTCTTAAAATGAAAATTCTGGGAGCAATTGGTCATTTCAGAAGGAGAGCCACAGGGATGGAGGGCAATTTGAGAATTCCAGAGATGGAGAATGTCCTGAGAGTCATGGGTACAACCTGGGAAGGAACAAGAGAGAGCACTTCCAGATTTTATATGGTAATTGAGGGTTTGGGAAAGTTCAGCTGTGTACATTAGATTGCTTGGGCTTCTGTTCCCCATCTCACTCCTGACTCATCTGAAGCCTGATGTTGAGAAAACATGTCTCTTGAGTCTTAAGGCTGTTTACTGAGATGTCTCATTGCAGTGCTGATAATGCATCCATCACAGGTATTCTGCTGTGAAGCTTCATTCTGTTGGACAGGGAGGAAGATTGATCCCAGAGGCTCCTGAACCTTCAGCCCAGGGCCAGAGGGTAGCAGCTGAGACCTGAGGATGTGAATGGCTGGAAAAATTGGGTAAAATGTCAGACCACTGTACCACCCAGACCAGCCAAATTTAGTTTGACCTCTTCATTGTAGGTCAACAGGCATTTTAAAAAGAAAAAAAAATCCTTCCTTCCCAATTTCACTTCCCTGGAGGGGTGTTTAAATAACTGGAGTGCTTTTCTGACAGGTGCATCAACTAATTAGTGATTAGAAAGCCTTGGGCAAATATAAATAATAAATGGTACTTTACAAGAATGATGATAATATTCATTGCATTAGCAAGCAGAGATTAAGCTTAGAGCAAATTTGTCAGTGTAATCTCTGAATTTCTCCTTCAATGTTCAAATTCTCAGTTTTGGATGGAAACTGAAGAAAAAAATAATCATTTAGGAAGATAAGGGCTGCTGGAGGCTTAGGGTGAGAGGTATCAGAGAGTCCTGGAGTGATATGGGTCTGCTAGAATAATTCCTCACAGTCAGTATTTGAACCCAGATCTCCTGACTCCAAGAGCAGAACATTTTCCCTCTATACCATGCTACCTTAAAGCTGAAATAGTCAAACAAAATTTTACCCTTGAGGATACTGGAGTTCAGGGATACAATAATACTTCTAAAGTCATGGGCATGGTAAGTGGCAAGACCAGACCTAAAACCTAAGTCTCACAACACCTAATCCTCTCATTCTCACTTTAATTTAGCGCTAGGGGATAGAGAAGGGGCAGAAGAAATTATTCTGTGCATTCATTTTTATGATAGCTTTAGCTAGAGAAATGGGGCAGGAGAGACAGAGAGAGAGAAGGAGAGAAAAAAAGACAGAGAGATAGAGAGCAGAGACAGACAGAGATATGGAAAATAAGATTCATGGCACTTGGAGGAAAAGGAAGAGAGAAAAGAGAGAAGAAAGAGAAAAAAAATGTCATACCATTTTCTCTATTATCCCATCCATTTACCTTCATTTTTCCTGATGTTCTGTCCATCAGTTGCTAGCACCTAATTCTTTAAAAAATAAATACAACTGGAACAAATTAAATGAAAAGTTTCAGAGAACCCAATTACTCTATCCCTCGGATGCTTGGAAATGGACTTCATTTCTTTGTAATGAACAAAACAGGGAGTGACAGCCTGGTCAAATGAGCCGCATCCCAACTCTAGTTTCATCTGTCAGACTCATAGAGAGAACAAGGAGTCTTTGTGAATGTGTGTGAGTGTGTCTATGTACACATGCAAATATAAACTCAAGGGAAAGGCAGCTCTTTCCAATTTCTCAGGTCATGTGCTACCTCTTGGAAACTTAGTTGGTTTCTGAGAAAAGGTGCGTTTATCATGGAAGTCACTTATTAATAATAAATAAAGGTATGATTCAGTTGGAAACAGATGTGTTTTCCCACAGCCAACATTAAACATTTTTTGAAATGGCTGACTTATGCCATAGCCTAGTTCCTCTATTGTTCCTCTAGGACTAGGTCAACTTCAAGCATTCATGTTCCTGCTTCCATTTGCATGCCTTTGTGTTGCTCTTAAAAAAAAATTCTGTTGATAAAGTGGATATAGTTATGCTTTCCTGCCTCCAGCTCGATGCATAGTGCTCCTGGTATTTGATTGCAAGGGCTCATTTCCACATGATTGTAGGTAGACCAATGTTGGTGCTGTTAGAGTACAGCAATTTGCCCCGATAAAAGTTGGATATATTTGAGGAAGTTAAGTGAATGTCAATCTCTTAGTATGTATGCATGAACCAAGATCGCCTATTTTTGCAGCTGAAATACAAATCTTGGTGGGCTGAGACTTGCATTTTGTTCTCCTGAGCAAGATATGCATACTAATTCTTAAACTTTGGAGTATCATAAGCAAATTTCTTAAGCAAATTAGCACATTACATGTGCAAATATGTGTTATTTTCCTAGATATATTTTCCTACTCCTGTGTTTGCATGCATGCATATTTGTATTCCTGTGTATTTGTTATATGCATAAATATAGCTAGTTTTATGTTGATATTTGCTTATATATGATTTAAGAAGCACCTGGGAAACCCTTATTTTCCCAAATATAATACCTTGACTGGTCTGTCACAGTGCTTTAAATTCAGACTCTGAAGATTCATTATTAGGGTTTCTAAAACTTTTTAATCATTGCAATCTTTATTCAGAGTGAAGGACTACCTTTACCTCAGTAGGGATCAAGTCCTTGGATCTTCTCCAGTTTATCCATGTCGTCCTCAGATGCAGCATCCAGAAATGGACACGGGGTTCTAGATGTGATGTGACCAGGGCAGAGTTGACAGCTAGCCCATCACCTCTCTCCTCCTAGGCATAAGTGATTCAGTGTGATTGGTTTGTAGCTGCTCCCTCACACTGATGTCTGCATATATGGTGGCTGTTATCAGGCTGGTATACAATTGTGCTTGGTAGAGTTTCCACATCATTTTCTTTCATACAAGAAGAGTGATTCTACAGCCAGCATTGAGCATTACTGTAGGTGATTTTAAAGAGCAGTGCTTGGCGACTGATCTCTTGAACATATTAAGATGGGTTTCTAGGTCATGGTTATAGCTCCCATTTGAGAACTAGTTATTACGTGTACTTTGGCTTCACTGTCCATCCCATAACATGTTTTCATGTGCATTTCCTAAACAACAAAAAAGTGATAATAGAATCAGAGAATTACAGTATAAAGAAAAGTTAGCCAGCATCTAACTCAAACTCCCTTATTTTCCAGAAACTGAAGTCCACAGTGGGGAAGTGATTTGCCCTATGACACTTAGAGGCAGAACAGATATTAAAACTTGTATCTCCTGGTTTCTAGTCTAAATGAAATGATGTGTGGAAAAAGCACCTTGGAAATAAAAATATATCATGAGTACTATATAATTACTTAAACCATCTGTGATTTCAGTGCTGTGGGAATTCCATCTACTGAGACAGATCACAGATCATTTATAACTCAGTAGATAAGTCTTAAAAAGTTGGTTGAGGTGAGAGGGAGTTATCATTTTTATAATGATGATGATTTATACCTAGAAATTCATTTTATAGCAGGATCTTGCCAATTCTCCTTTCAAAACAGCTCTTGCATCTACCTCCTTCCCTTACCACAGCAACCTCCTGATTCAAGCTTTCAGCAGCTCTCATCTGGAGTATTCCAGTTGCATCCTAATGAGTTTCCCCACCTCTGTTCTCTCCATTCTCTAGTCCTTCTTCCATAAATCTGTAAAATGATTTTTCCTAAAGCACAGGTCTGATTATGTCACTCTAAGAGACCAAAGCAAACTCCTCTCTTTGGCATTTAGGGTCCTTCATAATCTGACTTCATCTTACCTCTCCAGCATTATTACACATTATTCTCCATGAACTTTGTGGTTCAGCCAAATTGGTTGTCTTGCTCTCCCTTTGCATGGGATATTCAATCTCCTATCTCCAGACCTTTGCATAGGCTCTTCTTCATGTCTACAATGCTCTCTCTAAACTCATCAAATCTCAGGTATCCTTCAAAGCTCAATTTCAATTCAATTCAATTCAATCAATTCAAAGCTCAAAGTGCTACCTTCTCCATGATCTCTTCAGTTGCTAATCCCTTCCCTTATCAAAATTACCTAATATTTATTTCATATATGTTATATATATATTTATATATACATGATCTCCCAAAAGAATGCAAGCTCCTTGAGGGCAGGAACAATTTTTTTTTGGTCTTTGTATCCCCAGTGACTAACAGAGTAGGTATTTAATAGATGCTTTTTATTGGTTTGTTGATGAGTGATATGACCTAAAATGATGTATTATTGCTTTTATATATGTAACATATATCATATGATGTGATATGTGACATGACACATGGCATGACATGATATGATATGACTATTTTCAGTGAAAACCTATAAACTCCATCTAAGTCCAGACTGTGAATATATTCAGGGATATTTATAACCTTGTTCTGGAAGCCCATGATGTAGCTCCCTTGAAGCAGCCAAATGCTAGGCTTATGTCACAAGGCACTATTCAGACATGGGAGTTCTCAGGTTGCTTTAATCTGCCAGAGGTTGGCAGTATCAATAGATCACAACAGCTTTGGGGGAATGGATGGTGAAAGCTGGTAGAGTGGAAAAAAATATGTACTCTATATATTTCACAAATTTGCTGACCAGAATAACCTCCTGAGTTTCTGAATTTCTTGTTACCATTTTGGCCCAGGGCAACAAGCAGGTAAACAAATGTACCCATACTTCATGCATAGAAGTCAATGCAAAATATATAGTATACATTAATAGTTCACCCAAAAATCACTCAGGAGAATGAGGGTAGATACAAGCTCGCAGGATAAGGATATATAAAACTTCTCAAATATCCCCAACCCTATTTGAAAATTATAAAAACAATACAAAAAATTTTATTTGTAACATTCCTGAAAGAAAGCATTCCTTTTGTCTTTTTGCTACATAATACTTGGCCAGAAAATCAGAATTTGGGAGATAGAAGAGAATTTCAACCCTCTCATAAATCCAGTATCCAAATGATGTGACCAAGGTGAAATTAGTCTTTAGTGGCAGAACAGTTAATACAACCAAGATCTTGAAAAATTGTAGGAACTGAGGTCCTACCTTATGCCCTTCCAACCCCCACGCCAAAACACAAGACCCCTCTATGATAACTCTTTGAATTGTCTTCTATGGCATACTTCCTATAGCTGTTTTTGGTTTGTTTGTTTGCTGAGACAATGGGAGTTAAGTGACTTGCCCAGGGTCACACAGCTAGGGAATGTTAAGTGTCTGAGACCAGATTTGAACTCAGGTCCTCCTGACTTCAGGACTGGGGCTCTATCCACTGTGCTACCTAGCTGCCCTCTTCCTATGGCTTTGTAACCAATAATAATGTCAACTTATAGAAAAAATAATATCAACTAAAAGAAAAATGATGCTGACTAGTTAAAACCATTAGCTTATCACTGCTGTAGGCTTATTAAATAGTCAATAGTTATGTAGTCCTATAGACCATAGAACCAGGTGGCAATTTGTGGGATAGAGTAAGTGATATCCCACCATACAGTCAGATCATAACTGAACTATTATGTAATGCCTGGGTTAATACATTTTAGTTAGAACATTAACAAGCTAGAAAATATCCATTTTAGGGCAACTGAGGCAATGTAGGACCTTGAGGTTATGTTAACTCTTCATGTACCCATTTGGAGTTTTCCTGACAGAGATACTAGAATTATTTGCTATTTATTTTTCTCGTTCATTTTACAGATGAGGAAACTGAGGTAAATAGCATTAAGTGACTTGCCTAGGATCATGCAGCTAGTAAGTTTCCGAGACCAGATTTGAACTACAGTCTTATTGGCTCCAGACCCAGTGCTCTAACCCCTGCCCCACTTAGCTGCCCTTGGTAAGTTAAAATCAACGCAAAAAAGGTTGTTTAGCCTGAAAAAGAGAAGATTTAGGAGGAGTAAGTTGTGTCTTCAAATATTTAATGTGTTTCCTGTGGAAGAGAAAATTAGACTTTTTGTACTAAGTTCCAAGAAGCAGTAGTTGAAAGTTGCAGAGAGGCAAATTTAGGCCTGATATTCAGAGAGAAAAAGAAAACTTTCTAATAATCAGCACTATTCAGAAGTTGAATGAGCATTCTCAATGGTAGTGAGTGCCCCTCAAAGGATATCGTCAAACGAAGACTGAATGATCATTTGTCAAACATGCTGTGGAGGATATGTTAATATGATCATAAATTTGGCATCTGATGCCAAATCCAATACTTTTCCTATTGTATTGTATTGTCTTTCTATAATACAGGTTGTATTTAGTAACTATTGTGGTCTATTTCAATTCTGTGATTTGATAAATAACATTTTTGCATTGTCATCTGGCTCTATGGTATATAGCTTGACCCCAGTTCTTAATACTTGAATCAATCAATCAACAAACAGTTATTTGATACTGCCTATGTGTTTGGCATTAGGTCGGGGGCTGAAGCACAAGCTTTCTAAGTGTAGAAAGCTGAGGAGGTACCTCAAGTATTTTACCTCAAAAGGACCATTTTTGTTTTGGGTTTAAAGCAACAGTTTAAGCTGAATCAAAATAGCTAGTTGAATTTTTCAGGCAATAATGACTGGGCCATCATTCTCCATTGTTCATACTTAAAGTGAAATAGTCCTGTCTGTGGACAGGCTGAAAATTTCTAAGCTGACTATAAGCAGTCTTCTCTTCTTTAAGTGATTCTCCTCAAAACCCTCATGACTTACATTTTATAGGCAAGTAAATAAGGTAGAGAAAAAACAACTACTTGACACCATAAGGACCCTATAAAAAATCATTGTTGATTTAAAAATAAATAAATAAAATGGATGAGGCTGCTAGGTATAACATACTCAAGAAAGTCAAAGATAGAAAGGCCCCACACAACAAATTCCGGTGGTTTCTTATTCCTTCCAGGAGCAAAATGCTCTGACTTTCAAAATCCTGCATAACCCAGCCCTCTCTCACCTTTCCAGTAACTACTATGTTTGGCTTGGGCCAGAGAATATGGAATTTCGTCCTACTGCTAGTTCTGTAAAATGTAGATACAAGTCCACTCCTGTTTCCCATCTTTAACCACTAACCAGTGTAATAGGAATCCAACAGAATTGGAAGAGATTCCCTGACTCACAAAATGCAGCTGCTGTCTTTGTGAAGAATAGTGTACTTGCTCCTTCTTTCTCAAAGAGAACCATGACATCAGGTAAGGGATGCTAGATATGCAAGAGAATTGGATTGAAGTGAGGGAAGGCTGTGCAAAGTTACAATGTCACTTCCTCCTCCAGATATAGATATACATTTATATATCTATAGGTATTGATATCCATATTTATAGATCTATATCAGTATCTATAGAGATGTATCTATAGATACAGATATAGATATCAGGATGATTGGAGATGGTCCTGGAGGCAGGGGGAGACATTGGTCTTTTTTAAGTTAAGGTCTTTCCCAAGTCTCTGTTTGACTGGGGCAATGTCTAACAAGTGGTTTAGGCTAGGCAAGAAATGAGGCAGAGAATGGTCTCTTTTACCTATTAAAAAAAATCAATCAATCAATCTGGAAGGGGAAAACCCTCAGGGTTTCTGGGCAAAACAGAAACAATTGCTACTTATATTCACTCTGAGCCAATCAATGATCAAATGGTAACCAACTGAGATTTGGTCTGGGATCTATTGTTGGTCAGTCCATGAGAACCAGAATGAATTGAGTTTAAAGCAAGTTCCTAGCTCCTAAATACCCAGGTATCTTTAGTTGCCATCATCAATATTTATATTCCTTTGGGCAGAGTACTTGCAGGTGATACCCTATGTAGATAGAAGGAAGGGAATTGAAAGAGGCAAGACAGAGTCAGTTAGAGTGAAGTGAGACCATTATGCCTTGTGATACTACTGAAAGTACATGTTTAGCTTGTCTGCTGTAGATTAGAGAGGGTCCCAGGACAAATCCCCAATTTTCTCTAAGTTATATGCTACAAAAACACACTGTTAATAGAGCTAATGGTTTTTAGCATCAGGCAAATTCTCTACTATGGAAACAAAGCCAAAGGAACAAACTTTGAAAATAGTGGGAATCTTCTCAGAGCACACCTATTTCAGCAAGAGCCATAACTACAGTGGGACAACTAGAACTTTGCCTTAGGGTGCTGGCATTTAATCAATCAACAAACATTTGCTAAGCATCCAATATTTATCAGGAAATGAACTATAGACTGAGGATACAAACATAAACTGAAACAAGATTTGATCTGAAGAAGATCATTTATTTAAAGAGTATTTGACGGCAGCAAAGTAACAACTAAGCTTAGCACTGAATTAGCAAAAATAATTAGTTAGATCTCTAACACTCCTTCCTCAAATGTGGCACCCAAGAAATGTTTTCCCCAATTCACTGGGAAGTGACTTCATTGGGCCTCTGCCCACTGGACTGATGTCTTCTAGTCTCTCCATTCCCCCCCAGAAATTGCTTTGAGTGTGATTGTACTATTTATTTCAAGGCTCATTTTATGACATTTGTCCTTGCTATGAAGAATGTTAACATGTTTTGTTTAGTAGCTTGTCATCAGACATATTTTCCACCATGATCTATTTAAAAGATAGAAGCTATTGATAATGGAGCAAGAAGCATCCATTAGGGTTTAGATGCAGGCACTTAGTGGCAACATTCTTAAATTGAAATAAGAGAGGCAATAAGGTGGGGAAGATTCTCAGAGGGATGAAGAATCAGTTCAGCCAGTTTTTGTGGTTTTTATGCCTACCTGATTTACTGGCAATTAGATGATGTAATTAAATAGAGCTTTGGACTTAAGAGTCAGGAAAACTTGAATTCAGATTTTGCCTCAAAAACTCACCAGCTTTGTTAACCTGGCTAATTTATTTAGCCTCTATTGGTTTCCTCATCTGTAAAATGATAAGTTGGACATGACAATTCCCAAGGTATCTTTAACCTCTAAATCTATAATTCTACAATTTAAAGTTTTATATTAGAAATTCAGTGATTTCTGTGTCTCAATTTGCTCACCTTACAGATTAAAATCAAAGATGTCGAATTGAAATATACTTTCTAAGTCATTAAGTCCAACTTTATCATTTTGCAAGATAGGAAACTAAGGACAGTTGAAATGACTGGTTCAAAGTAACACAGGTATAAGTGACAAAAACTAGAATTTGAATCCATATGCTCTTGTTCTAAAGTCAGAATCTTTCTACTAGTCCACACTAATTCTTCATCAAAATTTGATTCATTATTAGATCTAGAAAGGACCTTGGTGTGATCATCTAATTCAGCCCCCTTAACTCAAAAAGAAATCCATCAACTTGCCCAGTTAGCCAGCTTAAAAATGGTCGAGTTGGACCTCAAGCCCAGCTTTAGTTCATTGCTACACATGAGAATAACATCCCCAAATGCCTGACGTGTCATCTGTCTCCTACTACACTCTATAGTTGCTTCTTTTGTCTTCCATAAATGCCCAATCTTAAAGATTTCTTGACATTCCCTTCATCTGCTCTCTTCCATTGATCCTTCTCATCAGAACAGTTTGCTTCCTCCCACACTGTTCCCTTGACTTAGCACAACCTCCCACTTCACATTTGTTGAGCTCCTGCCTTCCTGGACTTGAAAAACCAGATCAGCTCTCAGTTTTCCCAAGGAGGTCCCTGAGCTAAGGTGGAAAAGGATACAGCTGAAATGATTTGAAGGCAATCGGAAAATTTTAGTAATTTAAGAAAAAATATTAAGAAATTATCTGATTCTCCATTGGATTGTAGCTAACTATTGTTCCTTCTCTCTTCTTTTGCTTAATAGTAAGTTAATCATATTATTTACTGATAACTAAATTTAGTAAGGGCAGGTAGGTGGTGCAATGTATAAGAGTGCTACAGGAGAGGAAAGGAGAGGGGAGGAGAAAAGAGATGAGAAGAGGAAAGAAGGAAAGAGGAAGTTCTAGTTCTCAAGGGAATGGAAGGATGGTGAGAGGGTCAGTCACTCAAATAATCCCTTACAGACTGGGGGCTAGAATTCTCCCTCTATAGGCAGGAAGCTGGAACTTCTGGCCCCTTGCCTCTGTAGTGGCCTTCTTCCTCAGTGAGAAAGACCTCATTGACTACCTTTTCTGTTAGTAAAATGTGAAGTTTCTTCACCGGACACAAGGGAAAGTCAAAACATAGAGAGAAATCCTTCCCATGAATATCAGCCTTCTAATCCTGTCCTTTAAAACTTCACTTTCAAATTTCCCTACCTAGACACATCCATGTGTCCTTAAAAACAGAAATAAAAGCTATTGTCCCTATTTTACAGTTGAAGAAGCTGAAGCAAACAGAGGTTAAGCAATTTGGGGTCAAACATTTAGTAAATGTTTTAAGTCACATTTGAATTCAGATTTTTCTAACTCCAGGTCTAACACTGCATTACCCAACTGCTCTAGTTTCTAAAAGGGGGTTGATTTTTATTGCTTTCTCAATAGAGGGGAAGAAGAAATGGGAAGACAAAAACATAGATTTTTTGTGACACTAGTTCTGTGATTCTGTTACAAAAATGTATATTTAAACTAAAATTCCATGTTCAAAAATAAAAGAATTAATCTGAATTGTTTCTTTTTTTGAAAAAGAAAGTTAATTTTTTTAAGTGGGGGCAAATAGGATGAGGAAATTTTTAAAAATCAAAACATTTTTTAAAACCACAAAACAATAAAATAATACAGTATGCTTGTGCCCAGGGATTTGTTGCTTTAGGTTCTTCAACTGGAAAATGGGGACAACAATAACATTTACCCCTCAGGATCATTGTGAAAATTAAGTGAGGTAATATTTCTAAGAGCACTTGGCACAATGCCTGGCACATAGTAAGAACTATATGTTATTGTTTTTGTTCAGTCATTTCAGTCATGTCCAACTCTTCATGGCACAGATAATGAAGTGATTTGCCATTTCCTTTTCCAGCTCATTTCCTCCAGTTGAGGAAACTGAGGCAAACATGGTTAAGTGATTGGGATTGCTTGGGATCTTATAGATAATATGTGTCTAAGGCTGGATTTGAATTCAGGTCTTTTTGACTCCAGATCTAGTGTTCTATCCATTGTACCTTGAAGTACATAAATCCTAGCTATCAATATTATTATTAGCAATTAAAATAAGTTTTAATTTTTTAAAATTGACTGTCTCTTCTGTGATATTTATAAAACAATAAGTGGCAAACTATTGTTAAAAATAAATTCCAACATGAGCAGATTATTTTTTAATGCACTAAGGCCACTGCTTTATTTTTATTCAAATAGTTTTCTTTTCATAAAACCAGAAAAACCCACAAGTAACAAAATAATAAATTTAAATAGTATTTTAAAGCAAACAAGAAGGGGTTATATTAACCTAGCTAGATTTAGAATATTAGCACCAGAGGAGGAGAACAGACATACCTAATTACAAATCCTTTTGATGATCTCCCTAACAAGTGCCCATTCAAAATTGGCTTGAAGACTTCTACTGAGGGAAAGATAATTTACAGCTTCCTGAGGAGGCCCATTCACTTCTGGACAGCTCTAATTGTTGGAAGCGTTTCCTTAAATAGACCCCAAAACTCTTCTCTTTAATTTTTATACATTACTTCCAGTTCCGTCCTCTTTTGCAAAATTATTGTTTAGTTGTGTATCGGGAAAGATGCTGCAGTGGCCATTTCCTCTTCTAGATAGGAACTGAAGCAAACAGGGTTAAGTGACTTATTCAGGGTCACACAGTCCAACGCTGCATTTGAATTCATCAAGTTGTCTTCCTCACTTCAGACCTGACACTCTTATCTGCTGTGCCATTTATCTGCTCCGTTGCAAAGCAGGACAAGTTTAAAATTTCTTTCTTATGGCAGCCTTTCTGATCTTTGATTTCCACTTACCTCAAATCCTTTCTAGATTAAAAATTCCAATTCCTTCAATTTATCCTGGTGAGGTTTGGTCTTGGGACCTCTCATTGTCCTGTCCACTATCCAGTTTATCAATACTAATTAAAAATTTGTGTCCAGCATTGAACATAATACCCTAGAAAAAAATTAGTGTATTATATATAGCCCATAAACTGTGGTTTCTGACCCCATATGAGGTCTTTGAACTAAATGTGAAGGTCACAAAGTTTAACATTTATTATCAATAACTGGTTGATTTTACAACCATTCTATATGTCTACATACCTTCACTTAAATAAAAATTTCTCAGAAGTAAAGGTATCATGAGTAGAAAAAAAATTAAGAAGCTTCCCATTATTACCTCCCATCTTACCCATATTCAGGACATTGCTTCTTTGGATGTGGTCTAAAATCACATTGGATTATTTCTTTATTTTTTGACTGCCATTGTTACATTATTGACTCATTTTGATCTCCCAGTTCACTAAAATCCCCAGAAATCTAGTAGAGTCTTGAGATTTTTTTTAGTTTCGGACAAGACACCGATAAATCTCTTTGACCCTTTTTCCTTCCTTCCTGCATTCCTTCTATCAACTAAGGACAAAGGGGGTGTCCAATAACTACTGAAGACCATAAAGTTTACCTATTTCTTCAACATTACCACCATTTCAGCTTGAGGTTTATCTTTTTGCTTGTGTTATCCTTTAAAAAAAATTTCCTTTATCCCCAGTGTCATGTTTTTATTCTCTAACATGTAGCGGGACTTCTTTACTACTTCACCAGTCTTGTGTTTCAAAGTTTCCTTTAAATATTACTATTTTAAAGTATGGGGAGAAAAGAATCATTATATCTTAAGACTTGAAACTTTGGACAACCAAAATTGAATAGAATTTTGACTTTTTATCATACCTATCAATTTTCAAATCATTCTACCTCCAAGAAATCAGGCTGATTTTAGAAATAGATCTATATGAAATATTATTTATGCCAAAGGAATTTAAAAAATGATGATTCCTTTTATTTTGTCACCATGATAGTAAAGCAGAACTGTCTTGTGGTGGAGAAAAGAGTGTTACAGTGTAGAGTTAAGTAATTTAAAAAATAAAATAAAATGTCTATGGGATGTCAAGTTGGGAGTATAAGACTGATCTGGCATTAATTGAGTCAGAGGACCTACAGGAAATCATTTCTGTATCCATTCTGATCTAGGGTGATGTCTCTCCACAGGCCATCACCGAGAACTGACCTGCCCAGGATTGGTATTTGTGCCCTCCCTGCGTATATGCTATCAGACTGATGGCCATTTGGGGAGCCTCTGTGCTCAGATGATGTGTGCCCCATTTAACCAAGCGATCGGCAAAGTCAGTCAGTCACAACCTCTTGGAAAAGAAGCTGATGACTCAGACTTGTGCTCTCTCTAGCTTTTGCTGGATCAATACTCACTGCAGTGGTGTGCCTATTGACTCAGAGGCCATTGCCATCAACCTCCCCCCCAAACACACACATACAGAGCCCATATTCCCATTTGTCTGCTTTCAAAGCATGGTAATGGGGCCATGACCGGCTTAAAATCTGACTCACCCCTACAATTAGCTGTTCTCATCTAATCGCAGGGAACTGCTCATTATCTAGGCATTTTCAGCTCTTAGTCACCCATTGGAATCAGTGAGACATGGAAATGAGCCTACCTAGTACAGGCTTAATGACATTGTTCTAATATGTTCACATTTATTTAGTGACCATCAGGTATCCTAAATTGTACAGCAGAGGTGTCAAATCTACATCTGGAGGCAGTATGTGGTCCACAGCACTTCCAAGTACAGTCTGGACTAGATTAAAATGTATTTAATTCCAATCTGATCTTAAATGTGTTGATGTATTAATTTTTTTTAAAAAAGAAATTTATAAACATGTGGTTTTCTAAGCTACTATATGATCTTCAGGAATACTAGCAAACGATTCAGGGGCCCCTATTTTTATGAGTTTGATACCATAGAACATAGAGATGACATGGCAGTTGCCTTTAGGAAACAAATGTATTTACCAAAGACTATCTTTAGTGTACCCTAGAACAATAAGTTAGACCTCTACTCTTTCAACTGTCAAAATAGTTTTGAATTTCATTTAGCAATATTCTTTTTTTTTATTTTAATTTATGGAATAAAACAAGTATTTCCATTTTACTGTATGTTTGAAAAAATTGCTCATGAAACTGAAAATCTATTAAGTACAACTTACATTTCCTTTTCTTAAATATCAATGGCAATCATCTATTCATTCATTCAAAGCCCAAAACTTTGTTAAAAACCTACTATGTGCTTACTTGACACTGAGGTTACAGTTGAAAAAAGATCACTGGCCTTAAGGAGCTTGCATTCTGTTGGGATGGGGTGGGGTAACAAAGTTATTTCATTGGTGAGGGAAGGCACTACAAGTTGTGTTAAGGAAAGATCTGGAGGGGGGTTATATTTTAGATTGAGACAGGTAGTAGAGGCAGGAGATAGTGTGCTGAAACATAGAATGTATAAGGGGAATAAGGTCAAATAAATTTGAACATATAGATTGGAGCCAGATGTTGAAAGAAATATAAAAAGCCAAAAAAAAAATCATGGGAAACACTAAGGAACCAATTTGAAGGCTCTGTACCAGGATAATGGCATAGTCACAAATGTGATTTAAGAATAACAATTTGGCAACTTTGTGGAGTCTGAATTACAATGAGGAGAGACTGGTGGCAGATGACTGCAAGATGTTGTTGGTAAGGGCTAAGGGCAGTCTAGACACAGCAGTTTTGGCCATATGACACATTAAAACCAGTGGCATCTAAACATAGCTCAAAATTAGTATGAAGGATTCCTAGTGGGGTTCTATTGAATCCATTTGAAGGTCTGAAGAGGGAGGCTAGGCAACCATTTGCCAGATACATTATAAGGAGGATTCATACTTCAAGTAGTGTTGGACCAGATGACTTCTAACCTCTCTTACAAGTATATGACCTTTAATTTTGTCTCTGTAGAGCTGGCAAGATTCAATTCTTTGTAGACAAAATTAGACCACATTTTTAGAAATAAAGCGGCTTTAGACCAAGTGTCCAAATTCATATCAAATTTGCCACTATTTATTTGTCTCTATTAGCTCAGTCCTTAGAACTTAGGAAAGAATAAATGAATGAATAAAAGAACATATATTAAACCTTTACTATGTACAGACATTATGCTAAATTTGGGGGATACAAATATAAAAGTAATCCTCATTCAAGGAGATCACATTCTAATAGGGGAAGGCAATCTATGTAAGTCAGCTGTAAGCAGGATGGAAAGGCCCAATGGTCCTTAGGGTACAGCAGCAAGGCAGAAGTTAATGCATTCCATGGCTATCATTTATATAGTGCCTTACAAATGCTATCTCATTTTATACTCACAATAACCCTGAGAGGTAAGTGCTATTATTATTCCCATTTTATAGATGAGGACACTGAGACAAACAAAAATTAAGTGATTTGTCCAGGTTACACATCTAGAAAGTGTGCTTTCTTTGACTTAAGGCCAAGTGTTCTATTCATTGTGCTATATAGACTCTTGAGTGTTATTTCCCTTGGGAAAAAAAGCATATCCATTTTATAATATCAATCACTCTGGTAGTGAGAATTTTTCTGGGTCTTCTGTAGCTATGGTTGCTGAGGAGGTAGGTGCTATAGCATGTTCAGAGGCACTTTGTGGGCTTATCTTTGGGCTTACCCAATCAATCAAGTTACCCAACAACTTGGGCAGTTAATGTTGATGAGGAGAATGGTCCCTTTTCTTCAAGAGCTGCTCCTCTAACTGACGAGTATGTGGGGTTAGAGTTGAAGAAGATCTGGAGGTCTAGAAAGGGGGCTTCTCTTCCTGGGGCATTCAGATACAGAGTCCTGCACCAGTTCAGCTGGGTTTCTAAATGTGTGTGGAGGAAGGGACTTAGAATGGTGGCAATGGTTTGACCAATATAGCAAATGCTGCTTCTTCTGTCTCTCTCAGGGTGAATTGCTGCTCCATTTAGACTGACTTGCATGCACTGCCTGTGGCAATGGTCTACCAGTTAGGCAAATGAGATTTTCTTTGGATTTTGAAATTTAGGTAACCTCCTTATAAATTTAAGTAACACAGTCTTACCTAGTTCCTATCCCATAATTGAAGCAATAGTCAAGTCAATCTCTCCCTTTGTGACCTAGGAACTGAAAGATTATCTATGTCAATCCTTAAAAAAGAATCCCTCAGAGTCACATGGCTTTTTCAGGGTGACACAAATACTAACTAGGTGAGGAAGATATGAACTCAGGTCCTCTGATAGCCCCTGAAGCCCTCTTTCTACAATCCCACTCTCACGCTCTCCTGTCTTCGTTAGAAAAGGTAATATTTGCCTTCCTCTTGGTCAGGCATTCACTCTAATGTTGAATAATTCATGATATTTTTTTCCGATTCCAGGGTGTCCTCTGATTCATTGCAGTTACTAGAATGATGCAATCTCTCCCAGACATAAATATATGTATAAACCTCCTCTCAGGAGTTAGGGTAGCTAATAATTGTCCCAGATTCCTGCTCCCTCTCTCCTCCTCCCATCTCTTCTCTCCCCTGTCCTCTCCATCCCATTATAGATATGGAATCAATTTGAAAATGACCTTGTGTCCCAGCCTATATGAACTTGGCTTTGCTCCAGCACCTGAGCCAGGTCACATAATCCCCTGCTCCCTCCCTTTCTTACCTTACTCTGACCTCTCCCCACTTTGTTTTATGCTTTGGTTTCCATGAAAAGGAAGGAGAAATGGTTTATTGCCAATAAATCTTCTGATGAGCATTGCTATTAAAATACAAAGTGTTTTGGACTTGAGATTCAGATCCTGGGCTATAGAGAGGTTTCAGTACCGGTGCCCAGATCACTAAGCTCTCCCCTTTGGCGTGAAGGAAGAACCTGCTTGGCAATAAAGCTGCAAAATAACCTTCACTAAGGAGCTTAGATTTCACCTTGTCACTTTTACAAAGATTAATATGCATGAGCATCTTCCAAGAGCTTCAGAAAGAATTGGTGGGTGGAAGGTGGAAGCCTAGTCATCAAAGCCCCCCGTGGAGAGAAGATAAGGAGGCAAAGGGAACAGCTGCTTGAATGGATGCATTAAGCCCATATTACAGCCATGGAACGGCTAGGAAACACACTAATAATACATTGTGACTGGGTAGAAAAGGCACAGGAACAGGATTGGTTTGGGGTGTGAAGGATTTTCTATACCTGGGCCCAGCAGTCTTTATGAAGAATTAGTTAAACCCCCCTGTTCCTCCCACATTTATTTTCCATGATCCTATCTAGTTCTTGTCTCAATTCCCTATGACACAGGTGTACACAGAGCTCAGTAATATCACAGACTTATTGTTAAAGTGGAAGTTTACTTCAAAAGAAACAGAGTTCCAGATCCCTGACTTCCATTTCTCTGGGCACTGGCTGGCTTTTGCAGGCCACAAGCAGGGCCCGGGTCCATTGACTTAAGGACTAGAATTAGGCCTGGAGCTAGGTAAGGAAGGAAACTTGCACAGGAAAGTTTATGGTATCATTAGTCCCATCATATCTAGTAAAGACTCAGAGCTTCCCATGTCCAGAAATACAAGAGACAGAAAGGAGAAAGAAAGGGAGGAAAGGATGTCATTTTCTAGAGGTTCTCAAATGTCCCGTCCACACTCTGAGTAGGCACAAAAGTTTCAAGATTTTGCATTGTGCTTTTCTTCGGAAATGTTTCTTATACAGTTTGCTGAACCCAGAAATGCAAAGGAATTTATTGATGTCAGAATTGGGGACTCACCCTTGAAGGGTGCATGTATATCAAGCAAGGTGAAAAATAGGTCTCATGAAAATACAAAATGATTTGGGTGACAGGTGTAGTAGCCTGGTCATTGATTTTATGTTTGTGCATGGTTGGGCTGGGTGGTTAACACAGGAGAAAGCAGGAATAGAATTCTAATTGATGGAGTTAGCAGAATGGTCCATCAAAATTAGGATGGTGTCCAACAGGGACAAGTGAAAGCTAGAACTGAAAGGCACTGATCTTGTCCTAGGGATGCTTTCTCTCTCAAAACAGATGAGTAGAGCCCCAGGGATAGGCTATTATCATCGCTATATAAACAGATCAATGGGAAGGTGGAAATGGAGTCTAACCTTATGAAGGAGGCTTGGTTTGGAATGACTTTGGAGGGCTGTACAGAGGGCTGATAACTTCTTATCTTTCCTAAGTGAGTTGACCCATCTTTCCAAGCCACTAGAGCCCAGCTGAAGTACGTATCTGGGTCAAATCTTACTGCTGATGCTAGTTATTTAAAAACACCATGTTCTTATAAATGTACATCCTCTTTTCTAAAGTCATACGTTGTATCATTCTGTCTTCTAGTGGTGTTTTTTTTTTAATTATGGGCCCAATAGGACATTGATTATTGTTGTTATTATTGTAATTTTTAAAATTACATTTTCTTTGAATCATAAATCAATGGATTATCTTGCCTCAAGCCACTTCTTCTATTTAAAGAGCCAGATCGATTTTTACAAGATGTGCCAACAATAAATCTTTGGGTCTTTTTTTTCCTCCTGAAGACTTTTGGATCAGGATTATTATTATCATTATTTATTATTTATTGAGTGCTGTCAGTGGGCTCAGTAGTATACAAACATAAATGGATAAACATTATCATCAAATCTGTTTTCAAAAGGGGCAGGTGTTTATCATGAAAGAAAGTATTTGAATTATCAAAATAATGCCTATTAGTGGTTTTCATTTCCTGGAAAATAATGTCTTTGTGGTCATTCAAAATCCCATGGCATTTTTTTCTGGAATAAGTTGGGTACTCTCACATTTTTGGCTGACTTCCAAGTAGGGAATTACCTTCTGGCATTCTGAAGTCACCCATGATTGAATTGGATCACCTTTGGCTTGTCAGAATATGATGATTTTTCTTCCTTTAACTAGCTAAACAGAGAATTTCAACTCTTTCCTCCATAGGAGACTCTTCTACCCTCTAGTCCTCTGCTTAAGGGAAAGTGAGTTAGTTACCCCAGTAGTTGCTTTTCCTCCAAGGTTGTGGTAGATTTGCTGGATATACATAATAAAAGCTCTAACTAAAATATATATATATATATAAAATCTACATCCCATAGAATAATAGATTATTACACTTTCATCCCCACTTTGATTTGTGTTCAAAGAATAGAAATTTTTGGGCCCTCTATTTAGAGGGAGATCACCAAGGTCATCTAATTTGATTTCTTCTTTTAATAAATGTGGAAACTGAAGTCCTCAGAAGTCAAACAATTTGACCAAAGGTCACATAGGGAGTAAATAGCAAATATGGAATAGAGATATATTGTATATAGCTTGAATATAGATACTCTACTTTTTGTCCTACTTTTTGTCTTATTATAGGGTAGAAGTAACCCTAAATATTTGAAGTGTTCAGTAGGCAGAGCTTTTTCTGTGAACAGAATAAATCTCACCCAACATAACGAGGAGAGCAACACCTAGTATGGCAAGCCCATCTTCAAACTATGATGCATCTTACCATGAAAAAGTTTGAGGACAGTGATAGATTAACATCCATGAATTAGTCTGGATTAATCATCAATAAAAGATGAGATACTAACTGCTGAACTTTTTGGTGATAACAGCTTATGAACCCATTTACCCAGACATGAATGAGAGCTGCTTTTGAGGGAATATACATATAAATGAAATTACCAATCTTTTGAAGTATTAAATGCATGATAGAGGTATAAGAAATAGGGAAACATTACATGGTATCTTTCTTTTCCTGCATATGGTGAAAGTAATTCAGTAGCATTGTCCCCACCATCACCCTGCATTACAATGTAATCCCCAACCTGCCATGTTAATATATGAATAGAACAATGGTCTAGACCAATGGGATGCTTCTCTTCCTTTTTATAGAAGGAAGTAACATTTAAATGCCTGTGAAACCATATATAGAGTTATATCATCAATCCATTTATACCTCTCCAATGTTAGCAGAGACAAAACAAAAAGAAAAAAAAAATCAGTTATTTCCAACCTTAACTGTTGAACTTCTCACCAAGTTCAAATTTGCTAGATCCACTAAAAATACTTAAATTGGTTGTTGTGAATTTCATCAGACCATATGTCTGCTGCCCACTCTTTAGTTCTAGGACTAAGGAACAGGTACAGTAACAAAGAATTGGCAGTTAAAGCAAAGGACGTTATTACCTTTTATGTATCAGAGTGACTTCGTGAAAAACAAGAGAGACTCTGACTTCAGCTAATCATTCAGTATACATTTGTTAATTAATTATTATATGCCAAACACAGTGCTAAGGATTTGAGATTCAAAGGAAGGCAAAAACACAGACCCTTTCCTCAAGAAGCTTTCATTATAATGAAAGAGATGACATACAGCTTACTATGTACATGCAAGATTTACACAGTGTACCCTGAAGGCAAGCTCAAAGGGAAGGCACTAACAATCAGGGAGAATGGAAAAGTCCTTTTGGAAAAGTTAAGATTTTAGCTGTCTTAAAAAACAAACAAACAACAAAAACCACAGGAAAGCTAGGAAGCAGAGATCAACCAGTTATTTATTGAGTGTTTAGGATATTCTAGACGCTGTCCTAAACTCTAGGAATACAAAGAAAGACAAAACAAATAAGCTTCTGCCCTCAAGGACTCTACATTCTAATGGGGAAGAAAACATTTATCTACATAACCTATACAGTTCTTACCTATGTAACTAACTAACTAGATACATGTAAGATATAGGAGGGAGAATAGGGGAGTCAGCTACCAGAAGGGCCAAGATGATAGAATGCCTTATTAGAGGAAATAGATTAGTGTAGCTCAATTGTACAAGGTAAGAAGTAAAGCATTATGTGGCTGAAAATTTAGGAAAGGGCCAGTCTTTAATGCCGAAACAGTATTTTATATTTAATGCTGTAAGTCAGCGATATCAACCTCAAATAGAAATGTAATCCTACCTCATGGTGACTTAAAAACCAAAGATTAACATTTTTAACACTGTGCTCTATTTTTCTTTATTTTGTTAAGCATTTCCAAGGGTAATGGATAAACTAAATTTAGACAATTTCCACTTACATTTAAGTCTGGTTCAGGCTGCACTTGGGAGTTTTATTGTGCTGCAGGTGAAACATTTTAGTTATGTATAAGAGATAGTCACTAGAAATTGTTGAATTGGGTAGGGAGAGTGTGAAACATGGTTAAATTTCTTCTTTTGGAGAATCATTTTGGCATTTAAGAAAAGAATGAATTGGAGTTGAGAGAGCAGGGAGACTTGGACTATTCCAGTAGCCCAGATGAGAGGTCATAAGTGACTGTTATAGGTTGGTGACTATTTAAGTAGAAAGGATGAAATGTATAAAATAGATGTTGTGCTGGAAGAAAAAACAAAACATGATAATAAATTAGATACATAGCATAAGAATATGAACTTGGATGACTGGGAAAATGATAGGGAACTTTGGAACACAAAATAGTTTTGGAGAGGAGAGAGAATAAATTCTGTTTGAGACATGTTGAATTGTAGTGAGAGGAAAGGAAAGGAAATATCTAATGTGGATGACTTTTGGAGAGTAAAGTTATAGAATAACAGCCAGAGGAAAAGGCAGGTAAAGTAAGTTTTTTTTTGTTTGTTTCTTTGATTGTCTTTCTTAGAGACATAGGCATGATTGTAAGCATCAGGCAAAGAACCAATAGATAACGAAAGATTAAAAATTAAAGAGTCAAGATAAGTAGGAGCAATCTGCTGCAGAAGAGAGGAGAGGATTATATGGTATATGTGATGAGTTGACCTTCTTAAGGAAAAATATAACCCATTCATTTGAGGCAAAGATGAAAGTAGAAATAAAGATAATAGTAGGTGTCTGAAAGATATGAAATTGAGGAGGAAAGAAAAGGTAGTTCTTGGTGAATAGCCTTAATTTTGTCAGCAAAGCACGCAATGAACAGAAAATACTCAGCTAAATGGGAGGTAGATAATGGTGCTATAGGAGATTTAAGGAAGTTTGAAAAATATTGAAATAAGCATTATGTTTAGTGGGAATAGTGGGAATAGATTAGGGAGGGGTAAAAGAATTGCCTTACTTCAGTGAGAATCCACAATTGAAATTACGTCACATAAATTGGTATGGACTCACATAGCATAGTTTCATAATTTTTTCCAGCTCTCTTCAGAAGCACTTGATTAAGAGTAAAGGGGGGAGGGGCAGCTAGGTGGCACAGTGGTTAGAGCACCAGCCCTGAAGTCAGGAGGACCTGAGTTCAAATCTGGTCTCAGACACTTCCTAGCTGTGTGACCCTGGGCAAGTCACTTAACCCCAATTGCCTCAGCAAAAAAGAAAAAAAAAAGTGAAGGGGGGAAATGTTGAGAGTAATCCCAGGTTTGACTTTGTCAGACACACAAAAAATGGCAAGAGATCCAAGTGTACAGGATAAGTAGTAGTAATTAGAAAGAAGGAGAAGGTAGTCACTGGCAGGGGAAGAGTCCAGGAAAGAACTAAGTTGGGGGAGGAATGGAGCTTATAGCAAAGATGAAGAAGAGGGTTAAGAGCTATAAGTTTTAGGGAATAGAATGATAAGAAAAATTATAACATAAAGGAATTTCAGAGTTCATCAGTGGGAAAGAGAAGTAGATAATTTACACACATGCAAAATTTGGTTTGGATTTGTGATTTCAGCAATATGGAAACTCCTCCCTTTTGTACAGATTCATAGTATTTGTTGTTGTTATTGTTTTGTAACTTAACATCTTTGTAAAGTTGTTTTATGCATTGTGGTTAAGTGATTTTTGCCCATGGTTACACACTCAGTATATATGAGACTGGATTTGAACCTAGATCTTCCTGACTGGATGACTCTCCTATATTATGTTGCATATGATGAGAGTATTGAATTTAAATTTTTTAAAATAATAGCTTTTTATTTTCAAAATATATGCAGATAGTTTTCAACGTTCACCCTTGCAAAACCTTGGGTTTCAAATTTTTCTCCCTCCCTTCCCCCCGTTCTCTCCCCCCAACAGCAAGTAATCCAATATATGTTAAACATGTACATGAATTTTAATTTTTTAAAAAAATTTCAGTAATCATACATAATATACCTGTGATAAGTATGTAACTATTCAGTTAGAAATAGGAATAGTAACATTTATAGTGTGAGCTTTATCTGCAAACAGATCATATAAGAGATAAATAGATAGATATCCTATCTATATATATATACACACATCATATAGATAGATAGATGATATGTATATAGATATAGATATATCCTGTTTCCTAGGAATTGATCCTATCTACAAATGAGTTCCATGAGCCTAGCTATATTTATAGGAGGAATAGAATGTTAGAGCTTGAAGAAAGCTAAAAGAAAACTTTGACAAATGCTTTCATTTTTTGGATTCAGAAATTGAGGTACAGTGTTTTACAAACATATTATAATAGTAGAACCAATATTAAAATACAGTTATTTTGACTACTAGTTCCCCTAGATCACAATGTTATTGTTTTAATCATAGATTTGGATAAAGATTTCCTGACCTGATCAATAGGGCTTTAAAATGACAGTTGAATGGAACAGAAAAAAATTGCCCTAATACAACTGTGAAATTGGGTATTGAAGGAGTATAGATTTGGTATAAAAAGGAAAATAGGACAAAGGGGCTGTAAGAAAATAAAAAAGAACAAAGGGAAAGGACAGTAACCATATTTTGCTCACATAGGATTATAGATGAAGATGAAGAGATTTCAATAGTCAAATAATTCAATATTTCTATCTTACAAGTGAGGAAAGTGAGACCTAGAGAAATTAAATGTCTTACTCAAAATTATATTAAAAAGTTGGGATTCAAATCTAAGTCCTCTGCATCCTTTCTCTATACTCTATGTCTCTTTCTCTCTAATACTGGTAAATGTGCAACAAATGCTCTCAAAAAATACACTTTTTTTCATGATGTGCTTTTAAATTCAATCTGCATTATTAACATTTTCTCCATCACCTTCTTAAGTCTAGACAATTAAAGGACTAAAATCAAGCCCTGATTTGTAGTCTGCTGATTTCCAAGGTAGATATGCTCACAGTGAAATTTAATCATTGGCTCTCCTGAGCTCATTTGAAATGGCTCCAGCAAAGCTCTTTGATGGACAGGGGCAGAGTCATAAATAAGGTGAATTTGCAATTTTAACCCAGATAAGTCAGAATGGCTTCATTGCTGTCACTAGTTACTTGGAAATAGCAGCAAAAGGGTAGATAATATTCAGGAAATATCATTAAGGTGTGTGTGTGACAAAGAAATTCTGTACATCAAGAAGATAGAATTCTTCAAAAATCTGTTGGGGAGTTCTACACTAAACATCTTTGTGTGCTTCCAAGGACAGCCTCATCTGGCAGAGCCTTGAGGACCTAATGTCTTGTACATACCACACTGAAGCATTGCAATGAAGTATTGGAACATTTTCAGAGAGGAATAGGTTAGACATCTAAATGATTATGCATTTAAGTGTCTGTGCATCACAGAATCATAGAATCATGGAGCTGAGATGAACCTTAGGGGCTAGTTAGCACAACTTATGTTTGAAGAATTAGTTCCTCCTTAACATTTTCAGTGATGGAACAACAGCTAACAATAGTTTGCATTTCTATAGAAATTTAAGATCTGCAAAGTGTTTTACAAATGCATCATTTGATCCTCACAATGGCCCTTGGAGTAGGTGCTATTATCCCTGTTTTATAAATGAGAAAATTGACGCTGAGAATTGATTTAACTTACCCAGGATCACACAGCTGGTAGGTATCCATCCACTGTGTCACTTAGATGCCAACTTTTGCTTAAGAATTGTAATGAAGGAGAACTTGTTTCTTCAAAAGGCAGCCCATTCCACTTTTGGACAGTTCCCATTGCTGCAAGATTTCCCTTAAATTGTGTTTAAATTTCTCTCTTTGTAAACTCTAGCTTTTGCTTCTCATTTTCCCAAGTAGAAATAAGACTAATCTTTCTTCTACAAAATGACTCTTTAAATACTTAAAAAGAGGTATAATGACCTCTAAGCTTTTTCTTCTTCAAGCTAATCACCCTTAATTACTTCAACTGATCATAATATGCTAAAATCTTCAGGTCCTTCACCATTTTGAGATGTTTTCCAACATAACAGAATCTTTCATAATATGTGCTTCCCAGAAATGAACATACTACAGAGGCGCTATAACCAGGATCACATAAAGACTATCAAACAGAACTAGCACAACTATAATCCTGATCAATATTACTGTCTTAATATCAATTACAATCAAGTTAACCTTCTTGGCTTCTATATCACACAGTTAACTCATATTAAGTGTTCAGTCCATTAAAACTTCCAAGTGTTTTTTCAGATGAGCTACTCTCCAACCAAGCCAAGTGAACTTGATTTAAAAAAAATATATATATATATATACATTATCCACATTAAATCTTACCTAATTAATTTTGACCTGACTTTCAGGATTATTAAAGGTTTTTTGGCATTGCTTTCAAAATGAATGCAAAGCTGTCAAACACAGATAGAAACACAGGTCATTAATTTATACATAAGAATTCCTGTGAGTAGCATATTGACAATTTTAAAATGTGAGATTATCTGTTTTAGTATATTTTTATTTCTTTTAATAAATATTTCTCTACCATATTTAATAGGGTTCATACTATATTTGGGAGTATTTTGGGTTCCATATGTGCTTATGCCTCTTATCTAAAGGGTTAGATATCGTTATTGAATTGGTGTTATCTTCAAATTTGATAAGACATTTATACAAGCAGCTGGAAGCACAATGGATAGAGTTCTAGGCTTGAAATCAGGAAGATTTGAGTTCAAATACAGCCTTATTAGCTGTATGACCCTGAGCAAGTCATTTAACAAATGTTCGTTTCAATTTCCTCAACTGTAAAATGGGTATGATAATGTCTCACTGGGCGAAGAATCAAATGACATAATATTTGTAAAAAGCATTTAGCACAGTTCCTGGCACATAAAAAGCATTGTAAAAATGCTTGTTCCCTTTTTCTATTATTTTTTACATATCTATTCAAGTTATTGATTAAAAAAAAAAGAAGAAGACTACAAAGATATAACCATGGGACATTTCAGTGGAAACTTCAGTGGAAGTTGACATTGAAAAATTAATGACTGATTTTTGACATTTTTGATTCACTGGTTCATTGAATCAGGTCTAAATCTCCCTCACCATGCTGTGATTAAGTCCACATATCTTCATATTTTTCCCGAAAATAGTATGACAGTCAATACTGTATCATTTCCTAAAATCTAAGTTACAAAATTTATCCAAGCCAACTCTGCCACCCTACAAAAAAGAAATGGTATTAATCTAGCATGAACAAATTTTTATGAAGTTGCAATATCCCTTTATGATTACTGTTAGTTTTTTTCTATTGTTTTGCTAGTTATTTGTTAAGAATGTCTTTAATATTGTTTCAGAATTTTGCCAGTTATTAGTCAAATTCACTGGCTTATAGTTTGTGAATTCCATTCATTTATCATTATTTTTATACATTAAGACAACATTTGTTTTAATCTAATCCTACAAATTTTAACTAACATTTATGATCTTTCAGCAACCACTGAGTAATCAGAGTCAGCAGTTCTTTCTGTACAAGGAGACAGTTGATTTGTGATTGGTGACTTGAACTCATCAAGAACAGTTAGGTATTGTCTTATTGTAGCTCTACTTATATTGTTATCAAATGCCAAATAGAAATTTTTTGTTTTGTTTTGTTTTTTTGCAGTATTGGGGGGGGGGGAAGAGGAAAGGGAAGAAGCTAAACAATTGAGAAGCTCTGTTTCTTCTCTATTATTGTTTTACATTTTTCCATCCTCATGAAACAGTGATCCTCTCCCTTCTTTGATTCTCTCTTATCATCAATACTAGGAATAAAATGTTTGGATGAAGGAAAAAGGGAGATTAACCAAATGGTATGTAATTGTAATGGTATATGTGCTGGGAAGCACATATTAGAATATACATATTAGAATAGAATATAGAATATAGAATATTAATCTCCAGTCAAGTAAAGAATATTGATGATTTTCTTTAAAAAAGATAAATTTTGCACAGAGAAAAATAGTAATTGTGGGAAACATCATCTTCCTATTTGTCTGCTAGATGTTTCATTGCAAATGGAGCATCTGGAGAAAAAATTAACTTGACTTTGTTCACAATTTCATCCCCCTGAAGTTAAAAGAAACAGTGATTGAACATAGCAATGTTAGACTTAATTTGGACCAACAAAGAATTTGTTAGTAATTTGATGTAGAATAATCAATAGGAACCTTAGAAGAAAGTGACTATGTGGTTTTATCTATAATGGCTTTTCTATTGTGAATAACTAGAGAAAGAACAATAGACAGAGTCAAATATATGCTCTATATCAGGTGTTCCTAATGTCTCTGAGGATGAAGTGCCTATTTTTAACATCAGAAAATGTAGTCTTGGCTAAACATTTGACAGTTGTAGAAATATTATTAACTACTGTTGACTTAAAAAAACTATAATGATAAAAATTTGATGTGAATTTTATCACACTTTTGAGTAAGTTCATATTCTGTTAAATATAATAATATTTTCATAATTTGTAAGATAGATACATAAGTTCAAAAAGTATCATAAATTATGGAGAAGTATTTTTACTTATTTAATTATAGTGAATCATATTTTGTTAGAACTAAATAAATTTCAAACTGATAATTCTAAGTGCCCTAAGGATTTAGAGATACTTCTCTAACTCTATATCAAAGAACTATAACTTAGCAGGAACCCCTAACATTGTATCAATAACTCTATAGTTCACCAGTGTTCTTTATCTCACAGGAAGAACTTTAGGA
This sequence comes from Myrmecobius fasciatus, assembly GCA_023553655.1. Classification (NCBI taxonomy): domain Eukaryota; kingdom Metazoa; phylum Chordata; class Mammalia; order Dasyuromorphia; family Myrmecobiidae; genus Myrmecobius; species Myrmecobius fasciatus. The sequence goes on along the minus strand of JAJPUD010001660.1, from coordinate 213,536 downwards.
AATGAGATGTAGGAAACTTGAGATAATTTTAGGCACAAATCTTTGCCCAAAAATTATGGATAAAACTGCTCAAAAGAGATGGGAAAATTTTAGAAGCAACATTTTGACAGTATTATTGTGAATGATCTTGATGAGAAACAAAGAGGGAAACCATTTAAAGAAACTGATATAGCTGCACAAGGAGCTCTCAGATGAATTCAGATTTATTAAAGAATATGCACAAATTAATGGGCCTGCAACTATGGAAAAGACAAAACATTAGACATTTTTATAAAAATAATGTCAGGAAAAACAAAGTTGAGAATAAGCTGAGATTTTCAAAACAATATGAGGACAATAAAAAGAACAAGTATAGGAACTAATGCATTACTTGGATGATTATAAAATTAATGGTTCACAAAGTAAAACTCTAACTTTTGAACTCCTATCTTTATTATGAATTTGCTGTTTTCTAGACTGGGGACATATCTTTAGAGTGAAGGGTAAAACATCATGGTTTTAAAGGAATTCAAACCAATGTTAAGAGAAAAGAAGAGATTATTAAACATCTATAAATGAGTTTAAATCACAAGATCACAGATTTAGCATTGAAGAGCAATCGCTGAGACCATCTAGTCCAGTCCCCTCATTTTTACAGATTAAGCTAAGGCCTTAAAAGGATAAGTAAATTGTGCAAGGTTACACTTGTATTATCAGAGCAGAAAATGAATTCAGTCCGAATCCCATGCCAGTGATTATTTGGAAATCTCTTTTCTTGGACAATTTAAATTTTACCATCCAGAAGAATTTGCAAGTATGATTTTTAAACCAATGCAGATTTTCAGTGGGACAGAATATGTGACACAACAAATAAAATGCTGGACCTGGAATCAGGAAGATACCTGGCCTCAGATACCTAACTACCTGTGTGACTTTGGGTAAGTTAATGAACCCTGTTTGCTTCAGTTTCCTCATCTGTAAAATGAATTAGAGAATGAAATGGCCAATTCTAGTGTCTTTGTCAATAAAACTTCAAATAGGGTCATGGTGAATCAGAGATGACTGAAATGGCAATAGCAAACATTTTTAGTAATCATAGTTTGGAGGTAGGAAACTTTTGTCCTTATTTTCCAATAAGTGGCTTGCCCAGGTCAAATGGCTAGAAAGTATTAAGTGTCTGAACTCAGGTCCTCCTGACGTCAGGGCCAGTGCTCTGTCCACTGCACCATCTAGCTACCCCTTTGTCCCTTATTTTCAAAATTAGAAGGAAGCTGAATTCTATAAGATAACAACAATCACCACTAAATTCTGGGCTGAACCACAAAATGGATAGTTGGTGAGCATGTAGAAAGGAAAGCTGTGATGACTAGGAGCCAATTTTGGTTCCCAAAGTAACCCATCTTTCCAAGCCTGGGGCATCACAGACTCACTACAAACTGATCTAATTTATTTTCTTTTCAGGGTTTGTAGACTAAAATTCAGGGGAATGCTGTAGGTACCATATATCTAATGTACTGATTGCTTTGTGAACAAAATAAGTAAATGTGGGCTAGAGATAAATAGTTAGCAGGATTCAAAATTGATTAAATATTCCAACCCAATAGATGAATTAATTGGATCTGGAATCAGAAAATCTAAATTTTAATCTTAATCTGACCCTGGATAGCTTTATGGCCTTGGCTTCTTGTCTAAATGCATGAGAATTTGTCAGTAATAAGCACTGGTTTTCATTGCTTCATGTAGTGTGCTTACCCCCAATGGAGATAGTCTCATATTTTACAAATAATAGATAATAGGCTTCTTTCAGAGAATGTTGACAGTCTAATTGAGTTTGAATGGCATTTCGTATTTTCCCACATTTGGCAAGACTGATTGGCCCATGTTATGATATATTTTCTGCAAAAAATAGGTCAAAATATTCATATAGCCATAATTTATGACACGTGTGCAGGCTTATTGCACTCTTGGTAATTTTGTACTTGATAGACCTGAATTTAACCAATATAGTATAGACTAGATCTGATTCCCTTACCAAATCCAAATGTATCACTTTTGTTCTTCCACAAGTTCAAAATGAAATTTCATAAATGTTTTGTTATCTTATATAATATTTATTCATATTTTATCCCAAATCCTCAATAAGAGTTCTACCCAAAGCACCAGGACCTTTGCCTATCTTCCTTTAATATGTTGGAGGTACCAACAATCCACTCAAACTGTCCATTTGTTGCTTCCCATTCTTATTCTATGGAACAAACAATTTCTTGTCTTGTCGTACATATGCTTGACAATATACTTCATAATTCACAGCCAGATTGCTTCTCCAGGAGAATGTCCATGCTTAAAAGATATTTATATAACTGTAGAAAGTTCTCCGAAATCACAGTATCCCAAATATAATCCAATTTGGTCTTTTCCTTCCATGCAGGTTCAGGGACAGTTCTTTGCCTGTTCACAGTACCTAAGACAAACACATCTTACAAAAATATCAAAGATTAGAGAGTTGAAACATATGCTTGGTATCTTTGGTCAGCATTAGGAGATTTCACTTCTTCCCCAGTGGAATTTCTGCTATAGTGTAGTATTGCATTAAATCTCTTTTTTCACCTCATCTCATCTGCCATTTTATATAAACAAATATTAGCAGTGTATAAGAAATGATAACTCCAAGGTGCCTCCATGCCCTTTTTGATAAACATTGATTCTTTTTTCATTCCCTACTCCTCCTGTCATTCACAACAAACCTGCATCTGCAGTAATTGTATTTGGGAAAAGCTGACTTATGAGATGGGTTTAAGCCCATACGCAGCCTGTTCCTATCTATACTCCATAGGGAAATTTTAGGTATGTTGAATTGATGATGGTTTTGAGCAAATTCCCAGCTGGTCCCATGTCTGTTTGGACTTGGACTCTGGTTTAGAATTCATTAGGAACTTTCATATTTGCTTCTGTCTGTCGGATTATATCTTTATTGATCCTGCCTGTCTGTGACCAATGGGAAATATGTGAAAGTGATAAAGCCCTTTGGAAGAGAAGTTTATAATCTGGTACAGACAAAGCCAGGTCCCATAGGAAAAAAGTATGAAGCACCTGTGTACAGTCTGTTCAATACAAGGCAGCTATCACTCCTTGTTCTCTCTGTTTTATTAGAGCAATGTTCAATTACGCTGGCTGCAAACAGGCCCCAGGGACAGGTCTGAAGTAACTAAGACTTTGCCCCACTTACTCAGACAACTAGCTCGCTTGGGAGTCCATCAGGAACACGTCGAAGGTTCTACCCAGTGAATGGCGCTTAATTTTTTTCCAGCAAGTTAGGAGTGTGCTGTCTGTCAAAGTGGGCTCTTTCTCAGATTCTGAAAAGTCGAAGGAAGGAGTGCAGTGAATCCTAGTATAGAACTGGCTGTAGGTCAGTAAGTGATGACTTTGTGGCCTCATAAATTACTTTCTTTGGCAATCTTTGAAAACAACCACGTGCCTATTATAGCTCTCCTCTGGTCTTAAGATGGAGAAATGGCATAAATCTGTATTCTAATACCCATAACTCAAGGATCACTGAAGAAAAATCAGGATTTCAGTCAAGAATTTTAATCCTGAGAGGAAGTAGCTCTTTCCCACAGTATCTAGGGCCAAAAATCATAATGGATGGTGAGTAGATGAGTGAAAAGATAATTTCATATGTCCTTGAACTGTCATTCATGTTACTGAGAATGTCTAGTACCCAAGCTATTTTAAAGTGTTGTATAGTCACTGACCAGAATAGATATTTATTTTTATAGATATATAGACACTTGTTCATTTTATTCATATTTTATAGAAGTTTTTATTATAAAACTTTGTAATTTTTAAACTGGATAAGTTCTAATGAATAAAAACCTTCATTAAAATCCTCTTGCATTCAGCTTTCTATTTCCATATTCTTGGCCCGTATCTTTAAGTGAAAGCCTCAGAGGGTGGTATGCTGCCTGATAGAGAGCTTGGATCGTTTATCAGTCTATACCATTGAATGACTAATGCAGGCAGACCATCTCAATACAAACACAGCATGTTTCCTCCCATTTTTCTAGCATTTCCTTCCATGAATTTGGGAAGCTTGACTTAATAATTGTCAACATTGTGATCCACAAATTTTAGCTCATTTTAGCCTTACAAATAAACCCTGAGAGGTAAATGCTATTATTATTATTTCCATTTTAAAGATGAGGAAATTGAGATTGAGAAATTAAGAGACTTTACCAGAGTCACACATCTAGTAAGTATCTAAGGCTGGATTTGAACTCTAATTTGGACTTTAGGTCCAGCTTTCTATCCATTTTGTTATGTAGCTACCTCAGTTTTCATTAGAAGTGATCTATGGTGAAAGGAAAATCATGATTTCTAATCCTGAATTTTCTGCCTTGCTCTCCCACTCAGGTTTATTTATTAATGTTTTCATACAAGTGCATTTTTTAAAGCAAGCAAGAACCTTGTTTTCTGTCTCCTGTATCCATGACCTGTTCTTATTATCTTCCCACACAAGACTAATCCCAAACTAATTTGTTTTTAAATCTTCTATGGGAGAAAAATGGTATTTTCTCTTTTTTTCTCCTTTTTTTCTTGAATTAGCCTTGAGGCATCAAACGTTGCCATGGAGTCCCTACTTGGCAAGCAGAGTTTAGCCCCTTTTCCCAGTCTCTCTGGGAAATTAAATGTCCCATTCACTTGGACTCTGACAGTTTCTCTGTAATTATGAAATGATTTCATTCCAACTAGTGGACTTTCACAGGAAGAACCAGGGAGGGAAATGGGGATAGAAAGAGTCACAAACAGAAAAATAAATACTTTCTTTATCTTTTATTTATTTATTTGTTAATTCATTCATGTATTCTTTTATTTATTTTGATATTGTGAATTCATAGGATGACAGATTTAGAGGTGGAAAGGATTCTATATAATTTAACTCTTTTTCATTTATAGATGAAATTGAGGTATAGGGAAATTAAGTGACTCCTCTAAGCTAGTAAGAATCAGAGCTAGAATTTGAATAAAGCCCATATAAATTCAGAGTCAATTCTATCTATTGTGCCAAGCTGCTTTACTTAAAACCTTTTCTCCTAGAGAGAAGTGACTGTATTCATGAAGTTATTTTTGCTGGAAGTTCAACTCAGGGCTACACACAAATATTAATCAATAAAAGGTTTCGTGATGATGATGAGAACCCCATGAGGACTTAAAAAAAAATTCTAGTCCACTTATATCTCATCTGAGAATGCAGCATATCTCCCATGTTGTATCTTATATCACAGGAGAGAGAAAAAAACATATCTGAGGAGAAATGGATACTACCTTTCTTAGGCTGAGTCTGTCCTTCAGCAAACATCATGGGCATTGGACTTTCAGCTGGGGTCATATGGTTCTAGAGCAACTTTTCCACTGACTACTGCAGATGGCTGAGAAATTTCACATTACCCAGCATGCTGACAGGAGGATGTGGTATCCAGCTGGTTTTTGGAAGTGGCCAAAAATCATTCTGAGCCAAGTCTAGTGACTAAGGCGGGTGGTCAAGCTGGGTAACACCAATTTTAGTTCAAAATGAGGTATAATTATAATATAATGAGCTGATTATTCTCATGTCTTTGTAAACTGATGACAACTTCAGGGGGAAAAAGAATTCCATAAATGTTTTAAGCAACAATATCCACTTTGGGGTAAATAGATAATCCCCCAAGGACTACTATGAAGGACAATTTTCAGCTGCAGTCTCTGAATTCAAACTTCTTTGCCAAGCATTTGTTGCCCTTTATAATTTGGGTTCAATTGTCATTGTGAGCAGACAAAATATATACTTGCCCTCACTTTGGATAGAATGCTAGGTCTGGAGTCAGGAAGATTCATCTTCCTGAGTTCAAATCTGTTCATATACTAGCTCTGTAAAGTCTTTTAACACCATTTACCTCAGTTTCCTCATCTGTAAAATGAACTGCAGAAGGATGTGGTAAACTGCTTTCCCAAGAAAATCCAAATGGTGCCATAGAGAATTAGACACTACTGAAATAGCTAAACAACAAACACCACCAACATTATCCAAAATTTTCCTACAGTTTTTTTCTTCTTTCCCTTACCATGTTCCATTCCATTTTTAATCTAAAGAAGTTGAAATCTTTCCTTTCTTTCAGGGATAAATTCAGATGCATGAAAGATCCTTGAGTCCAAAAATAATGTCTCGATTCTTGAAGGTCACAAAGATTTTTGTACCTTTCCTTTGTATTTTTTTATATTGGTATTAGTATTTTAATTTGTGCTCACTACCCAACTGATGAGATTATAATGTCCTTAAGAATAGGCCCCATATTTAATTTGTATTTGTTTACCCAACACCTATTTAGTGCCTTACAGTTGTACACTCTATAAATATATGATAAATCTGAACTTTAATTTGGATACCTAAATTCTGTTGTGTCTCAAAGAAATTAATTTCCTTACATTTTCATGCTGGCTTTTTTGCAGTAGGCTCCCCAGTTTCTGATAAGGCACAATTTAACTCTTCCATACTCCCATTTCAAATTCCATATCTGTAAAATGGGAATTAAAATGATCTTTCCCCATCCATTCCTCCTAAAGATAAAGTGATAAACTAATGTGCAAAAGCTGATTTGAGTTACTCTGATGAAAAAGCATTGTATTCACTCAAGGCAGGGTTGTTTCATTCTGAAAGAAAATCTGTACCACATGCTAAAGAAGATACAAATGAAGTACAGTATTTTATCCTCCCTTTTCTCTCCCTGTAGCCATTGAATTTTCACAGTAGCTTTCACCCTATGAGTTATTCCCTTCATGCACAATGGGTCTCTAATTTCTCTCTACTATTTTTTTTCTATTGAGAGGCCATTTTTGTCCTTCCTATTGTGATGGCCATTGTTGTATGTTTTTTTACCCTATCCATGATTGGCTGGAATGCACTATGGCTCACAGAGGGTCCCTGCTGACATAGTGAAATAAAGTCAGAAAGCTGTATTAATTTAAATGGCTTTTCTTCACATTTAGGGCTGCTATTATGGTGTTGATGGTTGGTAATAAAAGACCTTTTAGTGTGGGAAATCAAATAATCTTATACAAACACCAATGTGCTTGGACAGTGATTATCCTAATGTAATTGGAGAATGAACTCTGATTATGGGTGTCGGTTCTTGCCTTTCTTAAAGCATTTTCAGCTAATCTACTGACTAGATTGACACCTTCCTTCATAGGCTGTGTAGTTTATCATTAGTTCTAGTGCAGTTCCTTAAAATTGGCTTCCATGGGCTTAGTGGAGTGCAAAATTTGATAATTCTTTGTCAACATTGCAGAAATCTATAGATTCTATGAATTAATGAATTTGATATAATCAAAAGAAAAGAAAGAAAAGGGAAGGGAGGGAGGGAGGGAGGGAGGAAAGAAGGAAGGAAGGGAGGAAGGGAGGAAAGAGAGAAGGAGGAAAGGTGGGAAGGAGGGAAGGTGGGAAGGAGAAACTGAATCCTCCTATTCAGGGTGAGGCAGTTATACTCCAAATTCAAGTGGATTTAGGATAAGGTCATAGTTAGATTTGTTGAACTTTTAACTGTGCCAGAGCTCATAAAAATCTACCAATCCAACCCTCTACTTTTATAAATGAGAAAATTAAAACCCAGTGGCATAGATTTACCAACACACAAGTAATTAACATAGCCAGCATTCAAACTCAAAACATATAAATCCACTGCTTTGGGAGTTTATCAATCATGTATAAAAGTAATGGAGGCAAGGGTTTGTTGGGTCTAACTCAAACAACCTTCCCAAATCAATTGTTAAATTTTCAGTGTGAGCATTAATACTTCAGAAACTGATAAATATTACAAATCAGGGCTTTAATTTATTGTTTAGCTGATGGTTTAGACTTAAGAGATAGAAAAATGTTAATAATTCAGATTAAACTTGAAGTTGTGCCATATATATATATTCAAATATTAAATATTTACCAGAACACTGCTTGCTCAGTTCATGCAACCTCTCAATTTGGAGTATCCTAAGGAGCTCTCTTCTAGGAGAATCTTGATGACTTATAAGAAATATGCCTTAGAGTGACTGTGGAGCTTTGTAGACATTCCAGAACTGGTTTTGGTTTGCTAAACACATCATGAAGGGGAGTCGTTGGGCTCAGTAGTAATCTAAAAAACCTGTCAGAATCAGTCATCTCTTCATTTGGCTCATTTGCTTCTGAACTATCTTTTTTACCTTTTCACTAAGAGAACAAGCATACCCTCAATGATCTGAGGGGAAATGAGTAACCTTTGAAAGGTTTTCAGGAACCCAGCCCAGTGGAATCTGAATTATTAGTAGAGGATTCATTAGGATCATTAGTAGAGGTGCCACATGTAGACACAAGTTTAGTGAGACCATGCTATATAGGAACTGAGCTAAGTTGAGCCTACTCCCCCAAAACAAGATTCTATAAAATAATCTATATTCTAAAAATGTCTGTGGAGAAACATTTGCAAGATTTCTCCTTGCTATAATTTTGAAGTAAAGATCTCTTTTTATGAGCTAATTAATGTTAAGTAGTTAAATGAAACTGGAATACTAACTACTGATGAGTAACAATAGGGAATGGGAATAAAACTGCTAGGCTATGACCTAATAGCAGTAAAGAAAAAGTTACTTTAACCCATGAGGATTACTGTTTGAAACCCTGACTGGAACTGTAGTTCCTTTGCTCCAAATCAAACATACTTGCACACCCAATCACACACAGGCATACATAAACAAATATAGATTTGGATATAAGATTATATATATTGAGTGAGAGTTAGAAAAGACCTTTTCTAACTCTCTTTTCTCTAACCCTAACCCTAACCCTAGCCCTAACCCTACGATCAAAACCTTTTATTTTTAGAAGAGGAATCATGTCAAAGAGTAGTTAAATTATTTGCCCAAGATCACACAGAGCTTGTCTTCAAATCCTCTGTCTCCAAACTCAATGTTCTTTCCACTGCATGATTAGTTTTTGTTTTTGTTTTTGAAAAAAAAATAAACTTAAAATTAAGGGAAACTGAAGGCTTTTGTTAAATGAATGGTTATGGACAGAATGCAGCTTATCTATGTGATGTTTTAAGAGTTTAGTTCTCACTAGCACATACACTCTGCTTCATAATCTGTGCAATTTATTTTGGAAGTTGTCATTATTGCCACATATTATGAAATACATTTAGATTTTCAAAATGCTCATCTCTTAAAATTGCTGCATTAAGCAGTGTAAGTATTATTTTCTATTTTACATAGGGAAAAACTAATTCTCAGAGAGTTCAAGCAACTTGTTAAGGGTTTAAACTATGATTTGGTGCTGGAATAGGGGCTGAACCTACATCTTTTGATATCAAGACCAATGTTTCTACCACTTCTTTATGTAGCTTCTCCCAAATACTTTTCCTATATTGCTATTTGAATATTCTGTGCATTTACAAATAGTCAGCACCATTTATTGTGTCAACTGGCTGTCTCACAGTGGTTTAGTTTTTGTGATATTAAAAATTTGAATACACTATAGCCAACCCCTCTTAAAGTTTCAAAACTTTGTAAAGTTATTAAGCTTATCAACCACTTTTAATATGTAGAAACTTATTTATGTGGAATTAACTGCTCTGTGTAAATAAAATTTCACCTAGTATCATTTTCCTGAAATCAATCACACTACTGTACATGTCATTTTCATGTTCTCAATTGATTCTAAGTGACTGGAGAGCAGGAACCAACACTTATGCTTTTTTGTATGTTTTCCCCTATTTCCAAAATACATACAACATAATAAAATGTGCTTAACATAGCTAACACACATGTTGAATAAATGAATGATGGTATGCTTGACACATTCACAATTAAGCCCTGACCATCCTTGATAAGAGATTCCCTTACTTGTATACAAGCCCATAAAATTTGACCCCTGTAATTTCACTGTTACTAGATCCTTTCTGGATTCTAGGGCATCCAGATTCCCCTAGTTTTCTTGACCTACATAAGGAACAAAAAAGGAACATTATCTTAATATAATGAGACATATGTAGCAGTTCTGCAAAGTTTTCAAAGTATTTAACAATTATCATACTTGATCCTCACAATTCTTTACAGCAATTCTATTGTTACCCTTATATTACTCATGAAGAAACTGAAGCTAAGAGAGGTGAAGTGATTTTTCCAGTCACACAACCAACTAAATGTCTTTTAGGTACTATTTGAACTTGTCTGCCTGAATCCATGTTCAGCACTCTATTCACTGTCTTATCAACTGCCTAGAGAGGCAGGATTAAAAAAACTAACAAAACCACCATAATTTTCTTAGGTAACAAAGGGAAATTGACATCAAACATACAAAAATTATAATGCATGTGATCATAGATTCCTATCATAAAATGTTACAGTTGGAAAGACATTAGAAATCATCTGGTTCAATTTCTATCCACAGCATAAAATGTGATGCTCAAGTTTACAAAGTCAAAGAATTATTCTTTTGCTAAATCCTCTCTGATCCATTCTGCTAGGCAAGGATCAGTTTGCCCTTCTTTAACCTTTCTAAATGCCCATCTCACTCTTCCAAATCGGCAGAAAATAGGGGGAGAAAAGGTCATAGAAAGGTGTGCTGGCAACTCCTTGACTGTCAGTTTGGACAATAGATACTGATGACCAATCTTTGTCCAGGAAGTATCACTCTGACCTTTCTCTAAGGCTAAATATATACCATACAGCCTGACAGACACTTTGGCACCTCAAGATCAAGAGAGGAGGGGGAAAATGCAGCAATAGAAGATACTGTGTGTTATGTTTCAAATCTGTAATCAGAAGCAAATTAGATGAGAGGAGGCAAGGTAGTATTTAATTGTTCCAAAATACAAGGATACCAGATTTCAGCATAAGGGTTACTACTAAATGAAAATAAAGCAAAATCTCGTCTTGTTTTAGGAGGCAATCTTTATGAAATGCTATGGTAAAGTAGATTTCACTATCTGATGCCCAGCATGCTAAGGATGAGCATCTCCAACACTATGTGGTTGTTCTCGGACAACAGAGATGCCGTCCAGTAAAAAAAAAAAAAGCAAAAAAAAATCCACTTTTTTGCAGTCCATTGATTTTATTTTGTTTATTTTCTTTTTAAATTTTTTAAAGTTATACATGTACATTCTCTTTTTATACATTTTTCCCATATGAGTCATGTTGGGAGAGAAAAATCAGAACAAAACAAAACAAAACCAAAAAAAAAATGAGGAAAAAAATACAGAAGAAAAAAAGATGAAAATAATATGCTTTGATCCACATTTAGTCTCCATAGTTCTCTCTCTGGATGTGGATGGTGTTTTCCATCCAAAGTTTATAAGCATTGCCTTGGATCACTAAATCGCGAGAAAAACTAAATCTATAATAGTGGTTTATCACACAATCCTGTTGCTGTGCATAATGCTTTCCTTGTTGAATCCACATTTTCCTGACTCTCAGTCAGATCTCTATGAGCTCCTACTGCCTCTGTCATGAAATAATAACAATTTTGAATTTATGTGTACTACATGCCATGAAATTTCAGCACTAAAAGACAAACCTAACTGAATGGCAGGGTCTAGATAGGAAGATAATAATTAGAGATGGCATGTGTTTCTTTCACACTTAAATTTAACAGAAATTAAGGGTCAGAATAGAATATTAGAAGATTAGTCATGATATAATTTTGATGATAATTGAATTGGAATTCTGAATGAATGAAGCTTTTACTAAGTGTTTAGCATATACTAAGTACTAGAATAGTAAAGCAGGGACTTTTCTCAAGGAATTAACATTCTAACAAGACACATGAAAAGTTTCAGCTGTAAGCCAGTTGAAAAGTTTCATAATTCTTAGGGTATAGCAGCAAAGCATATATGAATGCTTCTTTTAAAATAACTTTTTTGTTAATAACATCATCCTTGTTTCTGATATTGTGCCTAAGATCTTTGGTGATAAGAACCTTCTTTTCTAGAATTTCATGTATGGCTGTAACACGTAGAAGAAGAACAGTAGCCACACTGCAACTCCACCGGAGGGAAGAGTGGGGTTCCCAGAATGAAACTGAAGGGCACTAACTGGAAGCATTGCTTTCACAAGGTTCTTGAGTACAGGACACTTTGCTGTTCCCATCAGTCTTAAAGACTACTTAAAACTAGGCAATGATGGAGGAGATATGGTGATTGAACTTACCTGGTACATGCTTCCTCCTATCCTTTCTTCAGTTGGGCTGTCTTGCCCATTGTGAAGGTAGTAGTTTGTTGGCAGTTAGTTGGTGGAAATGGCTTGTCCCTTTTCTACATTAGAATTGTCTCGCTGGATGAAGACTGGGAAGGTTGGGCTAGAAGCAGGAATAGGTGTCTGAGTAAAAGGGAGCCACCAATTACTAGAGTCCTGTGTCTGTCTGCCTGTATGTAGTTGGCAGTTAGCCTAGTTGTTTAAGGGGTATACATTATCCTTCTTTATAACATCTTTATAACATTTATTTATACGTCAGTACATAAAGAACCCACAATCTTAGGCAGAAATACAGAAATCTTTTAAACAAATTTGTATAGAAGATAACAATGATAATTTGTAATTAATAAGAGAATTATGAACAGAATAAATGTAGATCAAATAATATTTTTCAAATTAATGAGTCAGGTAACCATGATTCTATTCTTAAAGAATTATTTAATATTATTATACTAATTCACAGTCATTAGTCAATGTAAAAATGTCTATTTATCAAAAGCATTTTAGAGGCAAAATTTGTATTTTGCATTAGTTATGTTATCGAAGGCAATAAATAATAGTTTAAAAATTTTAGTATGAAATTAAAAAAACTAAAAAATCAAGTTAATATGCCACAAATAAATACAATATAGAACTTTTGAAAAATAAAGAAGAGAAAAGCAAAATTGAATATGTAGCTAAATCTATAAGACAGAAACCAAACACCTTATTTGTAGAACAAATTAAAATGAATAAATCATTAGTAAACTCAATTAAAATAAGAAAAATTAAATCAGCAAAATAAAAAGTAGAAATTCACAATATGTGGAGAGAAAAAAAATTATCAGAAACTTAATGCTCAATTATATCACAACAAACATGGAAACTTAAATGTGATGCATACATATTTACAAAATACCCAAATGTACAAAACAAGAAACAGAAAATATATACCACCTCATTCCAGAATAATTGAGCAATTCATAAATAAGCTACTAGGATGGAGACAATTCCTGCTTTAGACAGATTTACAAATGAATTCTATCAAACATTTAAAAGCTAAAGAAGTCCTGTGTTACATAAAGTGTTCACCAAAGCACATTAAAAAATTTCTCTGCTAAATGTTCTCAATGAAAATAATTATGATTACTGATAGCCAAAGCAGGGAAAAATAAAACAGCATAAGAATAGACTGATATCACTAATGCATATTTAAAATGTTACTTAGAATAGTACTCAAATTCCACAGCAATGTATGTAAAAATTATTCACCAGAACAAGATTTAAGTGGTAGGCATATTCATATTGATAACAATACCAAAATCATATAATTATATCACTAAGTGTAGAAAATAGCCTTTCACAAAATCCTATACTTATGTATGATTTCAAATGCATGCACAAACCCATATGAAGGGGAAAATACCTTTTAAAATATGGCCAAAAGTATCTCTGTAAAACCAAGAGTTGGCATTATTTATAAATGAAAAATGCTGAAAATTTGCCCTGCAAGAATAGGAGTAAAGAAAGTATACACACTTTCTCTACTATTATTTAACAAATTTGAGAACTTGTAGCTGAATCTATAAAACAAGAAAGAGAAATCAAGAGAATGAAAATATGCAAAGTACATGTAAATTTATCTCTATTTGCAGACAACATGATGGTTTACTTAGAGAATCAACTAAAAAATTAATCAAGAAAATTAATAGGCTTAGCAAAGTAGTAGAAAACAAAATAATTCCTTGAAAAGCATCAGCTTCTCTCCAAATTACTAGCAAAACTAAGGGAGAATGATAGAAATTCCATTTACAATAATGAGGAAATTAATTGAATATCTAGGAATTAATCTACCAAAACCCATGTAGGACTTAAGAAACCTACACCTACAAAACATTTTTTAACATGAGCAAAATACACAAATATTTAAAAAGATCTCTGACTTAATCAATCTGGACATATTCTGTCCTATGATATAGATTACAATCCATGCATGCCTGTCTGTTTTGTGAGACTCTTCAAGTTCTCTTAGATATCTAAATAACCAGAGGGATACAAAAAATTCATGATTAGACTGTACTAATATAGTGAAAATTATCTTACTACTCAAATTGTTTTATATAATTAATGCTCTTCAAATCAAATTACTAAAGGGGGTATTTTATAGAACTGGATAAAATTAGTTTGGAAAAATTAAAAGTCATGAATATCAAAGGATATGATAATAAAATTAGACAGATTGGTGAATGGAGTTCTGATTTTTTTAAATGGCAAGAATAGATCAGTGAAATAAACTAAATAACCAAAACATAGAAACAAATGTTCAGTAAAACCAAGAAGACAAACTACAGGGGGAAAAGATAAATTATTAAATTAAAAACCACTGGAAAAACTAGAAAGTAGAATGTAAGATAAAAATAAGATTGGATCATCATATACGTTATACTCTAATATAAATTCCAAACGGATGGAAAAGCTAAACATAAATTTCATATCATAAGAATTAGAGGAGAACTGAAGACTCTATCTTTCATTATTATGGTGGGGGGTGGGGAATGTGTTATTAGACTTGGGAGAGAACAGATCATAAAATGCGAAATATGTAAGCTTTTTCATCCAAATTAAATAGTTTTTGCATTAATAAAATGAAAGCTGCTGCAATGAGAAAACATACAAATTAGGAAAATATATGTATTAAATATCTGATGATAATCTGAAATCCACAATCTATGGGGAATTGAAATAAATATATAATATTAAGAGCCGTTTCCTAATGGAAAAGTAGGTAAGGCATAAGATAGTTTTCCAGCACAGAGAGTGGTCAAAGCTAGATTTGGGATTTCATTGATATAGGGAACTACCAGTGAAGAAATTCCCAATCAAGACAGATCTTCACCTTCTTTGTGATTTGGAGTTAGTCTTGTCTAGAGGAATTATGGAACTTGCTCTGGGTAACACAGCCAATTGTGTCAGAGGCAGGACTGGAACTCAAATCATCTTGATTTTAAAGCAGCTTTCACTCCATTACTGCATGCTGCAATTGCCTGTAAAAATGTTCAAAATCACTAAACCTCAGAGAAATTCAAATTTAAAAAATCCCTAGGTATCACAAAACCCATCATGCTAAGGAAAATGCTAAAAGAAGTGAAAATCCAATGCTAGGGGGACCATGAAAAGTTAGTCGTACCAATTGATTCACTGTTCTGGAAAATAATTTCTAATTGAATAGAAAAAAGTAAATAAATTATTCTCATTCTTCGACTCAGAGGTTCCAATAGAAGGATTATATCTCAAGAAGGTCATTGACAAGTAAAGGCAGATATAGGATATTCCAAAAATCTTTATTTATTGTATGAAGGCTTAAAATTTCACCAATGCTACAACTAGCACATGTACACACACAGATATAAATGCAAAAATCCTTTTGAGGTACTGAATATGTGTGCAAGAGGCACAATGGATAGGGCACAGGGTTTGGAGTCAGGAAAATCTGAATTCAAATATATCTTCAGATACTTGTTAGATGCATGAACCTTTTTACCTCAGTTTCCTCATCTGTAAAATGAGTTGGAGAAGAAAATGGCAAATCACCCCAGTATGTCTGCCAAGAAAACACCAAATAGGGGTCAGTATGACTTCAGTGATTAGAAAATGAGTGAATAACAACAACAATGTGTTTAGCAGCATTTATAATAAAAAACAAACCTTCAAACAAAATATAAACCCAAAGAATTACAAAGTGGCTGAACCAAAAAACCAAAAAACATTATATATGTATGTGTGTATGTGTGTGTGTATACATAAACATATGTATATAGCATATACACATATATGCATATAATATATGTGTATATTAATATGCATGTGTATATAATATATAGACACATACATAATATAGATATACACTATATATACATACATGTGAATTTATAATATATATATACATATAAATGTGTATATGTATATAATATATAGACACAAAGATAAAAACCTACTTATGCATATAATATACACATGTATGTATGTAATATGTATGTGTGGATATGTTTATATGCATTATACAAATATACATACATATCCTTATATAATATTTAAATAAATTGTAGATATAAGGACTTCACATGTGATTTCATTAGTACAGGGAACTTCCAGTTGAGGAAACCCTTTTTACAGGTCAGCAACTTCTTTGCAATTCATAGTCTGAGGGAATCACCTAGAACATTGAGAACCAGGGTAAAAAAAAAACAATATGTGTCAGAGATAAAGCTTGAACTTTGGTGTTTCTGACCTTTTGAGTCTGACTCACTCCAGTACACCACACTTAGTCACCCATGAAGCAGTATTACTACATCAGAAGGAATCGTGGGTATGAAGGATTCAGAGATCTGTAAAAAGTGTCTAGAATAGAAACTAAAGAAAGAAAAGCAACACATCACTCTGCAAAGGGAAAAGGGAAAAAATACATTATATGTAGTGACTATAGCAATATCAATAAAGACAATACAGAAAGACAGTAACATAATATTAATATTATATCCCATTTGTATTAATAATCAATAAACTTTTTTCAGTGTAATGAGTCTCTGGAGTCACTCACAGAGCCAGGCTCTCTATGGCAATTTTCAGAGTTCTAGAAACACCACTAAATTGTGAAGGGGGTGTATCTTTCTATTGTTATGTCTTTATTCTGGTAGGCTCTCCTCAATGTCAATCATCAGTGATTAGCACCCCAGAATTATTTAACCAATTAATTTTGTACAAAGACTTATCAAGAAAATATAAACAGATTATTCTTGTTTATTCATTTTGGTCATGATTGATTCTTTGTGATCCCATTTGGGGTTTACTTGGAAAAGATAGTGGAGTGGTTTGCTATTTCCTTCTTCATCTCATTTTACAGATGAGGCAAACAAGATTAAGGGACTAACCGAGGATCACACAATTAGTAAGTGTCTGAGGTCAGACTTGGATTCAGACCTTCCTGACTCCAGACCTGGATCTCTATCTATTGCACCACCTAGTACAAACATTTTTCCCAAAACATTGTGTGTATGGACATATTTCCCTATTCTTCTTGATTCCGCAGGGACAGTGAGTTCAATATTAATATAAATCATACACTATGTGGACAGAAGGAAGGAGGGAGAGAGAGACAGACAGACAGACAGAGACAGAGACAGATGGAGATAGACTGACACAGACAGAAACAGAGAGAGAAGAAAGTGGGGAAGAAAAATGGAAGAAAAAAAGAGTAAGAAAGGGTAGGAGGGAGGAAAAAAGGAAAAGATGAAGGAAGGGAGGGAGGGAGAGAGGAAGGAAGGAAGAGAAGGAGGAAAAGAAGAAAGAATGGAAGGAAGAAAAGAAGGAAGGAGGGGAGAGAGGAAGAGAGGGAGAGAGAGAGGAAGGGAGGAAAGAAGGAAAGACAAATTTTACCAGTTTTAGTTAGGTTTTAGTGGGGCAGTTTTCCTCACAAAAGTTGTGGTTCATTCTTCATTCTTGAAGAATATCATGACATTAGAGGGTGATGCCATCACATACAAGTAAATTTGGTGTTCTGCCTAAAGGAATGTAAGTTTTGATCACTAAAAGCTCCAAAGATATCTTGGGGCTTATCTGCTAGATTTTTTTTATAAAGCCCAGCTTCTTAAACTGTAGGTTATTCATAACTGAATATAGGGGTGTCAAATTATGATTAGTGCTTGATTTGTATACTTATTTTATATACCTATATAATTGCTCAGTTGAAAAGGGGTCTCAAGTTGAAAAGCTTAAGAACCCTTGTTCCAAAGGACCATGCCTTAAATCCAAATCGTTTTGGCTTTCATTGATTGGCCAGCAATAGTCAGGCCAATTCCCAAATGGTCATTGTTTGGGCTCTGATCAGCTCAGAGTGAATGTAAAAACATTTTCTTTCTATTTTGACCAGAAAACCTGAGGAGGGTCTTTTTCTCACAGATTGATTTTTTTAAACCTATATCACTGAATGGGCATTGCTTCAATCAAACTGAGACCTGTTAAGAACTTTAATTTTGAAAGGACAAGGTCTCCCACTTATTCAGGACCATCTCTAATTATGCTGATCTATATCTAGCCATTGGACTCAGATGGCACTGGAGGAGAAAATGAGGCAGGTGACTTGGTACAATCTAATTAAATTCAATTTACTTGCATGTCATGAAATCAATTCTTTGATGCCATGGTCTTCTTTTTTCTTTTTTAATAGCTATATATATATATATATATATATGCCATCTTTGCTTTATATATATATATATATAAAGCAAAGATGGCTTTTCAACATTCATCCTTGCAAAACCTTGTGTCCCAAATTTTTCTTCCTGCAATCCCCTCATTCCCCTCCCTTAGACAACAAGTAATCCAATATATGTTAAACATACAATTCTTCTATACATATTTCCACATTTATCATGCTGCACAAGAAAAGCCAGATCCAAAAGGAAAAACAATGAGAAAGAAAGAAAAAGCAAGCAAACAACAAGAAAAAAAGGTGAAAATACTGTGCTGTGATCCACATTCAATCCCCTAGTCCTCTCTCTGGATGCGTATGGCTCACTCCATCACAAGTCTGTTGAAACTGGATTGAATCAATTCATTATTGAAAAGAACCACATCTGTCAGGGTTGATCATAGCATAATCTTCTTGTTGCATACAATGTCCTCTTGGTTCTACTCCCTTCATTTAGCATCAGTTCCTGTAAGTCTCTCCAGGCCTCTCTAAAATCATCCTGCTGGTTGTCTTACAGAACAATAATATTCCATGTCATTCATATACCATAACTTATTCAGCCATTCTCCAACTGATGGGCATCCATTCAGTTTCCAGTTTCTTGCCACTACAAAAAAGGCTGCCACAAACATCTTTACACATGTGGGTACTTTCCCCTTTTTTATGATCTCTATAAGATATAGACCCAGCAGAGACACTACTGTATCAAAGGGAATGAACAATTGGATAGCCCTTAGGGTGTAGTTCCAAATTGTTCTCCAGAATGGTTGGATCAGTTCACAACTCCACCAACAATGTATCAGTGTCCCAGTTTTCCCACATCCCTTCCAACATTCATCATTATCTTTTCCTGTCATCTTAGCCAGTCTGAGAGGTCTGTAGTGGTTCCTCAGAGTTGTCTTAATTTGCATTTCTCTAGTCAAAAGTGACTTGGAAGATTTTTTCATATGGCTAGAAATGGCTTTAATTTCTTCATGTGAAAATTGTCTGTTCATATTCTTTGAATGGTCTTCTTTAAGAATTAAGGACAAACAACAAGGCACATAGTGTAAGCATTCCTCCTACCAACTTCCAAATTTGACATAATTGTTGGATGGTCCACTTTAATTTCCTTTTGATTGCCATTGATTTTTTGTGGGGTCAAAACAATTGTACAAAATTTTACTCCTTAGTGTCTCAACTGGCCACAAAATCTGATGTTGACCTCTGCTCCAGGGTCTCTGGTGGCTAACCATTCTTATCTTTTGAAATTCATAGATAATAGCTCTTTCTAGTATTCCTCTTACAAGCAGAAGAGTTGAGTCAAAAAGGCAAAGAATCAAAGCCCAGATGCATAAGCCCCATGTTGGCCTCAGGTTGGAAGGGTTTGATAATTTCTTCTTCCCTAGAGGCATATGGCCTGCCTGTTTGCTTGAAAGTAGTCAGACAAAATAGGAAAAAAATACTTTCTGGCTTTTGAATCCATTTTCAATCCTGGATCAACAGACAGGAAAAAAACAAAACAAAAAAAACAAAAACAAACAAACAAAAAAAAACCTCTTCTCTTTATAAGGGAAGCTGACCAGAAACAGTCAGAATTCCTATAGAACCTCTAAATTGAAAATCAAAGCTCCTATATAATTTCATGCCTTCCCAGGGCAGGTTCCTCCAGCCTCTTCTACATGGGTAGGCAGAAGGCTTGTTTTGAGGATTGAGTTTCATTGGCTGTGCCTGAATTATATCAGCATTATTATACCCTCACCTTTGTAAGGAGATTTATTCTTGCTTGTTGGAAAGTGTTGGTTCATCTCAACAAAATGTATCCAAAAAAAAAAAAAAACCAGCAAACTTACAGCAAAAGGCAGATGATAGTAGACCTGGAAGAGGAAATAAACATTTCTCTAGTGACTATTATGTGCCAGAAACTATGCTAAGCTTGTTATTTCACAACAATCTCATAAAGTCAGTACTGTTATTCTCCCTCTTTTACATTTGAGGAGACTGAGACAGATATTAAATGACTTGGTCAAGATCACAAAGAGCATAAATATTTGAGGCAAATATAGCCCTGGTCTTTCTTATTCTAGTTCTAGCGTTCTAGTCACTGCACCAACTTGCTACCTCCCAAGAGCTACCTCACAACTTCCCAAGGAGTAGCTTCACAGTGATATATAGAAAGCCTTTTCCACTGGAATACCTGATAATCTGTCTTTTCTTTCTACCAGATTTATCTTAGCCCTTGTCATAGAGAAAGGTAAAGTGGCTGGGATTGAGACCAGAACAGACAGAATAGAATGCCAATTAAGAAGGGACTATAAGGACGTAAAGCAATCTTCTTGTCCTTTTGCCAGGAAAAAGATCATATGGCCTTTTGAACACTGATCTTTGAGAAAGTTGCCAGCAGAGATAGCATGAAACATATCTAATGCATGTAAATCCCCTTGTTGGGTACAGAAGTAGAGCTTTGTCTAATGGTAGCCTGATACTAGGCATGTTGCTATACCAGATTCAAGGATTGAGTTCCCTCCAACTCTTCAGAAAGTGGGTCTTTTGCTGAAGGTCAAGTGTTTGAGAACTAATACCTACTTCAGGGTAAGATTTTTATTTTTGTTGTTTTTGTTTTCAGGGTTGGGAACATCACTCTGTATCTTTGTAATGACACCATGATTTAAGGTGGCAAGAAAAAGCTGACATTTCAAATCTGTTTATATGAGGAAGAAGACTCTTAAAATCCTATTTCTCCCCCATCCTTTTGTGCCCTCTAAATTATGCCTTTATCCTTAGTCATAACTCCCAGTAGGACAGCTCTTAAGAAAACTTTAAGCTCTGCATAAATTAAGGTTAGTTTTGTAACCTCCTGCATTTTCACAAAATCCCTTGAGGAAAGTAGAGCAGGGATGATTAGCCCCATTTTATAGATGTTAAACTCTGAAACATAAAGCTATGAAGTGTGCACGATCATCTCACCAGCCAGGGCTGGCTCAAGGTCTCCTGACTCTTAGTCCAGTTTTATCTCTCTTAGACTGTCCTTCTTTCCTTTTGATAGTATTTTCTTCCTATCAAGAGCAACTGAGCACCTGCTAAAAGTTGTTATCATTCTCCTTTACCTCTCCCTTCTTCTGCCTCAAGGGGCCCAGACTGAGGAGGTTGAAGGGTGACAGAGAAGAGGGGTACAGAGACCGATGTTATCGCACCAAACAGATGGTGCTTTGTGCCCCACCCCTCCTGCCTGCTGGGTGCATGGTGCTTGCCTCTACTCACTCTGCCTTTAATTGAAGTGACTCCAAGCATGGGAGGGAGCTTGCTCTCTGGAGAGATGCAAGAGTAGTTCATTGATTGTAATACATTTTTAATAAAACTCTCAGTCTGCATGCTTACCTCCCCAGGACAAGAATGGCTTGTTTCTCACTCCTGCCAGGAGCTGGGGAGCACATTAGATACTTATTAGCTGGACCTTCACTGAAGGCAGGTTTGGGTACACTCTGATCATCTTCCTGCCTATGGAGGGATCTTCATTGTAACAACCTCTGCACTGGTTACTGTTCCATCCTTATCTCTCTTCCCTAAAACAGAAGCAGAAGAGGGACCAGTGAGAGTGAGGTGATTATGTGATCAGTTTCAGTAAAACAAACTAAGCTGGAATTGTAGGGAAAGTTTGTATCTCAAGCCCTTTCTCATTTCCCTGCTTTTTCCTTTTCACTGTTCTTCATTAATAGAGAAAGAGCATTTAGAGTGGGCATGTCATTTGCTCTTAAAGGCTTCCACTAATGGAAATGACAAAGGAAGTTTATGACAGATACAGCCTTAACCCATGACTGCCTCCCTCGATTCTGAGATTCTTTCCTTCTGTGCCGCAGGGGGCTTTTCCCTCTGCAAAGATGGGCAGCCACGCTCTCCAAGAAAGAGCCATGTGGTACCCTTGGGCATCCACAGAGCCAAGCCTTTTTTCTGCTCCACGGGTCTCAATTAATTGGCAGCTGCCAATCTCTTAGAAATGCCAGCCAACTCCTGGAGTGTCTATTATCATCACTATTATTGAAACCATTTCCTTTCCTAGTAATACACTCAGGAAAGTTTTCCCTTCCCCCAGTGTCCTTTCCATTATTTAGATCTCACATTTTTTATTTCTCTGTATTCTCTAAACATTTCACTAAGATGAGTTCTTAAATACACATGCATACATACACATACATGTATATATTCACACATACTAAGCTGTGGTCTCTATGGACTGAGAATGGGAATAATAATAATGATAACAGCAATCACAACATTTGTATAATACTTACTATGTGCCAAGCACTGTACACAAGCACTGTGCTAAGCACTTTAGCCCAAAGGAAGCAAAGCAGAAATAAATTAAATGAATACTTAGAAAAACACTTTCATAGCAGTTTATGGAAATATTTCTCATGGTCCACATTCATACAAGACTCAGTCCTCAAACTACCTTTTGCAAGAAGCCTTTCCCAGACCCCTCCATTACTAGTGCTTTCTTTCTGAGATTGCCACTCAGTTATTCTGTCCAGAACATGTATGCACTGTTTGTATTCCATCTCCACCATTAGAAAGTGAACTTCTCCAGGGCCATATTTTTAATCTTTCTTTGTATCCTCAGCACTTAGTACAATGTCTGGCATATAATAAATATTTAATAAATATTTGATGACTGACTTCCCATACTTATAAAAAAAGGAAAAAAGAAATTAAAAATTTTACAACAGATTTACATATACAGGTATATATGCCCATATTTTTATCTGTAAGTGTCTACACAGAAGCATGTTCCCATGTTTATGTCACTAGAGCCTCATAATTGGAGTTTGTACAGAAATAATTCTATTTCCATTGCCTGGTATGCTATCCCTCATATCACATAGTCTAGAATGTTTTTGTTCTCCTAGTTGTCTGCTTCTAGAAAAAAAATGATTTCTCATATTTGGATTAAAATGTGATACTGAGTACTGAATTCAATAATATAGATGTTGTTTGACCACATATGACCAAGTCAAAGTATGATAAAAGAGCTGCCTTTCTTTTGGTGGATACTGCATTTTTATTAATGCAACTCAAAACTGCATTAACTGCTTTGACAATCATATTAAAGTATGTATAGAATCATAGAAACTCAAGTTAAAAAAGACCTCAGATGTCATAGTCCAATTCATCTATGAACAAGAGTCCTTTTTGTAAAAGCTATTAAAAAGTGGTCCTCTAGCCTCTACTTGAATTTATCTAGTGAAAGAGAATCCACTTGTTTCTGAATCAGTTCATTTCACTTTTGAACAACTCAAATCACTAAGAAGTTCTTTTGATTTTTTTAGTTTTCTTTCCCCTTACATTGAGGCTGCCTCTCTGTAACATTTGTCCCTTGCTTTTCATTCTATACTTTGAAGACAAAAAAATATCTATTTCTTCTTGACAAGATGACCTTTCAAATACTTGAAGTAGCTACCAGGACTCTCCCAAGTCTTCTGTACTCAATCCCACATCCTTTAATTGATAGGTGCCTACAATAGTTTCCTGTGTCTTCACCATTTTAGCTATCTTCCTTGGTTCCCATTCCAGTTTGCCAATTTCTAAAATATGGTGGCAATATTGAACACATTTTATCTAATTAGATTTGATCTAATCAAGATAGAATGTAACATTATCATCACCTCTATATTTTTTCATACTATACCTTTCAATGCAACCTGAAATTGAGTTAAAATTTCTTCTCCCCATACCATCTTTCTTTACCCCCACCTCCAGTCACTGCAGATATAATATTAAACTTGCTATTAAAAAAAACTTTCATGTCTCTTTCACCTTAACTCTTGTCTAGTTGTGCCTCCCAGGTCAGGTGCTATGGAGTAGATATTTTTAATTCAAATCAAATAGTTTACATTCATTCAAATTAAATATAATCTTACAAGTGTATGTCAGTGCATTATTCTTGTCTATCAAAATCTTTTAGAATCCTAATTTTGTGACATTATGTTAAGCTGTTCGTCCCAGTTTTGTGTTATCTGCTAACTTAATAAGTGTGACATCTATTATTTCATGGAAATAATTCTTTTTAAAGTGCATATCTAGGCTAACAATATATCCTTGGGACACTCCTGCTAACATCTTATTTCTAAGTCAATATTGGCCCATTAATAATTATATTTTGAGACTAATCATTTAACTCATTAAAAATCCATACAAATATAAAACCTTCAGCTAGTCTATTACTATTCATCTTGGTTACAAGGTTAGATTAAGAGGCTCACCAGTACAAGAGGAATGAGATGTGTTTATTTATGTCTAAATGGTTTAGGTATAGAATTTATGGTGTTGCTCTTATATACTAAGTTAGTTACCCTGTCAAAGAAAAGAAATAAAATTTTATTTAGCTTGGTATTTTAATGAGTCTATATAGACCTGATTTTAGTAGTCACCACATGTTGAACTTAGAGTCAGCAGAAACTCCCAAGTTGATTTCACCTCAAATGGAACATTTCATTCCTCCTGTACTGGTGAGATTTTTTGGTCCTATGTAGCATGTCTTATATATCATCTTTGTGGATTTGGCCTGCTGAGATATTTTCAGATTCTGATTTTGATGGAATCCAATCTATACGCATTTATTGAGTGCTAATGATGTAAAATCTAATAAGCATTTATTGAGTTCTAATGATGTACAGAGGAAAAGACTTTAAGGATACAAAGTTCAAACTAGAAATAGTCATTTACCTCAAGTCAGTTATAATTACTGAACTAAAATGGAATGCAAGCTCTGTGTCATTGATAAATATCATAAGAATTCCATAAATAGGAACAGCTAGATGGCACAGTGGATAGAGTACTGGCCTTGAAGTTAGGAGGACCTGAGTTCAAATCCAGTCTCAGACACTTAATACTTCCTAGCTGTGTGACCTTGTTCAAGTCATTTAACCCCAATTGCCTCAGCAAAAAAAAAATCCATAAATATATTTTTAAAAGTAATATAGGCATTTGGGGGGTTATGTCATTATCATGTCTCAATCTCTTTCTCCCTATATACACTGAGCTCATAGCAAAGAAAAACAGTTAAAGAAAACCAACTGACAAAACAACTTTAATTGACAGCATTGAACAACAGATGCAATATTGCAAAATAATATTCCATCCCAGAAGAAAGAAGGGAAGTTTGCTTCATCATTTTTTCTCTGGAACCAAAATTGGTTATTGCAATAAATCTGTGTTTTGCTCCATTCTAATGTTGTTCTCATTGGTAATACTGTAGTTACTGTGTGTATTGATCTGTTTTGGCTTATATCACTTTGCATCAAGTCATATGAGCTTTCATGTTTCAATGAATATCATATTTTTTCAGTCCCATGACATAATGGAATCCCATTACAGTCACAAATGCAAATTTGTTTAGCAGTTCCCTAATGGATGCATTTCTACCAGGCTACTGGATTTTTGCTACCACAGAAATAAATGTGCAACTCTGAATATATTGCTATATATGGAGCTGTTCCTCCCATCTTTGAGCTATTCCTCAATAGCAGAATCACTAGTCAAAAGGTGTGAACAATTTCATGACTTTTCTTGCATACTACTACATATTTTTCTGGAACAGTTAGACTGTTGTGAAATTCACAACTCTACCAACAGTATATTAGTGTTTTCATATCTTTTTAATTTTTAATGTTAAATATAAAAGGGTTAAGAACAAAATGCACCCATAAATAATGATAAACTACCTGATAATTTGGTATTGATCCATTCATCAATAATCTTTGGTATGGTTGTTCAAACAGTTTTGAATCATTCTAACTGTATTATCATTCTGTATATCTTTCTCAATTTTATCCACAAAAATGTCTTGATATACATTGTTAGATATAGTCTAGATGCTGAATTTCTTGGATTTCCTGAAAATAGATTCAGTTTGGAATGTTTTATTCATAGTAAATTCACATTTATCATTAGTGTTCACTGCCTCTGCCTCCATTTTAATTCAATTCAATAAGCATTTATCAATTGTCTACTATATGTAAGATACTAAGCTATTCTCAATGGGATATAAAAACATGGTTCTTGCATTATTGGAACTTTATTTGAGCTGAGATGAGATCAGGGTTGGAGCAAGTTGAAAAAGAAAGAGAAAAGAAAAAGGAGGAGAGAAGGAAAGAGAAGAGAGGTGAGAGGTAAGGAGAGGGAGAAGGAAATATAAAGGAAAGGGGAAGTGGGGGAAAGAGTTCACTGACAAGTATGTGCAGTAGGAATCAAAAAAAAAAAAAAACATTTCCCATAGGAAGCAATGCCTGAGATGAGCTTTGAAGGAAATAAAAATGCATATATCCATTTTCTCTGTTTTTTAAATTAATATTAGGCTCTTTACCCTGAACAAAAATGAAAACAAGAAGTTAAGTGAAGACTGAAATCCCCAAGGATGACTAACTCCATCTCCCATTAAGATTCTAGGTGTAACTCTGAAGAGCTGGTTTCTAGTACTGTTTTTCACAAACCCCTATCACTGTATTACCTATTAATTATCAGACAGTAGTCTCAATTAACTTTTAGAAAAGGAATTTATTGATAAGGTCTAATGCAAATTACCAATTCACCCACACCATGCCCCAAATCAGAGGTGAGATCTCCCCTTGTGCACACAAGATTCCTGAGTAGAGTGAGTTTAAACTTAGAGTAAAATAGTAGTGAGATAATAATACAGAGAACATGTGTGGTGAAGGCATATCTTACAATTCCCAATTATTGGAAGTCCTTTTCTTTCCTTCATATAGTCCTCATAAAGTCCCTTTTGATTATAGTTCTCTGTTGCATCCATAGCTTGTACTTCCCTCGATCATGAGGTTAATTTCCTAAAGCTTCTTCATCCTCTGGTAACTCTTTTGATATATATCTATCTGTGGACAATGCTTTCTTCATTCCTCATCAGCCACTATTGTTTGTGGTTACCTTTGGATCTCTCAAATCCACACAGTCACTTTAGGATGGAATAGGAAGGAGAAAAAGAGAGACTCTATTTTCCTCCAAGAAATTACCTCTTGTTGGCTTTTCTGGAACTCTTCCACCTGCTGATGGAGTGAATACTTCCAAACTGTCTTGCTGTCTTATCCATAAGCCTTTAATGTGTCTCTTTCTGATTTATTTTAGCCAATCATAAGATATTCTTTATGTCATAGCATCTGTCTTTGTCCAGTGATCAAATAGCTTTATGTCAAATTGATTAAGGACTTTCTCAAATCTGGTTTGCACTCTTGATTGAATGATTCAAGTTCTCGGGGCCCTCTATAATTATATTAATTGGTGTATGAATGGAGTCCCCTACCCCTTTTGAATATTTATTAAAGTACTACTTAAGATTAACCTAAAATATACTCATCCCCCAAGCTTTCTGGAAGCTTTCAATGTACTTCTGGACTAGCAATCTACAGTCTAGGGTCAAGAGAAACAAGAACTTAAAATGTCTAGATTTCCCTATACATCATCTCTCCTTTCCTTTTCTCTTCCTCACCATGTAAATGAGAATAAGGGCAATTGTGGTACTGACTTTGTCACTCTGCAGTAACTCTGTAATAAATGAATGAAGGTTTAATTCAGTCTCTTTATGTATTTAAAGATGTTTGTGTTACTTTGTGATTTCAGATCCATAATGAGATTATACATGTTCTAGAGCAAAAGGACAAGTTGGAAGGTGATTCGTGGGGGTGATGGGAGAAATGGTAGTCAGTATAGTGCCTATTTATATTGAGAATTCAATAACTGCATCTGCCAACTCACATGTTCGGTAAAAATTCATTCTGGACCTCATATTCTCTCTTTGTTGTTGTTGTTGCTGTTGTTGTTGAGGCAATTGGCATTAAATGACTTGCTCAGGGTTGCACAGTTAGGAAGTGTTAAATGTCTGAGATCAGATTTTGAACTCAGGTTCTCCTGACTTCAGGGCTGGTGCTTTATCCACTGAGTCCCCTAGCTGCTCCCTCTATTTTCCTTTCTTTTTTACCCTGATAACTTGGTTAAAAACTTTTCTCCCTGGGAAATTTGCTCTGGAGAAATTTCTAATTTTCAGGTTATAGGATGATTTTGATTTCATTATATGTATATATTTATATATTTATTTAAATTCCCTCATTGCACTTTTAAAATTAGTTTTCTGAAAGATTGAATTAAGCCTGAAGATATTCAAACAAGTTGATCAGTCTTAAATGAACATTACTTGACAACTTCAGACCCCTTATTTCCTACAGTTTTTGCACATATCTTTCAGTCATCCTTATTCCCCATCCCAAGTAATAAGTTTCATTCTTAGGAGTAAGAGTTTACTTGTAGTTATTATAGCTCTACTACCAGGGAAAAAACTCACCAATCATTTGAATGTGACACAGAAAAACACTTTTGTTACTAACTGAATCTCTTCATGACAACTTGAGCTTGTTTGAAACCCCACATGCATCTTTTCTTAGAGTTTGAGACATGAAAAGCCTGAGATAGTTTCTAATAATCAATACATTAAATAGGTTAGCTGATAATCAACAAATTAATGATCAGTAGTTTCAGTAACCAAAGACAAAACCATGGAGATCACTAAATGCTTAAATACTTTTGAAAAAAGCATTGCCACTGACAGATGAAAATCAACCCTGATTGGTGAATAATTAATGAGGGGGTAAACATATTAATAAGAAGGTGACCTAAAAGTCTTCAGCTCTTCCTGCTAAGAACATGACTTGGTCATGAAACTGGATTGCCTCCAGCAAGCTGGACAAAGGAATACATCTCTACCCAGGTCATTCTGATTGTTTTTCTTTTTCCTAAACTGTTACTCTAAAATCTAATGGAAGGGTACAATAACTAGCTGTTTTCCTAAGGATAAGAATTCATAAAGTCTTTTTTACATTCTAAAACAGAAGTAAGAGACTGATCAGTCTACAGAGGCTGGTTCCTTAATGAGAAAATAAAAGGAAAAAAAACTTAATCCTAATTTAATAATTGATTATAAATATAACAGAATAATCACTTCTCGCCAACCCATAAGGAGATATTTGAAAAATTGACATATGTACTTCACATTCTGAAATATACCTTCTAAGTGCCACAGCCATTTTACCACCCTACACATATTAAGTCTATCAAGAATATTTCTGAATGTTACATATCATTTGTCTACTGTTGAGATCTTCAGATAAATTTTGCCCTTTAGTTCTTCCTGGACAAGTCATTTAATCTGATGTCTCAGTTTCCATATCTGTAAAATGAATTAGAGAAGGAAATGGCAAACCACTCCAGGAACTTTGTCTAGAAAACCAAAATGGAGTTACAATAAGTCAGACATGACTGACAACAACTGAATGTCATGAATTGTAGCTCAGAGTAGAAATTTTCTTTTCCTCTGGTTAAACTTGTAAATATTTAACAAGATTGATATGCAATAAATTTTCAGTAAATAAAAAGGAAATTGAATACAAGAGCTAATCCATAAAAGTTTTAAACAGCTGTATCACCATCAACTCCAAGATAGGGTGCATCCTCATTCTGAAGTATCTTCCTTCAGATATATACTTCTTAAACTCTTTCAGATCTAGTTGTATTTTTTTGAGGCAATTAGAGTTAGTAACTTGTCCAGGGTAACATAGCTAGTAAGTATTAAGTGTCTGAGGCTAAATTTAAACTCAGATCCTCCTAACTCCAGAGCTAGTGATCTATTCACTGTTGCATGAATTGTAGCCCATAATAGAAGTTTATTTTTTATCTGATTAAACTTGTAAAGATCTAGCAAGATTAATATCCAATAAGCATTTTCTGTAAATAATGAGAAAATGGAATGAAAGCGCTAATTCATAAGAGTTTGATAAAACTGTATCACATCCTTATTAAGTGTTTTTTTCTGTTTTTTTTCTTTTCTTTTTTTTAGGGGGTGGTAGGCAATTGGGGTTAAGTGACTTGTCCAGAGTCACATAGCTAGTAAGTGTTAAGTTATCTGAGGCAGGTGTTAATTCAGTTCCTCCTGACTCCAGGTCTATCTTCTGCACCATCTAGCTGTCTCATCCTTCTTAACTCTTGATCTATGAAGTTTGAGCTAAGCTCTGATTTTTCCATATCTAATTGAACCCTTTTCTTCTGGGCACTTTCCTAAGTCTAGTTAGGTAATCAAAACTTCCAATACAGGATTCATGTCCTATTTTCTGTGCTTATCGGAAACTCAAAGAACCTTAGAATTGGAAGGACCTGGGGTCATCTAGCCTAGAGGTAGTGTGGTATGGAGGAAAGATTGCTGGACCAAGAAAGGGCTGAGATTCTATTTCTGACACTGTGATCTTGAGCCATTCATTTAACCCTTTTGAGCTTCCTTTTTCACATCTGTCAGAAGGGGAAATACTATTTGTAGGACTTCCACAACCTGATAAAGTTATTTTAAGGTTCAAATGATATAATTTATGCAAATCATTTTGTGAATTTTAAAAATGCTGTATAAGTACAAGCTATTCTTATTGTTACTGAGTCCAAATCAAACTCAAATCAAGAATTTCAGGGACATTCCAACATCACATACAAGGTCATCTAGCCTTTACTTCCATTAATTTCATTCCATGGGGAACATTCATTAAATGGAAAATTGTTGCCCCTCATCTACCCTCAAAGTAATTAATTCTATTTTTGGATAGTTCTACTTTTCAGATTTTTTATTTTATTTTATGTTTTACTGCTGAGCATAAATAGACCCCTATCTAACTTTTACCAGTTGATTTCATTTTTGCCCATTAGGTTAAACATAGTGAATCTGAGCCCTCTCCCATATTATACATTCCTTCAGATAATTGAAGTCTATTTATTTTGTTAAGTTTCTCCTTCTCTGAGATAAACATCCTGTTTATCCTTATATCTTACCTTGAGGTTGATTGGAACTTTGTTGTGTTCAGTCTTTTTCAGTCATGTCCAACTCTTCATGATTCCATTTGGGGTTTTCTTGGCAAATATAATGCAAGGCTTTGTCATTTCCTTCTCCAGCTCATTTTATATGAGGAAACTGAGGCAAACAGGATTCAGTGATTTTTCCAGGATCAACAGTTGGTAAGTGTCTGAGGCTGGATTTAGCTCTTCCTGACTCTAGGGCAGGTGCTCTATCCACTATGCTAACTGTTACCTCTAGCTATTGCTTATCTTAACCCTAGCAAGATTCATTTCTTCTTGCTCAAGAAGATGTTCATGATATCTCAAAGACTATAATTTGACTATTTAACATTCCTTCTCACCCGCTCACTCTCCTCGGTAGGAAAAAAAAAAAACACTTTGGTGGGAGTAGTCACATTGGGCAGTTATCTCCTCACCTACTAAAGGGGAAAAAGGGGTCCTTTAGGCGGTCCTTCTCTCCATTACTTAAGAAACAACCCCTTGCACTTCTCTTTTTTTTATTAAAAGCTTTTTATTTACAAAACATTTGAGTGACTTTTCTACATTGACCTTTGCAAAAACTTGTTTTTCCCAAGCTTTTCCCCTCCTTCCCCCCACCCCCACCCCTAGATGACAGGTAATCTAATACATGCTAAATATGATAAATTATATGACAAATCCAATACATGTATACATATCTATACAGTTATCTTACTGCACAAGAAACATCACATCTAGAAAGAGAAGAAGAAAAAAAAAAAAAACAACCTAAGAAGGAAAACAAAATGCATGGAAATATTCACAGAAAGTGTTAAAATGCTGTGTTGTGGTCTGTACTCAGTTCCCACAGGCCTCTCTCTGGATGTATATGTCTATCTTCATCCCTGAACAATAGGAACTGGTTTGAATCACATCATTGTTGAAGAGAACCATGTCCATCAGAATTGATCATCATATAGTCTTGTTGCTGTGTATAATGTTCTCCTGGTTCTGATGATTTCACTCAGCATCAGTTCATGCAAGTCTCTCCAGGCCTCTCTGAAAACCTCCTGTTGATTGTTTCTTACAGAACAATAACATTCCATAACATTCATATACCATAATTTATTTAGCCATTCTCCAATTGATGGGCATCCTTTCAATTTCCAGTTTCTTGCCACTACAAAAAGGGCTGCCACAAACATTTTTGTACATGTGGGTCCCTTTCCCTCCTTTAAAATTTCTTTGGGATATAGGCCCAGTAGAAACACTGCTGGGTCAAATGGTATGCACAATTTGATAACTTTTTGAGCATAGTTCCAAATTGCTCTCCAGAATGGTTGGATCCGTTCACAGTTCTACCAACAATGTATCAGTGTCCCAGTTTTCCCACATCCCCTCCAACAGTTATCACTATCATTTCCTGTCATTTTAGCCAATCTGATAGGTGTGTAGTGGTATCTCAGAGTTGTCCTAATTTGCATTTCTCTGATCAATAGTGATTTGGAGCACCTTTTCATGTGACCAGAAATAGTTTCAATTTCTTCATCTGAAAATTGTCTGTTCATATCTTTTGACCATTTATCAATTGGAGAATGGCTTGAATTCTGATATATTTGAGTCAATTCTCTATATATTTTAGAAATGAGTTCTTTATCAGAACCTTTGGTTGTAAAAATATTTTCCCAGTTTACTGCTACCCTTCTAATCTTGTCTGCATTCATTTTGTTTGTACAAAAACTTTTTAACTTGATATAGTTGAACTTATCTATTTTGTGATTAATGATGACCTCTAGTTCTTCTTTGGTCACAAATTCCTTCCCCCTCCACAGGTCTGAGAGATAAACCATCCTACATCGTTCTAATTTGTTTATAATATCATTCTTTATGCCTAGATCATGAATCCATTTTGACCTTATCTTGGTATATGGTGTTAGGTGTGGGTCAATGCCTAATTTCTTCCATACTAGTTTCCAATTATCCCAGCAGTTTTTGTCAAATAGTGAGTTTTTATCCCAAAAACTGAGGTCTTTGGGTTTATCAAACACTAGATTACTATTGTCATTGAGTGTTTTGTCCTGTGAACCTAACCTATTCCACTGATCCACTACTCTATTTCTTATCCAGTACCAAATGGTTTTGGTGACCACTGCTTTATAATATAGTTTTACATCTGATACAGCTAGGCCACCCTCATTTGCATTTTTTTTTCATTAATTCCCTTGAAATTCTTGACCTTTTGTTTTTCCAGATGAATTTTGTTGTTATTTTTTCTAGGTCAGTTAAATAATGTCTTGGGAGTTTGATTGGTATAGCACTAAATAAATAGATTAGTTTAGGTAGTATTGCCATCTTTATTATATTCTCTCGACCTATCCAAGAGCACTTGATGTTTTTCCAATTGTTTAGATCTGACTTTATTTGTGTGGAGAGTGTTTTGCAGTTTTACTCATATAGATCCTGACTTTCCCTTGGCAGATATATTCCCAAATATTTTATACTATCGATAGTTATTTTGAATGGAATTTCTCTTTGTATCTCTTGCTGTTGCATTTTGTTGGTGATGTATAAAAATGCTGATGGATTTATTTTGTATCCTGCAACTTTGCTAAAGCTGTGGATTAATTCTAATAGTTTTTTAGTTGATTCTCTAGGGTTCTCTAAGTAGACCATCATATCATCTGCAAAGAGTGATAATTTGGTTTCCTCATGACCTATTCTAATTCCTTTAATCTCTTTTTCTTGTCTTATTGCCAAGGCTAGCATTTCTAATACAATATTGAATAGTAATGGTGATAGTGGGCAACCTTGTTCCACCCCTGATCTTATTGGGAATGGTTCCAGTTTATCACCATTACATATGATGCTAGCTGGTGGTTTTAAATAGATGCTACCTACTATTTTAAGGAAAAGTCCATTAATTCCTATACTCTCTAATGTTTTTAATAGGAATGGATGTTGGATTTTATCAAATGCTTTTTTTGCATCTATTGAGATTATCATATGTTTTTTGTTAATTTGGTTATTAATATAGTCAATTATGTTAATAGTTTTCCTAATATTGAACCATCCCTGCAATCCTGGTATAAATCCTACTTGGTCATGGTGTATTATTCTGGGAATGATCTTCTGTAATCTCTTTGCTAATATTTTATTTAAGATTTTTTGCATCAATATTCATTAGGGAGATTGGTCTATATTTTCTTTCTCTGTTTTTGTTTTACCTGGTTTAGGTATCAGTACCATGTCTGTATCATAAAAGGAGTTTGGTAGGAGTCCTTCATTCCCTATTTTTTCGAATAGTTTATATAAGATGGGAGTTAATTGTTTTTTAAATGTTTGGTAGAATTCACATGTAAATCCATCTGGTCCTGGGGATTTTTTCTTAGGGAGTTGATTAATGAATTGTTCTATTTCTTTTTCTAAAATGGGACTATTTAAGCAATTTATTTCCTCTTCTGTTAATCTGGGCAATCTATATTTTTGTAGATATTCCTCCATTTCACTTAGGTTATCAAATTTATTGGCATAAAGTTGGGCAAAGTAACTCCTGATGATTGCTCTAATTTCCTCTTCATTGGTGGAAAGTTCTCCCTTTTCATTTTTGAGACTAACAATTTGATTTTCCTCTTTCCTTTTTCTAATTAAATTAACTAGAGGTTTATCTATTTTGTTGGTTTTTTCATAAAACTAATTTTTAGTTTTATTTATTAATTCAATAGTTTTTTTTTACTTTCAATTTTATTAATCTCTCCTTTTAGTTTTAGGATTTCAAGTTTGGTATTTAATTGAGGGTTTTTAATTTGTTCTTTCTCTAGCTTTTTTAGTTGCAAGCCCAATTCGTTGATTTTCTCTTTCTCTATTTTATTCAAATAAGATCTAGAGATATAAAATTTCCCCTTATTACCGCTTTGGCTGTATCCCACAAATTTGGTATCTCATTATTGTCATTGTCTTGGATGAAATTAGTAATTGTGTCTGTAATTTGCTGTTTCATCCATTCATTCTTTAGGATAAAATTATTTAGTTTCCAATTGGTTATTGGTCTATTTTCTCCTGGCCTTATATTGCATGTGATTTTTATTCCATCATGATCTGAAAAAAATACATTTATTATTTCTGCCTTCCTGCATTTGATTTTGAGGTTTTTGTGTCCTAACACATGGTGAATTTTTGTATAAGTTCCATGGACTGCTGAGAAAAAAGTAAACTCCTTTTTGTCTCCATTTAATTTCCTCCAAAGATCTATCATACCTAACTTTTCTAACATTTTGTTTACCTCCTTAACTTCTTTCTTATTTATTTTGTGGTTTGATTTATCAAGTTCTGAGAGAGGGAGGTTGAGATCCCCCACTATTATAGTTTTGCTGTCTATTTCTTCTTGCATCTCTCTGAACTTTTCCTCTAGGAATTTCCATGCTATACCACTTGGTGCATATATGTTTAGTATTGATATTGCTTCATTATCTATGGTACCCTTTAGGAAGATATAATTTCCTTCTTTGTCTCTTTTAATGAAGTCTATCTTTGCTTTTACTTGGTCTGAGATCAGGATTGCTACCCCTGCTTTTTTTTGTTCACCTGAAGCATAATAGATTCTGCTCCAGCCTTTTACCTTCACCCTGTATGTATCTCTATGTTTTAGATATATTTCTTGCATACAACATATTGTTGGATTCTGGTTTTTAATCCAGTCTGCTATCTGCTTCTGCTTTAAGGGAAAGTTCATTCCATTCACATTCACAGTTAAAATAACTAATTCTGTATTTCCTGCCATCTTATTTACCCTAGCTTATGCTTTTCTCTTTCTTATCCCCTTTCCCTACTCCCTACTATTTTGCTTTTGATAATCACTTCCCTCAAACAATCCTTCCCCTTTAGAGCCCCACCGGCCCCCTTTTTCCCCCTTTCCCTCCTGTTTCCTTATAAGCACATCTATTATTCCCTCTGAGCCAAATCTGATGAGATGGAGATTAACCCAATTCTCATTCCCCTCCCTTTTTTCCCCTCCATCATTATAGGTTTTCTTTGCCTCTACATGTCATGTAATTTCCCTTATTTTACCTCCTTTTCCTCTTCTTCCAGTGTTATCCCTTTTCTACCTCTAATTTCTTTTTCAGTTTATCATATCATAATAATCATAAAATCACAATAATCATGTCATAATAATCATAAAATCACAGTAATCATATCATAATCATAATGTAATAATAGATTCATAAAATCAACCCCCATTCTATAAGTATCTATAACATAAATATAGTTCTCAAGAGTTTTTTTTTTCTTGTTACCTCTTTATGTTTCTCTTGTGTTCTGTGTTTGTAGATCAAATTTTTTGTTCAGTTCTGGTCTTTTCAGTAGAAATAGGTGAAATTCTCCTATATCATTGAATGACCATCTTCTTCCCTGGAAGATAATGCTCATTCTAGCTGGGTATTTATTCTTGGCTGTAATCCAAGTTCCTTTGCCCTTTGGGATATCTGATTCCAGGCCCTTCGATCCTTCAAAGTAGAAGCTGCTAGATCCTGTGTGATCCTAATTGTGGCTCCCCGATATTTAAATTGTTTCTTTCTGGCTTCTTGTAATATCTTTTCCTTGGTATGATAGTTCTGGAATTTAGCCACGATATTTCTGGGGGACTTAATTTTTGGGTTTCTTTCAGGAGGTGATTGGTGGATTGTTTCAAGGAGTATTTTGCCTTCTGGGTCTAAAATATCAGGGCAGTTTTCTTTTATGATTTCCTGGAAGATAGTGTCTAGGTTCTTTTTTTCATCATGACTTTCAGGAAGCCCTATAATCCTTAGATTGTCTCTCCTAGATCTATTTTCCAGGTCAGTTGTTTTTCCTAGGAGATATTTCATGTTTTTCTCTATCTTTTCATTTTTTTTGTTTTTGTTTGACTGATTCTTGAAGTCTTGATGAGTCATTCATTTCCAATTCTTCGATTCTAATTTTTAATGTCTTATTTTCTTTAGTTACTGTTTTTAGTTCCTTTTGCAATTGACCATTTACATTTTTTTGTTCATTGCATTCTTTTTCCATTTTTTCTATTTTATTTTGCAGTGATCTCATTTCATTTCCCCATGTTTCTTCTAACTCTCTTTTAAGATTTTTTTATACAATCTTCAAAGAAAGCCTTGTGACATGGAGACCAGTTTATGTCTCTCTTTGGGGCTTTTTCTGGAGTTGCTTTACCTTTAGGGACCTCAGGATTGAAGGTCTGTTCTTCCCTTTCTCCATAAAAGTTGTCTATGGTGAGAGCTCTTTTTGGGTTTTTATTCATTTTTTTAAAGGTATGAGGTCTGTTTAAGGCAAAGGTGGGACAGCTGCTTTAATTTGCCCTGGGGCAGTTCTGCTGATTGAGTATTCAGGAACTGGGCAGTTCTGCTGATTGAATTATGTCAGGTGCTGGGCAGTTCTGCTTTAGTTCACCCTGGGGCAGTTCTGCTGATTGAATTATTTCAGGTACTGGGCAGTTCTGCTGATTGAATTATTTCAGGTGCTGATCAGTCCTACTGATTGATAGCCCTAGGGTGCTGTCTAATGGCATCTAGGTCCGATGCTCATCAGGGGTTCAGTGGTTCACAATCTACCCCCCACAAAAGGCAGACCCTCCAAACCACTTGCCCACAATCAGGACAGATTGGCCCAAGAGGCCCGCAGAAGAGTCCCAGGTGTGTGAAAAGCACAACGCTCCCACTCCTGTTTCGACTCCTGTTCTGACTCCTGCTCCAGCTTCCTGCTCCAGCTCCCTGCCCTGGTCTCCCTGTGCTGCAGTCTGGGTTCAGCAGACCACCCCCCTGCCCAATTAAGACAGACCTGTTTTGAAGTTCTTCCAGAGTATCTTCTTCTAGAATCGTGTTGTCCTCCAGATATTGTGCATTTTTTTGCTTCAAAATCAGTCTAGAGGCTTCATATGTTGTTGGTTTGAGGGAAGGTTAGAGGAGGTTACAGAGACTCCTGTCTGATCTCCACCATCTTGGCTCCACCCCCCATCCCTTGCACTTCTCATAAAAGTCCACCAATGTGCAAAATTTCAAACGGGGAAGGATTTCAGAAGGTACGACCCAAATAATAATCACTCCCTTTTTACCACTTAGTATTGTATTATTTCTCCTTACCTCATAAACCAGCTCAGATTTATTATGATCAGAGAAAAGTGTCGAACTTGAATAGTTCTTCTGAATATCAAGTTAGGGCTACAGGGGGTAGAAAACATAGTTGGGAAGTAGGGACTGGTACCATTTCTCCTTCTCTTGGAAGCTGGACTAATGATAATCATCCATAACTCCCTTGACTCCCTAAAGCATGGGAAAAATTGGCTTTGGTTAACAGTGTCCAATCTTCCACCATCCTCTACTCCCTAATTCCCTTTCTACCACCTTAGAAATGAAGCACTCTATGGGTCATGGAAAGTGGGAGAGAAATAGGGAAAGAAAGAGACAAGGGGCTGTGTTTGACAGCATAGAAAATGCTGACATAAATTAATCAAACGAGGCATCTCACAAGATTGAATTAGTTCCTGATTTATGACTGCAGTGCAGTGGCTGCTGGGCTGTTTCTCCACGCTCATCTGTTCCCCCTGATTTATGGGTAAAGTCTCAGCACATTGGCTGACTAGGGATCCCTATAGAATGGATGGAGGGGCGAGGACTTCTTTAATGCTTCCTGTCCCTGCTCCAATCTTTATTCTACTGCTTGGATTTTGTGTCCATCTATCAACTTCATTATCTGCCTCATAAACTCAGCTCTTGCATCTTTAAGCCCTGTCCTGCTTTCCATGAGGACTGGGATGGGGGAAGAGAAAAAGCCCCATCTTGCTGACTTGTCTATTTTCAGCAAGCCATACACCCTGAAAGAGCAGGAGCCACTAACTGTTTTCTCTTGGTATTATTGGCAAACTGGCATCCACAACAATTTTAGTTCTTCCACAACCATCCTGTTGTTTGATGACTGGTTTGGTCAGGGCTCTGTGATTGCAGATGCCTTCTTATTTGGCAGAGCAATGTTTCTCCAGACTGCATTTTTTTGCATAAGAAGAGATTTGGGGGCAAGGGTATATTTTCCTTTCATAGGTGATCTGTGGTGCATGCTGGATCCATAGCAGTCAACTAGCATATGCCATTTGTATGC
Organism: Myrmecobius fasciatus; assembly: GCA_023553655.1. Classification (NCBI taxonomy): domain Eukaryota; kingdom Metazoa; phylum Chordata; class Mammalia; order Dasyuromorphia; family Myrmecobiidae; genus Myrmecobius; species Myrmecobius fasciatus. Next base: position 174,121 of record JAJPUD010001660.1, on the reverse strand, counting down.
TCACTATGTGGCAAGCACTGAAAATACAAAAGTAAAAACAGAACTGATATGAGGAGAAAATTTGAAAGATACGGATTTCTTTGTAGATAGTATGAGAGAAATGGCATGTCCATGCCCTCCAATCTGGTGGCATATTCCAGTGATCCCATTGCCCAAAACATTATGTAATCTCCTTCATAGCTTCTGGGACATTTTTTAAAATTTCTTTAATGATAGGAAATTTCTATAGAATCATAGAATATTAAAACTAGAAAGGGCCTCAGAAAAAGCTAGGTGAAGGAGTGGAAAAAGAGGGCTGACCTGATTTCCAGTCTCATTTAGACACTTACTACTTGTGATCTGGGTAAATCATTTAACCCATATATCTCATATTCCTCATCTATAATATGAGGATAATAGAATTCTGCTTCACAGAGTTCTGAGAATCAAAGGAAAAAATAATTGCAAAATTCTTTGCAAACCTTAAATTGCATTACAAATGTTAGCTCCAATAATAATAGTTATGATATCATTATATCATAAATATTATCATAAGAATAATTGTTACTATATATTTGAGAGGCAGCTTTCAAGCCAGGAAGACCTGGGTTCATATCTTGCCTCTCAATTAAACTCTGACTTCTCTAGGCAATTTTCTAAGACTCTTTTAAGTTTTAGAGAACATACAGACCTTCACTGATGGGGAATTTCCTATCCCTAATGAAATCACAAGGAAAATAAAACTCGGAAAGATGAAACAATGTATTGATGATGATGATAGTGAAAATTAGCATTTATAAAGATCTTAAAGTTTACAAAGTGCTTTATAAATAAATGTTTTATCCTCACAACAATTCTGGGAGGTAGGTCTTATTGTCATCACCATCCTACATCAACTGAGATTGATGAAATTAAGTGATCTGCTCAGGGTCTCACAGGTAGTAGGACTGAGGAGGGCTTGAACTTAAATCTTCCTGACTTCTGACCCAGTATTCTATCCATTTTGACATAGCTTATGTAGTGAGAGAGCTAGGATTAAAGCTAACAAGTTGGGTTGCAACATCCATTTCTTATCTTCTTCTCCAGAAATGTATTCACTTAAGATATTATCATATATGTGTTTATATATATATATACATTTATATATACATATATATATCACACAAGTATAGATACAGAATTTAACAATAATTCCTGATCCCCTCACTAAATAAATGTTAAAAATCTAACCAGTAAAATAAGACATGATCTAAAGGTAGTTCAAGGGGAAATCTACTCTGAATAAACATGGTGGGGAAACTTCAAATCATACTAGATAGTCAATTGCTCTTCTCAGATATTCAAAGACTAAAGCTGGTTTGTGAGTCTTGAGTGTTTAAAATGTTAAGTTATTCAGGGGAAGTAAACAACCCTTTAGTATTTTTTATTTTAAAAATGCATTTTATGACTGTCTTTTGTCTTTATGTCAAAGTCATTTTCCACCTACCTCACCATCATCCAACCCTTTCTTATGACAAAGAAAAACAATGAAGCAAAAACATCTGCTGTAGAAATTTTGTCTAACAATGTATACAATATTCTGTCTTTGATGTCCCCTACATCTCTGTCATGAGGGAAGAGCTGAATTACCCTTACCTTTGAAAGTAGTTTTGATTTTTAGAAAGAATGGAAATTCATTGGCAGCCAAGTCCAATGAATAAAGTGAGTGCATAAATGGGGTAATACCATTCTTTATCCCAAATGAGGTTTGATTAAATAATGGTGTGGCATTTTTTTTCTTGAGTGATCTATGCTGTGTCTGAAGGCATTTTCAAAGCTTGAGTTCCAGAAATATTTCACAGAATAAGTTGTTCCAATCAATCAATAAGCAAGCATCAAACATTCCTATTATATGCCAGACATTGTGCTAGACTATGGTACACCGAAACAAAAATGATACAGCCCTTCACCTCACATAGATTATATTCTATATAAGGAAGCAATGTGTATATATAAATTAAAAATATAAACAAAAAAATTAATCAGACTTGGGAGGCTTGAGAATCTGGGAAGGTGGAGTGTATCTGGAAAGGTCTAATATAGCAGAAGATATCTGCTGATCTTTGAAGAAATCTAGGACTTTTAAGAGATGGAAAAGAGGAAGAAGTAGATACCAAATATGGAAAACCTACAGAAATGGGAAGTGGAATTCTATGTGTGAGGAAGAATGAATAGTACAATCTGGCTGAAAGGAGTGAGGTATGATTCTGGAAAAATAGACTGGAATCCCATTGAAAAAAAATCTTGAAATATGAAATAGAAGAACTTTCTCTTTATACTAAAAGCAATAGGTGGCAATGTCAGACCTGTGCTTTGAGAATATCACTTTGACAGCTTTATGGAGTATAAATCCAAGAGAGGAGACTTGATATAGGAGACCAATTAGAAAGCCATTGTGATAGTCCAAGTGGGAGGTGTTGAGTAGTAAATTATCCATTTCAATCACTCTTCTAAAATATGCACATACTCATGTCATCCTTAGACCTGGGCATCTCTATTAATACATCCAATCAGGCAACTAAATCCCTCACACCTCATTTTCCAAAAGGAGGATATCAAAAGTCCAAGCAACTTTGATGACTTTCCCTGAGAAAAGCAATGCATTTGTAGATAGTGATTGATGTCAGCATCCATTCTTATGTTATCTCTACTCTCCCACTTCTGTGTTTAACTCTCCTTCACATTTTCTTATTGTAAGAAATGTCTTTACATCTCAGAAATTTTTCTTCTCTTCTGTACCATGTTCTTTCTTACTTTCTCCTCCATTCTTTGAATTCCTTCTGAAATTTCAACCTCAAGAAATGTTTTAGAGGCCATGTCTTTGTCTCCCAGAAAATCAGAGTTCTAGGAGGAACTTGCATTAGAAGATAAACCTTTGGGAGATTATGTGCAGCCTGAAGCCTAGGATAGTTGCAACTTTCTTTAGACAAAATTGAAGTCAGAGACATGAGAGCAAACAGAGGCAGATCTTTTGGCTTCCTGTGGGATATTGATTTTCACTCCCTGCTATAGTATTTCCCTCATCCTCTTGGCATCCACAGGTGGAATGAAACATCAGATTTGAAAAACTGAAAATACCAAATGTGACAGCTTAATTCTGGCAGCTCAGGACAGTTGAAAGCTTTAGCTGAGAAGGACCTGAAAGAAATGGTGACTTCAACCTATGTGAAATGGGTCATGAGAAGGAATTTTTTAATTCTGGTAGATAAAAAGTTATTAAGAACGTCAGGATAAAAGCCTTCTGGAAATTTGGGTTTAGGGTGTATCATGAAATAAATTTGATGAGGTGATGGAGGAGAGAGTGAGAGCTAATAGGGTTGTACTAGCCCAAACAAGAATTCTTTCTACAAGTGTCTCTTGTAAGTATAGAGTAAATAGCTGAGGCAGGACTGAAAATGTGAGTTTCTGATGATCAGTAAGCGTTTCTCTATTTTAATGGAAATTGAAAGAACTGGACCCTTTGTTGTCACAAAAGAATTTTATTCAAAATTTGGCCTGAAATCAGGAGACAGATTTCAACTATACTGATGCCAACCTGGTAAGATTTGACTCCATGGACCCTTGACCAAATAGTTCTATCAAATGATATAGCTGGATTTCCATTTGTATGGTTTTTGAAAGAACTCTAAAATAGTTGTTAGTCCACGATTTGTTTTAACTTGCAAAGAGAAATGCAGTGTTGTCATTCTGAATGGTACCACTAAAAAGTTAGAAGAATACATGGCAGTATGTTCAGAAAAAAACTCAAGAATCTGCTTTTAAAAAGTAGAGATAATACATAAGCAATTAACTATAGTAAAAATCTATTGAAATATGATACATAATATAGCAAGTTTGTTTTTTTTTCTTGTTTTTCTTGAAGAGAGGCATTGTATGCATTTTTCTACAGCAGTCCTATGATCCCTTAAAACCAAAATAAAGTAACTTAGGTACATAGTTGCCTAATTTCTTTTCACTTTCTTGCCCTCCACTCTTATATGACAATGTTCCACTTCAGAAGAGCTGAAATGGCAAGGTCCAGTGCTGTGCAGAGAACCTAAGAGGTATTTGAATCATCTATGTCATCACAGCCATTGGATTTCTGATTTTTTTTTACTACTCTATTTTTGTTTTGATATTCTTTATCCTGTATTTTAAAATATCTATGATTTTGTTGATGTAAGTACTTCCTCTGCTGATTCAATCAATCCATCAACCAATCCATAAACAAGCACTTATATGCACTTATCATATGGCAAGAATTGGGTTAGATACTGGGCATAAAAAAATGAAACAGTCCCTTTCATCACGGAATAATGTTCTATTGCAAAAGACAACAAACAGGTATTTGCACACACACATAGTATATGTAATATGTAATATACATAAATACAAGGTAATTTGGAGTGGGTGTGGTGTAACAGCTAAGTAGAGAAGGGATCAGAAAAGGCTTCATGCATAAGGTGGTTTTGAAAAAAAAAACTGAAGATTTTAATAGACAAAGGTAATGATGATGTATCCAGGCATTGGCCACAGTCAATACAAAGAAATAAGCACAGGATGTCAAATGTCATTTCTCCACATCATAGTAGAAGTCTTCTTGAATATCTCTTCTGATAATGAGGCTCTTTGAATTGAGTTAGGGTTAGGATCTCTCATGAAGTCTTCATTACAAACCATTTCAATGTGCTGAGTATCCCAATCAATTCTGAAACATTATTTAATGTGGGAACTGATATTGGGAATATCAACTCAATGTAGGAATTGGTCAGCTCATATATTTCATTTTCTTCCAGCAAACCAGATTAGAATCTTTTTTCCCTGAGGCAATTGGGGTTAAGTGACTTGCCCACATAGCTAGAAAGTGTTGTGTCTGAGGCTATATTTAAACTCAGGTCCTGACTTCAGGGCTAGTGCTCTATCCACTACACCAACTAACTGCCTCTCAGACAAGAAATTTTTTCCCCTGAGGCAATTGGGGTTAAGTGACTTGCCCAGAGTCACACAGTTAGGAAGCGTTAAGTGTCTGTGATAAGATTTGAACTCAGGTCCTACTGACTTCAGGACTCGTACTCTATCCACTGCACTACCTAGCTGCCATTCAGACAAGAATCTTAAATCAAATAGCAAAGTGTTTAATTAGGACAATCTGGCATAATAAGTTAGGATGGAAAGACCAAGCATTGGAAACATTTTTAGTTTCTCCCCTCACCATAAACAATGGTAAAATCCTCCGCAAACTTATATAGTAAAGTAGCAAATGGAACAAATTCAAAGAAAAGTCATGTTCCAACTCCAGGAAGAGTGATTCCTTGACTGAAAGTGGGAAAACTCATTCTTCAAACAAATCACTACTGAACCATCTCAAATCACTATAGGAGCTGTGTCCTGTCTTACACCCTGTTCTCCGGCCCTTCTGTCTCTCTGTCTCTGTTTACATCTCTCTTTGTTTTTCTCTCCCTTCTCATTACTTTCTTCACTTCCTCCCATCTCCCTTTCTTAATGGAGAACTAGTGACAAAACTCATTATTACCGACTCATGATAGAAAATGCTATCCACTTCCAGAGAAATAACTGATGCAGTCTAAATGTCAATCAAATAATACTATTTTTATTTTCTTTGTTGTTTTGTGTGTGTGTTTGTATTTTTGTGTCTGTTTCCTTTTGTTCTGCTTCTTCTTTCACAACATGACCAATGTGGAAATATGCTTATCATGATTGTACCTGTATAACCTATATCAGGTTACTTGCCGTCTTGGGGTGGGAGTAGGAATTAAGAAATATTTGGAACTCTAAATGTTATAATTATAAATGTCAAAAACTCTCTCTACATGTAATTGAAAAAAATTAAATACTATTTATACCAAAAAGACTCATTCTTACACCAGACACTGCTTGTTCTTTTGATATGAGATTGTTGTTATTGTTCAGTTATTTCAGTCATGTTCAGCTCTTCATAACCTAATTTTAGGGTTTTCTTGGCAAAGATATGGAAGTGGCTTGCCATTTCCTTCTTCAGCTTATTTTACAGATGAGAAGCTTAGGCAGAGATATTCAGGATCCCACAGCTAGTAGTGTCTAAGGCCATATTTGAACTCAGGACTGTGAGCCTTCCTGATTCCAGACCCTGTGCTCTATCCACTGTGCTACCTCAGACTTACATTTCCTTTTTTTCTAGTCCTTGAAGCAAGACATCCCTGTTTATTCCCATGATAGCAATTTGTTCTGGATCATCTACTTTCCCTCAGAATCCTTTCCTTGATTAGGGTCTTAAGAACAGATCAAGACCACTGGAGCTTTTTTGCAGCCTCACTCCATCTGATTCACCACCTTCCTTTCTTCATCTCCTAGCAACATAAAGAAATCCCTTCTCCTAGACCAAGGATTTTCAGTCTTTTATTTCCTTGTCATGTAGTCCTTTGACAATTTGGTAAAATCTATGGGACCCTTCTCAGAACGATGTTTTTAAGGGAGTAAAATAAAATATATAGTTTACAAAGAAAATCAATACACACATATATGGAACCTCCACCCACAAAAAAATTGTAATGCCCTAAAGGCTCAGATGATGGTTAGCATTTTTTTAGCAATAAAACATTTTAAATTAATGTACTTTTTAAAAAAGACAATACTATTGCATACTTATTACATTGCAGTATTGTATAAACATAACATTTATATACACTGAGACATATGTGATTTACTTTAATATAATATTCACTTTATTTTGTGGTCTGGAACCAAACAGCAATATCTCTGAAGTATGTTTGAATGTATATATTTGGAAGGGAAGCCTGGTTGTTAAACATTTAGCAGTATATCCCTATACTGCTTATAAATATTACTTGAGTTTAATAGGAATGAAGTAGGAGGCTCAGATGATATGAAGTCATTACCAGCTTTGAATCCTGGTGACTGTAAAAATAATAATTAATAATAAATTATTAATTTAATAATAATTAACAATAAATTAATAATAAAATGTGTATGTGATGTATTTATGTATTTAAATAAATAATAAATTATTAATAATAAATAATAATAGCATCTATTTAGTGTCTTGGAATCTGTAAACTATCTTATATCCATCATTTCATTTAAACCACACAATATCTGATGACATATTCTCTTTCTGCATTTTTCTTGAGGGAAGAAGAAAATTATCTGAACCTTGAGACTTACTAGTAGTCATAATTCTAGGTATTTGCCTGTCCCACTTTGTTCCAGTCTTACTGAGAGGTCCAATTTCCATTGCTCCATCTTCATTTGCAAGCAAGTTTAGATAGGGTAGAAAGGAGATTAATTACTATATTACTTACTATATTAGTTAATTCATATGTATATACTATATATATGCTATAATATATGTATATTATATATAATATAGTTACTATATGCTATATTAGAAATATGTGTCATTTCTTTTTATGTTAAGAAAAAAATAAGCAATGTGATGCAGTAGAAAGACAACAGATTTGGAAGCCAAAAGACCTGATTCTTTGTCCTGGCCCTGTTACAAATTCACTGTATTCTATCACCTCTCTGAGATTCAGTTACCTTATTTAGAGAATGACAGGGAAACAACCACCAAAGGCCTCTTCTGGTACTGAAATTTCTATGATACAAAAGTACACACTAAGCAAGATGTCTAAAGGATCAAATGCTAAAGCTGACATGGATTTCTTTTCTTCTCAATTTTTTCCTCCTTTACCATTTAGTTTTTATTTAAAAAATCCCCAAATAATAAGTATTATTTATGACATTTTTCACATCAGAATTATTTCCCAATATGCCTTCCTTCCACCCATTGAATCCTTCATTATATCTATTTTTAAATGAGCAAAAGTCAAACAGTGTATGCAGTATTCCACCCTGATAGTCTCCCACCTCTCTACCAAATTGAGAAAAAGAAGGGTTTGTTTCCTACCTCTTTTCCCCCTGGGTTTAAGATTGATCTTTGCAATTAATTTGAGTTTGGGAATATTTTAGTATTTTCTGCACTTTCCTTTTTTTAATCATTGTTCACTTGATCCTTTTCCTTCACATCTTATCATTCCAGTCTTCCCAGTCATAATATAGTAGAAAGAGCATTGTACTTAGAATGGATCTAAGTTCAAATCATAAATCTGCTAGTTATTGCCTACATGACCTGGAGTAAATCATTCTAAGTTCCCTAGGCCTCAGTTTCCTTATCTGTAAAATAAAGGAATTGAACTAGATGCCGCAAAGATGTCTTTCAACACCTTCCAAACCACTATATCTACTTCTGGTGCAGCCGTCATAGCCATAATTTGGGGAAGCAGCTGCTGTGGTGAGAGGGCTGGCTATCCCTAGCTGCCAGCCATTTCCACCATGTAAGTCAAACAAGGTACTCTGAGAGAGAAGCTGGAGGCGGCAATGGAGAGCACGAGTCAGATTACCACTGCCACTCTGACCACCAAATCCCTTCAGATCTTGACAGATTCATCCCAGGATCCTGAATCCAAGAGCCTTTGGAAAAGCAATGCTTCCAGTCCGTGTCCTCTGGCACTTAGGAAGTACCATCTTGTGCTCCCAATCACTATTGATCAGAGAAATGCAAATTAAGACAACTCTGAGGTACCACTACACACCTGCCAGATTGGCTAAAATGACAGGAAAAGATAATGACGAATGTTGGAGGGGATGTGGGAAAACTGGGACACTAATACATTGTTGGTGGAGCTGTGAACGGATCCAGCCATTCTGGAGAGGAATCTGGAGCTATGCTCAAAAAGTTATCAGACTATGTATACCTTTTGGCCCAGCAGTGTTTCTATTGGGCTTATATCCCAAAGAGATCTTAGAGGAGGGAAAAGGCCCCACATGTGCAAGAATGTTTGTGGCAGCCCTTTTTGTAGTGGCAAGAAACTGGAAATTGAAAGGATGCCCATCAATTGGAGAGTGGCTGAATAAATTATGGTATATGAATGTTATGGAATATTATTGTTCTGTAAGAAGTGACCAGCAGGATGATTTCAGAGAGGCCTGGAGAGACTTGCATGAACTGATGCTGAGTGAAATGAGCAGAACCAGGAGATCATCATATACAGCAACAACAATACTATATGACGATCAATTCTGATGGACATGGCTCTCTTCAACAATGAGATGTTTCAAACCAGTTCCAGTTGTTCAGTGATGAAGAAGGCCATATACATCCAGGGAGAGGCTGTGGGATCTGAGTCTGAACCACAACATAGCATTTTCATGCTCTCTGTTGATGTTTTTCTTTTTCAGTTTTTTTTTCCCTTCTTGATCCAATTTTTCTGGTGCATTAAGATAACTGTATAAATATGTATACATATATTGGATTTGACATATATTTTGACATATTTAACATGTATTGGATTATCTGCCACCTAGGGAGGGGATGAGGGGAAAGAGAGGAAAATTTGGAACACAAGGTTTTGCAAGGGTCAGTGTTAAAAAAGTACCCATTCATATTTTTTGTAAATAAAAAGCTTTAATAAAAAAATAAATAAATACGAACTACTGTTAAAATTTTTTTAAAAAATGAAAAAGGAAGTACCACCATGGGGATGCAGCCTGGCACTTGTTCTAGCAGATTCTACAAGCCACAACTACTGAAGGCCCTGTGGCCACCAAAGTCCTTAGCTCTCTCAAATGTCCAATATGAGAAACTAATATCATTCTATAAATGAAAATGGCATTAAAGAAGTAGCATTAACATCTGCTGATCTGCTGTACCCTATGGTTTTTTCAATTTGACTTGCCATCTGAAACCTTTTCTGTGTGTTGTCACCTCTCCATTTAAATGTGAATTTGAGAACAAGGACTATGCTACTTTGCCTTTTGTATTCCCATTGCTTAGTTCAGCTCTTTGTACATGTGAAGCACTTAATAAACAATGAATTCATCATTCTATCTCTAGAGCTAGGATCCTATATTTCTTTGTATTTCTCATTTTTATTTGTGGATTTTTTTTCCTATGACAGTAAAATTCCATTTCATTTTCATACCATAATCTATGCAGATGTATCTTAGAACATTTTCCCCCAGTCTTCGCTCTGGACAACTGCATGGACCTCGAGTATACATATTGATCATCTACCTTTCCCAAGAGAATTCTTTTCTAGCAGTAAAAGAAACCCTGAATAAGAAAGCGCTGGGAAACAAAATGCCATCCCATTCTCTGTTAATAATGCACTTTGAATTCAGATAACATGCAAATGATACAAGTGCAGTGATCCAAAACAATGCCAATACTTATTGAACCAAACTGTTAAGCAGCTTTAATGGTCCCCCAAAAGAGGACAGATCTGATAATTGCAAATGAGTTTAATCTGCTTCACATCTGAATTAGCAAGGATTTCGTATCCAAATGTTTTGTCTTCTGGAACCTATCAGAGTCGATTTTCTATGTATATGATGGTATCAAGTAAGAAGGGGGTGATATTAAAGAGACAGTCAATCAATCACATTTTTATTGAATACTTGCTATGTGCTTTGCACTATGCTAGGTGCCTGTGGGAATGTATAAGAAGTGAGATACATGGTTGCCTTACAGGAAATTAGAATCAAGCTGGGGAGACAAGACTAAAACATATAAAATAATTAGAGAACAGGACAAGAAAGTGTCTATTTAAGTGCCAAGCTGTGTGGTACAGAATATAAAAATATTTTTTCTAGACATTGCTAAAGTTTATCTTTGTCAAAGTTCAGAAGGGGGTGACCAATGGGAACCAGAGAGAATCAGAAATGATTGTTGAGAGCAATTAGGTTTGGAACCGGGCCTTGAAGGATGGATAGAATTTGGATAGAGGTAGGGGAGACTGGAAAACATTCTAACAATAGGTACTAAGCAAGGGAATGGAAGAAAAAAATAGAATCTATTAACCTTCTTCTTATTAGGAAAACTTAGAATGATCCTCTAATATTCTTACTTTTCAGATCAGGAAGATACAATCTTTAAGCTATATACTACTATGGAAGTTTTTCAAGAGTTGGGGTTGTTTCATTCTTTTTATTTATATCCCTAGTGAATTAGGTCACTGACAAAAAAGAAACAATAAATGTTTGTTAGTGTATTTATTAGTTGATAGATAAGTCAGCTTTCTATTGTTTGTTTTAGTCATGTCCAACTCTTCATGACCTTATTTGGGATTTTCTTAGAAAAGAAACTGGAGTGATCTGCCATTTTCTTCTCTAATTCATCTCACAGATGAGGAGACTGAAGCAAACAGGGCTAAGTGACTTGCCTAGGGTCACACAGCTAGTCAGTGTCTAAGACTGAATTTGAACTCAGTTTTTTCTGAGTCCAGACCCAGCACACTATATCTAGTGTGACATCTAACTTCCCTGGCAGATTTCTAGGTTAACATAAAATAAAAGAGATGAATAATACTCCAAGCATAAGTGGCTACTCTGACATGTATTTGACCTTCAGATAGAGGTGTTTTTTTAAATTTATTAAATCAATTTTTCCCCCTTTAGAGAATCCTTTAGTATAAATCTACTTGTACCTTCAGTATTGGGGCTGCACATTCCTCTTGAATATTAGAAAAGGTGAATGTGGGATTCCAGGGGTGAGAATAATCCATTTTGCAACAAAAACAAAAAAAATGAAGTTCAGGTCAGTAACCTACTGATACAGAGGTCTCCAAAATTTTTAATGACTGGCTATCCTTTGGGGCTTCTGAAATGAAACTCAAATCAATGAACTGATGAATGAATCAAATCAAACTCATATGAGAGCATGTACTAAGTGGTATTGAGGGCTGTGCCAATAGGGCTGAGCCAAAGGGGTCAACTGTGAAGTTTTCTCGACTCTATCTTTAGCAAGTCTTCAGAAATTCTAGCTGTGACCAAATCACCAGCATGTTTCTCTCTGAATGCTTTTCCCCTTAATTTTAAAATGTATATGTATTTCAAGGGAAATTAAATCCATGGGTTTCTGGTTCATTTACCATTAAATCATTAAAATGCTGTTTAAGAGACATTAAACATCCAAAAAGCCTTCTGAGCCTTTCAAATAAGCATTTGAAAGACTTGTTTTCCTCTAGCCATAGTTTTGTCAAGAGTAAATGGACTCAAACTTCAAAAGGATTCAAATTCAGTTTAAAGTTCCCATTCCATAGATTATGCTAGACATGACCAAATTCAATCTTTGACTATGGAGAGAAGGACTGAACAAAATCATCTTATTCATATCCATGGTACATATAAAGGGCATTACATAATTTGTCCTGGGAAGTTGTTTGGCACCTTCCATAGATGAGAATTTTAAGATAAAATCTTCATTCCTTTGTTTACCTTTCCATGAGAGATAAAATAGTAGTATAAGTGTGAGGTCATAAATCTTTTCAAAACTTGTCATGGACCTTTCAGATATTACCACTATAATACCAACAAGTTGCCTTTCTGTTACCATATCACCAGATCAAGAAGCTCTCTAGAGAAAAAAAAAAATAATGACAGAAACAGTGTACAAAATCTAGCCCTTATTAAAGGAATTCTAGCCCTGGGGGAATAAGAAAAGAAGAAAATAAGCATTTATTAAGTTCTTATTATGTATTGTACTAAGTGCTGTACAAATATCATCTTAGTTGATTATGAATTTTTCTTCCTTAGTTCAAGGGCCAAATTGGTTGATTGTGAGCTACCAGTTAATCTTGTTTTCTGTTTTTTGTTTTTACTTTTTGCTGAGGCAATTGAGGTTAAGTGACTTGCCCAGGGTCTCACAGCTAGGGAATGTTAAATGTCTGAGGCCAGATTTGAACTCAGGTCCTCCTGACTTTAGAGGCTGGTGCTCTATGTACCACCTAGCTGCCCCTACCAGTTAATCTTAAAAATCCTATTTTGTTGATATCCAAGTTGGATAGATGAGAACTGGCACTTGGCCCTTATACTCTTTGTCACAAAGGCAAGTTTTGAGCCTGCAGAGTCCTCATTCCCATCCCAATTGCAGAGAGAAATATATTTCGTCTACAACTGAAGCTTAGTATTTTGTAAACTTCGTCTGAATCAATGGTGTAGTAACACAACTTTTTTTTAAAGGTAATGACTAACAGGAATAAGGAGATAAAAAGAGTAATAAGGAGTGTTATATTTGATTCTAGGCACCTCAGTTTAGAAAGGATATACACAAACTTCAGAAAATCCAAAGGAAATCATCCAGGATATTAAATGGCCTTGAGGTTTATGCCATGGTGGGAATAAGTGGAAGTAATTAGAAATGTTAGCCTGGAGAAAAGATGATTCTGAAGGGATATGATAACTGTCCTCAAATATTTGACAAGCTGTCATATGTAAAAGGGATTTGAATTGTTCTATTTGGCTACAGAGGGAAAACTAGGAGGAGTGAATAAAGGTTACAAAGAGGTCCGTTTAATCTTTAGTGTTTGGAGAAATGTCTTAACAGCAGCAGTTTTAGAATAGTCAAGTAGATCACTTTGAAAAGGAGTGGGACTCTCTTCACTGGAAGTCTTCAAGGACCTAGAATCAGGAAGACCTGACTTCAAGCATGTGCTGTGTGCCTGGAGGAAAGTCATTTAACCCTTGTTGACTTCAGTTTCATCACCCATAAAATTGGGAGAATAGCAGCTCCCTCTCAGGGTTGTTGTTAGCATCAAATGAGATAATATTGATAAAGTACATAGTAGATGCTTAATGTTTGCTTCCTTCCTTTCTTCAGTCAAAGGCTTGGGTATTTTGTAAAGGGGATTCTTTTTTGTTGTGTATATGTTGAGATTGGTAAGTAGTCATATGGGGGTCCCTTCCAACTTTGGAAATTTGTGATAGTGGTAAAGGGAGTATAAAGTACTGTAATAATATTTACTGTAATAAAAATTACTGAAATAGAATTGATATGAAACAAGAATGAGCAAGGAGAGAAAGGATAAGTCAGGATTTATTTAAACACAAAGCTTTTTATTAATTGATGAGGTGGTTACCATAAGTGTAAATGTTGTTGCTAAGAAATTGACTCTGTGGAATAGGAGGAGTGACCTTATTAGGTTCATTAGTAGGAGAGAATTCACCCATATCACACAGAAAAACTAAATAGAAAGCAATATAATAGATTTTTAATGAAAGCCTAACTGGAATGAAGTTGTAGTAAAAGTAAAATCATATTCCAGTGGTGGCTACTCATTTAAATGACAGATCTTGTCTTCCAGTTTCTTATAATGATGAAGTTAAAAGTGACGGGACATTTGTTCCTCTCTTTGTTTAAGGATTTAAAATTTAAAAAAAAAAAACCATTAAGTTCTTTGATTAAAAAAAAAAAATGAAGTTGTCGGTGTAGATTAGGACCACGAGAGGGCACAGTCCAGGCATTTAGAAACAAGTCATCTCCCAGACTCAGTGGACGCTGTATATTGAAACTGGCAAGGAGAAATTCATTTAACAGCTTTCGCAATGGTTGGCAGCCTTCAAACAAACTATTTATTCCCGATTTGTCCCTGCTTCATAAACTTTCATGGGTTTGCAACTTCAATCCTGATCATTATGGACTGTTTTGCTTCATCATCGAGCTAAAGAGAGGAAAATGTCCACTTCAGAGCTCGACACCTCATTCTCTCTGGACGTGCCCGGTGGGTCAGTGATTTCCTAGCCTCGGGCATTTTAGTCAGTCAGTCAGTCAGCAACCCTTTATGAAGCACTTACTATGTGCTGAGGATATTGAGGAAGGCAAGAATATTCCCTGTCCTCAGAGCTCACGTATACCTCGCATGGAGCAAGCAATTATGAACAAACCAGAAATATATGGAAAAAAATGGATATAACTCCAGGGAAAAGGCATTAGCATTAAGGGGCACTAGAAAAGGCTCTTGTAGAAGGCAGAACCCGGGAAGCTTGGAGATAGAGATAAGGAGAGGGGGGGAGTTCTAAGTATGGAGGACAGCCACAAAAAATAAACAGAATGTCATGCGTGAAGAATAAGGAGACACCAGTATCACTTGCTCTTAGAATAGAGGAAAGTGTAAGGACACTAAAAATATAAGAGAAGAGCATGTTCTGAAGGGCTTTAAAAGAGAGGGGATTTTATATTTGATCATAAAAGAAACAGGGAGCTACTGACGTTTATTGAATGGAGCGGCGTGACATGCATTTTAGGAAGCTATCTTGGATAGCTGAGGAAAGATGATTTGGAATGTAAAGATATTGGAAGCAGAGAGATCTGCCAGAAGGCTATTGTAATACCCCAGATACACACACAAGGTGATGAGAGCCCACAGCAAAATGATCTCAGTGTCCAAGGAGAAAGAAAAAGTATATAGAAGATGTGTTGTGCAGAAAGAATTAATGAGACCTGGTAGCAGATTGGATATGGGAGGGGAGAGAGAGTGGGGACTGGAGGGTGCGACTGGGATTTCAAATTTGGATGATTGAGAATAGTAATAAGGAAAGAAATAATAGCTAGTAATAAGGAATTTAAGAATAACAGTAATAAATAAAAGTAAAAAGGAAGTTGACAAAAGGGAGGACTTCAGGGAAAAAGTGAGTTCGGTTTTAGAAATGTTGAATTAGAGAACTCTGGGGGACATTCAATTTGAGATAGTCAATAAGCAGTTGGTATGTAAGTCTGCAGGTCAGGAGAGGGGTTAGGAATAGGTAAATAAATCTGAGAATCACCTTTAGAGAAATGATAATTGGATCCATGGGAGCTAATGAGATCACCAAGTCTGAGAAGGAAAGGAGAAAAGAGCCAGGACAGAGCCTTGGGGGATATCCATGATTAACAAGCATGATTTGGATGAAAATCTCACAAAGTAAACTGAGATGAGGCAATTGAAAAGGTAGAAGGATTACCACAAAGAGAGAAAAGAATAGCAATAAGAAGAGGGTGATTGACAGTATCAAATATTACAGAGAATTCAAGAAGGATAAGGATTGAGAAAAGACCATTAAATTTGTAAATCAAGTGATCATTAATAGTAACTTTGGAGAGAGCAATTTTATTAGAATCTTCAAATAAATTTCTTCAAAGAGTTAATAAACTTAAACCACTAGGTCCTTTCTGATGCTAATCATATTTTATGCCTGCCAATCAATAAATATTGACTAAGTACTTGTTGTACCCCAGACCCTACATTACTCATTGGGAATACAAAAAACAAACGTGACATAGTCCTTACCCTCAAGAATCTTACATCATCTTGGGAAACTCAAAATGTAAATACTTAGGTCTGTAGCAAAAAAAAAAAAAAGAAAAGAAAAGAAAGAAAGAAAAAAGAAAAGAAAAGAAAAAAAAAGAAGAAAAAGAAAAAGAAACAAGGTGATTTTTTTTCTTATGTAGAAGGCACTAGTTGAGCTAAATCTTGAAGGAAACTAAGGATTCTGAGAGGCAAAGATGGGAAGGAAGTATCTTTTGGGCATGAGGGACAGCCAGCCCAGAGGTACTCACTCAAGAGGTCAAATTATTTTAACAAACCACTCATTCCTTCCATATCACATAGTGAGTAACCCATTCTGTGTTTACTTCAGTGCTATGTGTTATAGAGAAATAAAAATGATTGAAATATAGAATCTTTTACAAGAAGGTGATAGTTTAATTTTTGCAAAAGAAAAGCCTAGACAGATAGGCTGTTTATTAGTTTTGCCACCTTTGGCAAGTTACATTACTAGATAGGTTTTCTAAGCCTCAGTTTTTATAAGATGCTTGAATTAAATGATCTTTGAAATTCCTTCCAGTTCTAACAGTATAAGGTTTGTCATTTTTTGAGAAGTAATAATAGTAACAATAATAATAATAAAAATAACAGCTAGTATTTATTCTGGGTTTAAATAACATTTATATAGGCTCTTAGGTTTATAATGATCTCATTTGATCTTCAAAACAATTCTGTGAGGTAGGAGACTATTATTATCCCCATTTGACAGATAAATAAGACTAAGAAGCTTAAATCATTCCCCAGAAATGCCCCTAGTGTCTGACAAAGGATTTGAATTTGGGTGTCTTCTTATCTCTAACCTAGTTCTCTCAAAAGTATACCACCTATTTGCCACAGAACACTTGTAAAAAAATATATACATATATATAAATAGAAGCAAATTAATTTGTATTGGTAAAAGATTCCTAACATTTTGAGCTGTCCTAAAGTGCAACAAATTTCTTCAGGAGGTACAGAGATTTCTTTCACTGGAGGTCTTCAGATTTCATTCATTCAACAATGAAAGAATTCTTGTTAGGACCGTTACACAGGGGGCTACTGTTCAGATACAGCTTGGTCTGGGCAATAAGACTAGTTGACATTTAGACCACATTTTGTCATTTCAAAAATTCTTTATATATGTTATCATATTAGATTCTCATGATTTACTTATTATAGATAATATCTCTTTTATAAACAAGTAAACTGAGGTTCCAAATTGTCACATGATGTGTCTGTGTTTCTAAGCTAATAAGTCCCAGAGAGAAGATTCAAGTACAGGACACTTCTGATTTGTCGCGCAAGCACTTAATAAGCTTCTCCATGCTATCTCTCTAGCACTTGACCAGACTGAAGTCCTTTCTCACTCTGAGATTGGTGATCTACATTTGGAATATACATTTGGAAAATAATCTCTTTACTATTTTACTGTGAGGAAGCAGAGGTAGCAATACTAGGTGACTAAATTCATAGCAATCAGAAACACATCCCCACATCAGTAGCTTTCCTCCAAACATTCCAGCTGCTCTTCTTTCCTCAATTAACTTCTTTTTTTGACTCTCTTCTTTATAATTTAATTGCATAAGGATATTTCCTAACACACATTTGCCATAACATTTGGGTTTGGTGGAGCAGGTTGCAGGTGAGTTTCAAGCTATACCAGAAGTAATCCCCAGATCTCACATCTTCACATCTTCTCTCTTTGAACTGCTGGAAGTGATTAATAAGGATAACTTTGCTGGGTCCAGTCACCAAGAAAAGATGGATTGAGACATAGACCCTCTCTTAGCAAACATAGGCCTGAGTTGCTATAATTCAAGTGTTGTATTTTATCTTTATGTAAATAAAACTTCATACCACAATTCTCCAGTAAGTGAGGGCACAGTAAGGTGCCAAGCTCATCAGCCCTGAGGGTGCCTCCTGATGGGGCTCTACCCTCACCATCCCTATTTCCCATCCAGCTCTGAGAGGATGGAGCCAGTTTTCAGAGACTGTCATGAGAAGGCAGCTTGCTTACCTCTGTAACTTCCTGCTAACCAAGAAAGTTCATAGAATGCTTCAAGGACTCTGATCTGAATAAAGAGGAAGGAAGGAAACAACCTTGTGCCTCATTAGTATTTGGGCCCTGGTGACAAGTAACTGATTTAGTTTAGGATGAGAAGAAATAAGAGAGGATACTGGTAAGAAAGAGAAATATCCAAAGGTTCTAGCAGTAAGTGTGCCTCACTCTGTTTCATAATATAATATATCAACACTCAGGGATTGTGTCAGTGCAAGACACCAATGAAGAGTACTGTACTGTGTACTATGACTTTTTAAAATAATAACTCTGCTTTAATCAAACAATCAACAAATATTATTGAATTTCTTTCCATATAAGCTATAGCAACAGGCAGTCTGGTTAATTTCCTTTTTAAATTTTTTTTTTTTTTTGGCTTTTTGCTGAGGCAGTTGGGGTTAAGTGACTTGCCCAGGGTCACACAGCTAGGGAATGTTAAGTGTCTGAGACCAGATTTGAACTCAGGCCCTCCTGACTTCAGGGCTGGTGCTCTAACTACTGCGCCACCTAGCTGCCCCTTTTTTCTTTCTTTTAAAAATATTTTTATTTTATTGCCACAGTACCAAGTAATTTTTTAAAAAAAGTTTTATTGATGCATTCTGTTTTTACATCACATTCATTCCCACATATAATCATTTTCCTTCTCTCTACAAAGAATTTTCCCTTCTAACAAAAACAAATAACAATGGTTAAGCAAAATCAGCCAATAAATTAGACTTTCTCTGACAGCATTTCACATTCACCATATCTCACTTCTCCAAAAATAAAGGAAGCAGATCAACTGAGATGTTGTGAGGCCTAAATGAGACAATGGATACAAAGCCCTTTGCAAACACTAAAGCACTATATAAATGCCTAGCATCATCACCATTATTATATGACTTCATTCCTTGAACCTTCTGTTGCACTTCTGTTGAGATCAAGCAATGTTTGCAGAGTATTATAGGAGTCGAGTTGATGAATTTTTAACAATAGGAATCTCCAAAAGAAACAAAAAGAAATATATATATATATGTGTGTGTGTGTGCGTGTGTGTGTGTGTATGTATATATGTGCATATATACTTTTAAGTATAATATGCCTTATTAATACCTTCTTAAGTTTAGACAATCAACAGAAGAATATATCAAAACCCAATTTGTAGTAACGTCTAAAGTATAAATACTACTACTGAAAGTTTAACAATGGGTTCATGTAAACCAGTACATCTAGCTCCAGCTTGCCCCTTGAAATCTGGCACTTGGCATTAGAATCACATGTTGTCTGATTTGTGTCAAGATGACTAAGAGTACTAGTGTGGAAGAAATTAAGGCTGGACCCACACCTAACACTGCACACCAAGAAAAGATCTAAATGGGTTCATGACCTAGATATAAAGAGTGATATTATAACCAAATTAGAGGAACATAGGATAGTTTACCTCTCAGACCTGTGGAGATGGAATAAATTTATGTCCAAAGAAGATCTGGAACTCCTAATTGAACACCAGATAGATAATTTTGATTATATTAAGTTAAAAAGTTTCTGTACAAACAAAATTAATGCAGACAAGATTAGGAGGGAAGCATCAAATTGGGAAATCGTCTTTACATTTAAAGGTTCTGATAAAGGTCTCATCTCTAAGATATATAGAGAATTGTCTCATATTTATAAGAATTCAAGCCATTCTCCAATTGATAAATGGTCAAAGGATATGAACAATTTTCAGATGAGGAAATTAAAACTATTTATAATCATATGAAAAGTTGCTCCAAATCACTATTGATCAGAGAAATGCAAATTAAGACAACTCTGAGGTACCACTACACACCTGTCAGATTGGCTAAGATGACAGGAAAAGATAATGATGAATGTTGGAGGGGATGTGGGAAAGCTGGGTCTTTAATACATTGTTGGTGGAACTGTGAACGGATCCAACCATTCTGGAGAGCAATTTGGAGCTATGTTCAAAAAGTTATCAAACTGTGCATACCCTGTGACCCAGCAGTGTTTCTATTGGGCTTATCCCAAAGAGATCTTAAAGGAAGGAAAGGGACCCACCTGTGCAAGAATGTTTGTGGCAGCCCTTTGTGTAGTGGCTAGAAACTGGAAACTGAATGGATGCCCATCAATTGGAGAATGGCTGAATAAATTATGGTATATGAATGTTATGGAATATTATTGTTCTGTGAGAACGACCAGCAGGATGATTTCAGAGAGGCCTGGAGAGACTTGCATGAACTAATGCTCAGTGAAGTGAGCAGAACCAGGAGATCATTATTCACGGCAACAACAATACTATATGAGGGTCAGTTCTAATGGACATGACTCTCTTCAACAATGAAATGTTTCAAACCACTGCCAATTGTTCACTGAAGAAAGCCATGTACACCCAGAGAGAGGGATGTGAAATGCGGAACACAACATAACATTTTCATGTTCTCTATTGAGGTTTGCTTGCATTGTATTTCCTTTATCAGATTATTCTTTCTTGTAGATACGATTTCTCCTGCGCAAAAAATGATGCAATAACTATACATATATTCGATTTCTTAAGTATTCTAACATAATTATCATGTAGTGGATATCCTGCCATCTAGGGGAGGGGTGGGGAGTAGGGGTGAAAAATTTGTAACAGAAAGCTATGTAAGGGTTAATGTTTAGGAATTACCCATACATATGTTTTGCAAATAAAAAGCATTAATAAATATATTTTTTTAAAAAGATGACTAAGAATAGTAATAATCAGGAAAACAAATCAGAGAAGATGGCAAGGTATCATGGTGGATCTCCATGGTCCTCCATTTTAGTCCTACTCGCCAGCTACATCATGGTTAATTTACCATCTTTCATATTCTCCGTCCCCCCCACATTTCCTGAATAATAATCATATAATATTTGGCTCTCAAACAGAATGTTTAACATCCTTCTTTTATTGGAGTGTTGTAGTACTATGAGTATGAAATGTTGCTTATGATGCCAGAAGAGGTTGATTTATTTTGTTTAACTGTTTTTGTTGTTGATACTGATTTTTATTACAAGGGGAAGTGTTATTGTTATGAAATATAGAGGTTGGAAGGGTTATGGCTAGAAATTACTGCAGTATTTTTTTTAAAAAAAAGGTATAAACTCACCCCACACTCTTTAAAAAAAAGGCATTACCTACTGTAGTAATACAGAGAAATATAAAGCTTGTCACCTAGCTTCAATAAGTTTATAGTTGAATTTGGGAGATATAAAGGTCAAGAAATGTATGATATAGAATAATTTAAATTCCTTAGTCAGTTAATCAAGACCCTTTACCAACCACCCCTGCATACCTTTTCAGCCTCCTCTATCATACTCTCTTTTGTAAATATTCAGCTCTAGGCACAATACTTGCTATTAAATGATAGTTGGCTATTTCTAACCCAGCACTCATCACATCTTGTGTTTTTTCACTTCTTTACTTTTATTCAAGTATTTGCTATAATAAAAAGATCATTCAATTTGGATTTAGGGGCCCTAGATTTGAATCAATAATTTCCTACTTTGGTTCAACCTGCTCATATGATTACTCATGAAGAGTTCAATACATTTTTTTATTGTACAATTTCAATTCAATGATGGGATTAAATGTCAAATTAGGAGTTTAGAAATGTGCTCTGAGTTCAGAGAAGAAAAAGAAAGTTCATAGAATGCTTCAAGGACTCTGATCTGAATAAAGAGGAAGGAAGGAAACAAGCATTTATTAAGCACCTACTATTTCATTTGATCTTGACAACGACATTGGGAGGTAATACTATCATCCTCCCTATTTTATAATTGAGTTTGTTTATTTGTTTTTTAATATAGAAACTACGGCATGCTCATCAGAGAGCTCCTGGGAGTATTTAATACAAAATTTAAAGTCATAAGTTTTCTTCCACTTTGGAATAAGCGAAATGGAGCCTGCCTACTTGACAATAAAAAAGAATAGAAATATAGCAGAAATCATCAACAATTCAAATGAATAAGCATTTATTAATGCGTGGTAAGAGCTAAGTGACTTGCTCAGAATCATACAACTATCTGAGGCTATATGTGAACTCAGACTTTCCTAATTCTCAGGTCAGTGCTCGATCCATTGTATAACCTAGCTGTCCCAAGATATCAGTAAATAAGTCACACTCAGCAAACATAGCAGCTCCCCATGGACTAATGATGTTCTATAAGGATTAAACTTCAAGTTACACAGGAAATCCAGAGAAAGAGCTGGGAATTGCACTCAGACACAACTCACAGGACATTAGTTAATGCACAAGCTAAAAGTGAAATTTAAATTGGTCCCATCCATATTCCTTGATATCCCTAACTCCACTCCCCTCTGCTGCTACTTCCCATCGTCCTGGGCTTGGACAACAAAAAACAACAATAACCCAACACCTTTCCTCCCCCAAAACACTGAAGGTAGTCTTGCCCCAAACTCCATTCCTTTATCACCCAGTTAGTCCCAACAGAAAAAGATAAGCTGAAGACATAACCTTTCTGTTAGGACCCTTGCCTGATTTCCTTTAGACCTGGGCACATGGTCCTGGAATCATTTTCCTGGCAAACCCCCAAGTCATGCAAAATAGAGCAGTCAGCTTGCTTGGTGGAACAATCATCCTATCATATCATCTCTAAGCTCTCCATATGCTACATTGGCTTTGAATTCTTCCAAATGATTCATAAAACCTTTCAGTCCTCTCCAAGGCTCTTGAGGAGCTTATCATCTTGTTTATATAGATCATTTGTTCCTCGTTATATTATTGCTGGGTCCCAAGTGGGAATTGTTAGTGAGTGGTCATTCTACAATGCTGTAGTGGGGGCTCCATTTTCCAGTCTGCTTTGAATACTTTTTTATCATTTAGTAAGCAGAGTCTATACATATAGTTTCTCCTTAGGGTAGATATTCCCCTAAGAATCCCCAGACTCTTAATCTGGGGAATGTCAACTTGTATTTTCCTATGTAGTGATAACTGTACTTCTATACAATTGGTTTCCTTTGGGATCCTACATATTTTATGTTATGAATTTAAAAGCTTTATCCTGAGTAGGAGCCATAGGTTTCACTAGATTGCCAAAAGGTTTCATGACCCAAACAAGGTTAATGATCCCTGTTTGAAACAGATTGATGACCCTTTTCTCTCTCTAAAGGATTATGAAAAGGGGAATTCTTGGTATTCCAGTAGAATGTAAGTTCCTTGAGGGAAGAAACTTTGAATTTTGTCTTTGTATCCCCCACCACCTGGCACAATGTGTGGCATAGAGTATGCCTTTAATAAGTTCTTATTCACTTGAATTGTTGATGGTTTCTGCTATATTTCTGTTCTTTATTATATTGTCAAGCAGGCAGGCTCCATTTTGCTTATTCCAAAGTAGAAGATAATTTATGATTTTAAATTTTGTGTTAAATACTCCCAGAAGCTCTCTGATGAGCATAATTTCAACTACGGAAGTAAATAAACAAAAGCAAGCCTACAGTGAGAATGCACATTGCATGTATATTCTCTCTGTCATCCCCTTTTGGAAAAACCATTATTTCCCTCAATCCAACCTCTGTCAGAATACATTTCTGATTTGTACGTCTTGTTTTGCCCACATGGTTTGTGTCCATTTTTTCATCCCTTTATTGACACTCACTAGATATCAAAAGAGTACCGCAGTGGCACCTGGGCCTTAGCACATGAGAATCCTTTTGCTTTAGCTAACAATTAAATCTCAGGTTCCATAGGAATAAATGCCACTTTTGGGATAGTGTTATTTGTGCCTATGACTCTTATCTTCTCCATATTTTAGTTCAGAAGATAGAATGGAAGGATCCAAAGTATCACCCCTGCTCTAGTCCCTCTCCATGATGGAGAAGGACAATAGCTGTTCTTCAAACTTTAAAGCTCTCAGATTCCATAGGAACCCAAACCTTTGAGCCTCTTCTTTCCTTCGAGGGTCCATTACTAAACTGAACAAGATAGGCATCCGTTGCTCTGTATATTTGGTAGAGTACACAGTAGATAGCAGTCTTGTCTTTATACCTTACAAAGGCAAAATGGAAAGATTATATTCACTTTGGTCTCTAAAAACTCCTGTTGTAGTGTCAAAAATTGGCCCAGTCACTGAGTATCAGAGAGGATGGAGTGTGGTTTTTTCTAAGAGTGCCTAGAATCAAATAAACAAATAATCTTCCAATTTGAGCTGAAAGATACCTTGGAGACAATCTGCTCCACCCCTTCATTTTCCAAAAGAAAGAAAATGAGTACTGGAAAAGTGCAGCAATTTGTGCAACACCTCAAAGCTAATTAGTGGCAGTGGGAAATTAGATCTAGAGACTCAGCCCCATGCCCTTTCCCTCCCCTTGCCTTCTTTCACTTTATATTTCCTCCCCATCTATCTGTGCTGCACTGTCGGCCTACTGGAAGAGATAAGGTAAGAAGAGGAGGGAGGTAGTGATTAAGGAGTAAGAGTCTCAAGATTTGGAGAGGAGAGAGATTAGAGGTTAAAAGGGAAACAAGAACCCAAAAGATGTTCCTAGAAGGGAAGAGTCTGCTCTGCTCTCTGGAGCTGCGAAGTAAGGCTACTATTCTTATTAACAAATCCATGATGAATGAGACTTGACACCTGAGAGCCCAGCACATTGCATGTCATCACGTAGCTTGGTGCAAAGCAATGAAGGGGAATGGAGTGGTGACAGCATTTACAATTCTCCCTAGTCCAGTGACAGCTCCTCTTTCTTGATAGGGCTGAGCTTTTGCTGGTGGGAATCTCTTCCTCCTCCTCTTCCTCCTTGTGAGGTGACTCCTTTTCTGCTGTTGTATATTTATCCTCAAATATTTGGGATGTCATTATAATTATCATCTCACTGACAAGGTTGTTTTTTTATCCAAAGACCTTATTTATATTCTAGGATATAATTAGCCCATATGGCACATCTGGATCATATGAATTGACTCCATTTCAAGAATAGAGAAACTGAGGTCCAAAGGTTTTATCCCAGACGCAGAGCAAAATTACTAATAGAAGCAAGAAATCCAGATGTGTCAAGTGACATCTACAAGCATTTTTAAAGTGGTTAGTATGGGCTAGGCAGTGCCCTAAGTGTTAGGGAGCCTCCAGAGGCAGTCTCTGGGCTAATGAGAAGTTGATACAACTTGTAAATATGTACCTTCACCTTAGGTTTCCCCCAAAGTCCAATTCCAGAAAAACACACAAAACCAAACCAAAAAAATGCTTAGGATGAAACTGAAATGCTTGTCTCACATTCCCTCCATTAGTTAGCAATTTCATGTGTATCTGTATTTCCTGCTGGCCCTCACCAGATATCTAAATGAATATCCCAGGAGTATGTCTGTTTGGTATCCATGCTACCCATGGGGCCAGTCAAATGACTGGGCTGGGGAGATGTGCTTTTCTATCTACTGGGATTGGTTCCAGGAGGAGGCCGTACCCAGCTTTGAGTTTTCTGAACGTAAAATTAAATTAGTGAGTGAGGTGGACACACCAAAATAGGGCAATTTGGGTCCCATTTTCCTCAGGTTGTTTAGACAGATTGGTACAATTTTAGTTTGCAGTATGGTCCAAAGGGGGAGTTGATTACTGGCTCTGAAATGAGCTTCCTTCAATCCCTGCGTGAGATGGTTGAAAAGATTTACTTAGCAGCAGCCAAAGGAATGTAGCTCTCAGAGAAAAGGATAAGAAGAGAGAGAAACAAGAAATGGAGGGAGTTTGGGGTAAAGAGGAGTAGGATGATTTGCACTATTCTTCTCACTTAAACCTAATCAGCCTGGTTCTCTAGTGATTAACCTGGTAATCATGGTCAATATTATGGTCATGACTGGCAATAAAAACAAAACCCAAAGTAAATATAAAACATTTGTCCTCTGCCTAGACATGACAGTCGAACTGTTAGAAAGCTGACAGGAGGGAGCATGGCCCCAGACAGGATTCCCAATGAGATCCCTGCTGCCACTTTCCCAGCCCTTGGAAGTTGCTGGATAGACCAGAAGTTTTCTCTGTGGCTTTTAATTTGTAGGGTCTTGTGATGGTTTTTCATAATTAGGATAGTCTGTCCATCGAGCTGCAGTATACATGAGCTCCCACTCGTTTTTTATCCTTCAGCCAGACCTATTTTGCTCATTAGCTTCACTATAAGGGAGAAATTGCCAGCTCCCTCTGAAGACTTTGCCATTGGCTGACCTGATAAGCAGAATGTAAATGTGCAAATATAATGGGACTCAGTATCAGATGCTCCAGTATCTTTGGGGGATACATTTCTCCTCCTTAGGGTCTTTTTTTGACTATGGGAAGATTTGGGGAGCAAACAGGGGAAATAAATAATGCTGATTTTTTTTTCTTAGACTAGCTCCTGATACCATATTAAGTTCTTAAGCTTCTGCGCCAAGTTATTTAAGCAAATAATTCAACCAGCACAAGAAAAACTGAAAGACTTCATGGAGGACTTTTTTTTTTTTTACATTGAACTGGAAATGGTGGATTTTCTAGCCCTTGAGACTTAAAAACCCATTCGTCCAAAGAAAAACAGTGATTCACAGTCATCCATTTCTAATACTATCCGCTTTTGTTCAGAAGTTGTATTGCTTTGCAAATAGCCAAGTGAGGGATTATAATAATTTTTATGTTTTGTAGATTGAAAAACCAAAGAGGGAAGAAAGGAGACTAGTGTAGAGACAGATAATGTTTTATGAAGAGTCCAGCCTTCCAGGCCCTCAGTTTAGATTACACTCACATAACAAGACAAGTTTTTTCTCTTGCTCATGGCCAGTGTCCTTGTCCTAGAGCAAGGAGGAAACTTTTCTTAATTTTCAAATTAAAATTTTATAGATCAGTACAAATTGCCCTCACAACCACACCCACAGACTACTTCACATTTCAGGAATAAGTTTAAGAAACAAACAAACAAAAAAAGCTGATTCAATTATTCTCATCTTACAAAAACCAAAACCTTATATGACTGACTTGTTCTTCTTTCTGATAACAATTCTCATTTCTTCTACAATTATTTTCATTATATTTAATTGTATTTATTTTGATTTTTATCATTTTTATTTTGGTATATATCCCCCCCCATTCAGCGAGCCATTACTTGAAACAACGAATAAGTTTTTTGAACAAGAGGAATAAAAACTAGATTTTGTCCCAAGAAACAGTAATGAACAGCGGAGGAGGGGGATGCTAACAGGGGAGGAGAGTGATCATAATAGGTCACATTGAATAATCTTGTAATGTAGATAGTATATGCATTATTGTTCTGATATTATAAATGGTGAAACTTAGAGAGACTAAGTAGTTTTTCTGTAGTCACACAGCTTATAAATGTCATAGTTAGAATTTAAATTTTCCTAGACCAACACCAAGGAATGTGGCTACAAGGAAATAAAACTTGTACCTTTGCAAATTTCTTTGCAATTGTCTAAATATGTGATTTATCAGTATTCTGTGAATTAAACACTTTTTCTCCCCACCCAAAAAAAAAAAAATGTAGTCCAATCACCTACTTAGTACCACCTTTCTTTTGAAAATCAGTAGCAGGCCTACATTTGTATGAAGCTGAGAACCACTGGAGCTCCTGTTTCCTTGCTGGCCTTGTTCTGCTTAGCACATTTTCTAGCAAACCTCCCCAGATGGTGGCTCTGAAGTGGCTTGT
The DNA here is from genome assembly GCA_023553655.1 of Myrmecobius fasciatus. Taxonomy (NCBI): domain Eukaryota; kingdom Metazoa; phylum Chordata; class Mammalia; order Dasyuromorphia; family Myrmecobiidae; genus Myrmecobius; species Myrmecobius fasciatus. The sequence continues at coordinate 146,292 of JAJPUD010001660.1, read as the reverse complement.
GTTTAGCATCAGACCTCAACCAGAGCTCTTGGGATGAGATGCTCCCCATCATTAGCTCAACAGGGAGACTTTGGTGAAGATTGGGTACTAATCAACCCCCTACCTCCCAAGCCTTTCTTATCCTCCTCCAGAATCCCTAAACCAAGAGTAAGTCACTTCCATTGCTCTTTCCTAACAAAAAAAAAAAAAAGCCTGAGGAGGTGTGTTTCTATGGCTTAAATGAATGTAATTTCAGTTAAATGGAAAGCTGCTTTCCATATCCAGATGGAGTCTGAGGATAATGACTTGCTAGGTAGATGAAATGTTCTGGCAACCAAATTTCAGAGGGAGCTAGAATCTCCCTGTTTCCTACCAGGATGGGCCTCAGCTGTCAACCCAATTTCTTTCTCCACTTTGATTTTACTCTTCAATGGTGCATTATGGAAATGGCCAAGTGACTTGAGATTGTCTGTATTGTAAAATAGGAAGCCACTCTAATTACAGAGATAGGCATCAAGCCTTTTGCTGATTTAGGGACAGTCTAAGTCTGTGAAATAATAGCATATTTGCTGAGTGATGCTACAGAATAAATTTTCTTTCTTTCTTTTTTTTTTTTCTGAGGCAGTTGGGACTAAGTGACTTGCTCAAGGTCACACAGCCAGAAAGTATTAAGTATCTGAAGCCAGATTTGAACTCAGGGCCTCCTGACTTCAGGGCTGATGCTCTATCCACTGCATCACCTAGTTGCCCTGAATCTCAGATTTTCAAGGGACCTTCAGAGCTAGTTCATCTAGCACATAGTCGAAAAGAAAACTTTGATAATCTCTCTGACTGATGGTGACCCTGCCTTTACTTGAAGACAAGAGAGATCTCATTGTGCCTTCCTTCTAAAACAACTCATTCATCTTTTGCATAGCCCTAAATGATAGGGCAGATGGGCAGTGCAATAGATAGAGTAGTGGACCTGAAGTCAGGAAGACTCATTTTTCTGAAGTCAAATCTGATAGACAAACTTAGCTGAGTGGTCCTGAGCAAGTCACCCACTTCTATTTGCCTCACTTTCTTTATCTGTAAACTGAGTCTGAAGAAGGGAATGGCAAACCACTTCGGTATCTTTGCCAAGAAAGCCCCAAATGGGGTCATGTAGAATCAAACATGACTGAAAACAACTGAACTGTGTTAGGGTGATGTTTGTCTATGTTGCTGTTATTGTTTTGTCTCTCTGCAAGCTACTGCCCATCACTCTTAGTTCTGTCTCTTAGGACCAAGCAGAAAAGATACAGAGAAACTTTTTAAATGTGTGAGGTAACAAGAGATAAGACATTGCATATGGAGTTAGGGACCTCAGTTCAAATGCTAATTCAGTTACTAGCTCATTGTATGGACCTGGTCAAGACTTACCTGCTGTGTAGCTCATTTTCCTCCTCTATGAAATGAGGGAGTTGGACACAGCCTTAAAAATCCCTTCTAATTGTAAATCTATGATCCAGTAGTTTAACATGTTCCCTCTCAGTCTTTGCTGCCAGGCTAAGCTGTAATTGATCCTTATAGGATACACACTCAAAGCCCTTCTCACTATTCTTATTTTCCTTTTCCGGCTGCCTTCTACTTTATTAACACCCTATCTGAATGTGGTACTGCAAACTGAACACAGTTCTCCAGCTGTGGTATGACTGGTTCATTGGGACTAATGTCTCCTTATTCCTAGATATTGGATGTAGCAGAGAACAATTAGGACTCCAGCCAAATGACCAAGTTAAATTTGCTTATAGAACAGTGGGCCTCCCACCTGTTTATCTTTCCAGAAATACTGCATCCAAGAACTAAGGGGTTACTGAGTCCATTCCTTAGTCCTGTGTCTTCTCTCTGCATCATTTACTTTGCTTGGTGCTATAGTGAGAACCTCTCAAGAAAAATACTCTTGAATTGTCATTGACCCTGGTATTTGCCAGGCAGGAACCTTACCTGCAGCTAATGCTGGAATTTCAAAGGATATTTATAAAGGATGCATTTCAGCCTTCCCTTCTTTCCCCAGATAATGGCCTGAAAGCTCTGACTGTGAGATTCTTCCCTAGGTCCTGCTAGGAAATATGCCCTCTTCTCTTTCCTAGCAGAGTATCCTCAAAGAAGGTATGGAAGGTTTGACTCACCTCTGAGTCAGAGAAGAAAGAAGTATTCCCTTTCCTGGTGACTCCTCTCCCTCTGAGGGCCAGGCCACCAGGGAAAGAAAAGGTCACACTATCATACTCCATACCACTCTGTGGATATTGCTCCCTTGGCAATCGCTGCCAAGTTTTTCAGGATGTGAAATGAATATTTTATTACCTTATGAAGGGGAAAATGATTAAATTAATGAAATGATGATAAAAAAAGGATAACCTGACTTCAACCCTTTTATTATGCTTCACACAACTAGACAGCAAATTGCGTTCTCAGGCTTCTGCTTAGATGGCTGTAAAGAATCTAACTTTTGCTTTCAAATTAACCTGTCAAATCATATATTTATAAAGGAATGAAGGGAGGAAAATGAGAGGCCCAGTTAGTCCCACGCATCAATTAGAGAGAAATTAATTACAATTTACCTGCATTAGCACATTAACACTCCCAGATTGCTGAAGAGATAGTTTTGTACCAGAAAAGTAGTCCAAACAGACCAGTCATTAATGGTGCAGGGTGAGCAGGGGGAAGTTACCCTGAGTCCATAGTCAGTATAAGGGGCCAGGGGCTGGATGCTGGGGGTGTTACTTGATTCAGGGTGGCAAAAAATTGTTTGAGTTGAAAAAGCATAACAGCAAATCTAGCTCTCTCTTTTGGTTTTTCTACATACTGTTTTCCAAATAATTTTTCTCAACAAATGAAAGAATTGGATAGTCTTGAGAGATAAACCCATAACAACTTTTTTTTTAAATAGCTATTTCAGATTTTCTGTTTCTAATCTTAAAAAATAAATCATAACAATTCCCAAAGTCGGTATTGTCTCTCTCCTCAGTTTCTAAGGCACTCAATTTTTTATATTTATCTATAAATTTATCTGTAAAATGAAGGGTTTGATCAGATGGTCTCTGAGGTCCCTTTCAGACCTAGATCTATGAATCTTGGGGGGGAAAAACAGGGGAGGGAATATCAAGGAGGGAGGGGCAGAAAATTTAGAAGTTAAGCTAACATTAATCCTACTTTACTACAATATAGTGGATATAGTGGAGAAAAAACTGAAGAATATTTAGGGATCCCAAATTTTAAAGTCTAATTTTTGCTACTACTTGTATGATCTTGTCAATAACTTTTAACTTATTAAGCCTTGATTTCTTCCTTTATAAAATAAAGGTATTGTATTTGATCTCTAAGGATCCTTCTAGATTTAAAATTCAATGATGATTCAGAAACCCAAGGTTCTAGGCCCATCTGTGCCAAAAACATTGTCTATAATTTTGGGCAAATCATTTAAAGTCCCTTGGCCTCAGTTTCCTGATGATAAATAAGAAGTCTAGAATTCTGAAATACAATTCAGGTCTGGAATTGTATTATTCAAATGGATTAGCTGGAGAAGAACAGGAAAGACAAACAGGAAATTTCTCTTGATAGATGAGGAGGCTAGAAAATTCAGGTCTAGAATTCTATTATTCAAATGGATCAAAGTTATCCATACTTGTTTATCCTTTGAAACTCTCTATCATGTTCTCCCAAAAGCTTACTACAAGGAGTTCAAGCAACATGCTGGCAACTATGCTCTATAGCTTCTGAACTGAAAGGATATCAATGAAATAGGCTATCTTGTTATCACTCCCTTTCAGAATATGAGCAGCCAGACTTCCTTTTTGCTCATATATTTTCTGCATGTTATCTTTTACCCAACTTGGCAAAGTCCCTTACTTGCTGCATGTTACTGCCTGTTCATAGCCATCAAACACCTCTCCATTTTGCTCTAAGTGATAGCTACTTTTAAATCTTCAAATGTTCCAAAATTTGCAGTCTCACAACAACACTGGTAGGATATAGGTATTTTTTAAGCAGGATTTTTTTTTTCCTTCTGGAAGAATGATTTTAAAAAACTCTATGATTTTGTGACTGCAGTCAAGTTCACTCTCCTCACATTTCATTCTGGGCCCAACTTAATATCCATTTGTCCTGTCCTATATATTTATTTGCTTCTAGGTAGTACAATGTGTAAAGTATTGAGGCTGGAATCAAAAAGATGAATTCAAATTTGACCTCAGATACTAACTAGTTTTGTGATCCCAGGGAAGTCACTTATTCCTGTTTGTCTCAATTTCCTGAATTGTAAAATGTGCTGGAGAAAGAAATGGCAAACCACTCTAGTATCTTTGCCAAGAAAACCCCAAATGTGGTCCAGAAGAGTGGAACATGACCAAATGACCAAACAACAAAACAAGTTTATCCCTATCTCTCTCTCCTTGGTGAATCAAGTGTCAGTGAAGGTGTTGTTGGGTTTTTTGGGGGGAAGGGGGAGAAGGAGTTTAGGCTCTTTTTGTCACATTAGTAGGACAGCTGATTTACATTACTTAAGCTTCAGTATGAAATTATTGTAGTATGTATCCATATTCCTTTTTCCATATACTAATTACTCTTCATTAAGTCATTGTCAAGCTGTTTTTCAACTATATGCCATATTCTTTCTCATTTTTTCCTGCTAACCATGTATTTTGATCTTGCTCTAACAAGTCAGTAGTCTGACTATGTCTAGACTACTAATGTAACCTTTAAATTAGAACAAATAATTTCCTGCCTAGTAAGAATGACCTTTAAATTAGAACAAATAATTTCCTGCCTATTGAAATGTAATCATATTCCTTTATTATGATATTATTAATCTATTTTCATGTTGAACACCTACTATTTTTTCTTGGAAAAAAATTATATATAGGTGTGAGACTTCTATACAGGATCTAAATCTTTGACCTCTCACATTTCTTCTTCTCAAATTATATTTTCTGAAATATTTCTTGCAATTTCTTGAAGTCACCAATTGTTGGTATAAATTTGGAGGGTTTTACTGAATTCTTGTGCTGTTTCTTGAAAGTCGAGATTTTTTCATTCATTATATTTGTTTCCTCAGTGCCTAGTACAATAGATGGATGGCATATAATGGGGTGCCTAATAAATGCTGGGTGATTCATTTATTCTTCATGTAAGTTCCTAACCTTGTCATCCATCATAGACAAAGTATACAAGTAGTAATGATTTTTACAGTGTTTTTTTTGCCTTTTTTTTTTCCAAATACTTATTATGAGCACTGCAACATGAGATGATCAAATGTATCATTAAATGATGTTTCTTATTGCTGTTAGGCAACCAATTAAAGCAACTCTACCAATCCCTATACTGGTCTCTCTAAGGATAATCCAGGAGCCATTCTTCCATATAGCAACAAACTCCTCTTGTCTGGTTTCATTTGTCATGAAAATGTCAAGATTGTTATGATTCCATTCCTCTAGAAGTGTATCCACTTATTTTTCTTTATAAAATCACCTCACATTTAAAGAACCAATAGCCAAGGCAAAGATTAATCTGCTTTGCCCCTTTTTTCCCCTTCCCATGCCCATGATTTCACCACTGTAAAAGCAAAAGGGGGCTTCTCAGGACTAAGGGATGATTTTATAGTTCTCTTTTTCTCATGGGCTGCCATAGTCAAGGAATGCATTACCAAGTGGCCAGCTGGTGAATAAGTCTCTGGCTGGTTTTCTGAAGACTGATTTAGTCTGTTGTCAGTCTAGTAGTGGAAGCTATTTCCCTCCCCTCACAGCTTTCAAGAGTTCAGGTTACCTTCATGTAATGCTAAGTAATCAAAGTGGGTTTTTGTGAAGCCATCAAAACAAAAATATCAGCAACCATGGGTGGGGAACCAAACTCTACCTCTGATAATTACCATATGATCTTAAACGAATCCCTTATCCTCAGCCTCCTTATTTGTAAAATGAGGTTGGTAGACTAGATGGTTTTGGTACTTCCTTTCATCTCTAAATCTATGTTCCAATAATTCCATTAATGTGGGTCCTTCTTCAAAAGGTATAAATCGCAATCTAGGTACACACACTAAGACAGCTAGGTTGAACAATGAATATAGAACCTGAAGTTAGAAATATCTGATTTCAAATCCAGTCTCAGATAGTTTTTTAGCTATGTTATGCCACTTGATCTCTCTTTGCCTCAATTTCCTCAACTGCAAAATAATCACTAACAGGATTATTGTGAGGATCAAATGAAATAATGTCTGGCATATAATAGTTGCTATATAAATGCTCATTCCCTTTTCCTTTCCCTTTTCCTCTTCCCATTCCATGTGATTCTATTCCATGTCAATATGAATGGATAGATGATCTTCCTAACATATTGGTGGCCTTCCTCTAATTTTGAAAAAAATCATATTTTGTATAGTAAATGAATTTAAATTCTCTCAAACTTCTAGCGCATGGGCTTCTAATCTTTTTGAATGCCACGGAACCCTGTTAGAACCTTGTAAAAACTATAGACTTCTTCTCAGAATGTTTCAATGCCTAAAATAAAATACCTATAATCATGGAGAAAATCAATTATGTTTAAAGAGTTGTCAAAATATTAAAGGTTCTAATTTTTCACAATTCCCCTTAAATAATGATAGGACTAATAGTTACCATTAAATATAGAGTTTTAAAGTATGAATCTAGGTTGCAGAGTAGAGTACTGAAAATGGATTTAGGAAGACCAAAATTTAAAGGCCTCACCCTTACTAGCTGCCTTACAGCATACTTACAGCTTGTCTATAAAAGAAGCTGGGGAAAGAAATGGCAAACTACTCTAGTATTTTTACCAAGAAATCCCCAAAATGGGATCATATGGAGTTTGATATAACTGAAAATGGCAATTAAAAATATGCAAAGTCCTTTATATTAATTATCTTATTTGATCTTCACAATTTTATGATGTACTATCCCCATTTTACAGATGAAGAAACTGAATTTACAAGAAGTTGAATTCCTTTGTCAGGATTACAGTTAGGGAGTTTTAGAGGCTAGATTGTCCTGAATTTCACTTTTGCTCTAGAAGAACTTAAGGCAGAGTATAATAAAGCATAAATTAATAGCTAGAGGTTCTTCAGGGTAGTTGGTTAAGTAGATAAAAGAGGAATAATTTTGGGATTAGAAATATGCTTTTTAACTTAGATCTAGCATTGATATACCCTATGATCTTGATAAACTGTCCCTTTTGCCTCTGTTAATTGGTTTGTCCTAAAAAGTACTATTTTTTTTTTTTTTAATTCTGGATATAAAGAACTTGGTTCATTGAGAGAATTTTCTAACCAGAAAGGATATTTTCCTGGTGTATGATGGAGCCAGTTCATACAGTGTCCAGAAAACTGATTATAAAATTTTCAGGGTAAATGTTTAAATCTCAGAAATTGACCAGTACCATAAGTTGGGGCCTGATTTATTGGTGGGGGTTTTTTTTTGTCTAAACTTAAGAAAGTGATGATGAAATATTACAAATATAGGTTAAACTTGTGTTTCATGTATATATTTTTTTTAGTAGAAATGGTTTTTGAACATTTACTAATATGCTTTGCTTTAATCCTTTTTTTCCTCATGGCTGAGGATCAGGGGAAGTAAAGACTTGGGGGGATAATGATAGCTGTCTTACAGCATTTGAAGGATGTTCATGTGGAAGAGGAAGTAGATTTATCTATACCTTTTGGCCTAAGAGAGCAGAAAAATTCATGAGCTTTGTAAAGAGGGAGATTTAAGTCTGATGACAGGAAAAACAAAACAGAGTGGTCCATAGGTGAAATGGCTGCATTAGCAGTAGGGATCAACCTCAATGGAAATCTTTAAACTGGCTGGAGGACCACTGTGTAGTATGTTGTAGTCAGTATTTCTTTCAGGTTTAAGTTGATTACATGATTTTTCAGTTCTTTCCAGCTCCAAAATTCTATTTTTTATTTATTTATTTATTTTTGTGTGTGTGTGTGTGTGTGTGTGTGTGTGTGTGTGTGTGTGTAATGAATCTACTGGCAGTTTTGGGGACAAGGATTCTTCCTACATTTGCTAGAGAGAAGGGGCCATATGTTTTATGCTATTTTTCTATAGCCTTTGGGATTTTCCCTTGTGATATCTTGAATTTTAGGGCTCTGAAAGTCAAATGTCTAGTCTCCAGTTCCCTATTCTTCTTCCTTAGACTTTAAACCCCAGAATTCAGCAGTGGGAGAGCAGGTACCCAAATCCCAAAAGTGATTCCCATTATAAAAGGTTAAAAAATGTAAATGGAAATCTCCTTATGCCTCTGATCTCTATCTTCTTGTATCTCCAGCAGCTGAATGTAAAAACAACCTTTGCCAATTGTGTGGGAGTCTCTGAGGCCCATTAGATCTTTGTTTTCCTCTTTTTAAAAATTTTTCTTTCCCCTCTGGGGTTGATGAATTATTAATGCCTTTGAAATAGTTTTGGAAGCTACTCTCTCCAGAGAACAGTTCCTGCACAGAGGGGACCATGTGGCTTCTTAATGGAATGCCCAAGCATTCTCCTCCCCCACTTTACCACTCAGTTTTGACCTCAGCTAATCACTTATGGAGCAGCTTCTGATGGAAGCACCAGGAACATCTTGGGGACCACTTCAGCAATGATTGCTGCTGCTGCTGTTACTAGTGTGAGAATAGCTACACTGGCTCTCAACAGCTCATCCTGACCAATGGGCCTGTCCACCTGTTTCCCTATTTCCTCTTCTCTGTATCTCCCATCAAAGTCTAGACAGTTCCAAAAAGAAGGACCTGGAGCTATGAAAATAGAATGAAATCTCTGTTCCCATCCTGGAGCTACTTTTAAGGAGTGAAATCTTACTTAGGAGTGGGAGTAACTGGTAAGGAAAGTTTAGGTATGGGTGTCTTTATCTATGCAAGAAGGCAGATGCAGGGTGGAGCTTTCTGACTATCAAAGATACTCTCTAGTTCTCTATTCCTCATAGAATCTTAGAATCATAAAAGAGTGGGGGGGAGAGGGAGAAGCATCTCCAAGTCAGCTCTTCCAAACTCATTATTTTTGAGGAAATTGAGACTCCCTCCAAAGTGATTACTCCAAGATCACACAGAATGATCTCCTTACCTTTCCTAATGGCTTTCCTAGTCCCTTCAAGACTCAGCTCAAATTCCTCCTCCTGAAAGAGCCTTTTCCTGGTATCCTTGCTTTACTCCTTTCAGTTGCTAGTTTCTCAGTCTGGATTCCTTACCATTTACACTGCACATATATATTATCTCCCCCATTAAAATTTAAATTCCTTGGATATAAAGACCTTGATAGCTTCTCCTTTCTTGTTTCCTTCCTTTCTTCTTTTCTTTTTTCCTTCTATCTTCTTTCCTTCCTTTCTTCCCTTATTTGCTTATTTTCTTTCCTTTCTGCCTTTTGTTTCTTCCTTCCTTCTTTCCTTTTTTTCCTTCTTTCCTTCCTTCCTTCCTTCCTTCCTTCCTTCCTTCCTTCCTTCCTTC